>OX276338.1:17305969-17905969 GCA_946251815.1 Dasysyrphus albostriatus
CTGTTTTTTTTTTTATATTTTGTTGATGTTTTTGATAGATCCTTTTTTAAACATGAACTTCCACTCTTTAAATGTTTACTTGCGATGTAGGTTACCTACTTCTACATATTGAAAATTTTTCATTTACAAAAAAAAAGAAGAAGAGATTTAAGTCAGACTTGTAATTACAAGGATAGTGAAGACGAAAAAGTGGGTGTCACAATTCTGTCTGTCCGTCTTTTTGTGTGAAGCCTAAATAGCTGAATCAATTTTCTTAAAACTTGGTACAATATGGTTTTTGGTGATTCTCACCATAAACTTTTTTAACAACCAAAAATGACAGCTCCACAACTTATCTTAAAAAAATCAATAACTTACTTTTAGCAAAGGCTACCTTAAGACAGATAATTATTTTTCAAAAAATGGTTTTTAATATTAATTTCCATGGAACCATTTTTTTACTTTTGATTTTCTTTAAAATTATATTTCTTATATGAATAAATTTAACTTTACTGTAAGGCAAGTTTTGATTTCGTGCAAAAAAAGGATTTGAGATAAGAAAGATGACATTACGATGATAGTGGACACCAAAAAAGAGGATGGAAAAATTCTGTCTATTTTTCTGTCTTTTTCGGATACATTTTTTTTCGGCTGGATTGATTTTCTTAAAACTTTGTTCATAGTGGTTTTTGGTGATTCTGTTTGCACGTTTTTTTTTTATTGTTTTATTTTTTAGAATTAAAAATAACAGTACCTGCCATACAATTTTTTTTAGAAATTTAAAAAATTCTTATTTTTTCAAGAACAGCCCCAAATCTTTTTTTTTTTTAAATATCCCATAAATTGTTTTTTGGTAAAAGCAACCTTTGGAAATGGGAAAACATTTTTCAAAAAATAGTTATTAATGGTACCTCCCAAAGAACCTTTTTTTATTTTCAATTTTCTTCAAAATGGTTATTTCTATTTCAATATTTTTTTATGCAGAAGCCTCTAAACAATATTAATAGTTTTTCTTACCAAAATTTTCAAAAATATTTGTTGGATTTTAAAAAAGCGTTCAAACTTTTTTTTTGAAAATCAAATATGAAATTTTTATATATTTTGATATTTGAGGGTGTTTTTTTTAACATTTTGTAATGTATTTTAAGAAGAAAATTTACTTATATGAAAAAATAATGGAACCTTCCATACAAATGTTAAAAAACCGTTAAGGGAAATGTTTATTTTTCTTAAAAATGACTCCTAAAATTTTTATAAAACCTATTCTTTAGACTAATATTAGTGCGATATACTACCAAAAATTATGAAAATATACAAATAGCAACTATTAATATTACTTAATAGAAAGTTTTTTATTTTGAATTTTTTCAATACCGGCTGATCAGATTTTCCATATCCTTACATTAAATGTTTCAAAACACTCAGCATCGTAAACATAAAAGCACGTTCGTGTGACCTAGTCATGCATTTTAATGTTTTATACAGAAGCTACTGAAAACTACATATATATTAATTTGGTTGCCAAAGTTTTCAAAAAAATATTTGTTGACGTTAAAATTTTTTTTTTAAACTCAAATACATAATATAAAAACTACATGGTAAATTTTCTTGAAGCTCGGTATACAATTTTTTTTAACGGTTTCTTGAATATTAAAAAACATTCTTTAATCAAAAATAATGGTACCTACCATACAAATGATAAAAAAAATTGAAAAAAATGTTTTTATTAAACTTTTTTTTGTTGAGCTTATTTAGTACAATCTAGTTTTAAAAATTGTGCCTCTCATGCAACATTTTTTATTTTTTTTTTATTTTTATCGGCTTACAGTATCTAAATAAATTTTTCCTACATAAAATTTTGTTAAAAAGCTTAAATAGGTAATACTTCATATCAGATTTTTCAATTTTTTTTTAAATTTTCTAAGAAAAGTGGCTCCCATAATTTTGTCTGCCGAATTACTGTCTGCAAAAATTAACTTTTTCTGCGCCTTCAAATATTTTGTTCAAATTATGACAGATTTGACTTTTATGAATGTAAATCTGGTTTTCGAAATGGATTTTTGAAGAATACGAATGGTTGGAAGAACAAATAAATGGTAAGAGTGGTAAAAGAACTAAACTGTTGTACCTATTCAGCTCAAATTTGGAGATCTTATTTTTAATCGATGTTTAAAAAAATAGCATACATTTCAAAACTAATTAAAATTACTTTTAAAAAAAGATTATTATTGGTACATCCTAAAGAATTATATTTTTTGATTTTCAATTTTCTTGAAAATGCTGTGACTTCTACAAATTTTAAATACAAAGTGTTGTATTTTTGTTTTTGGATTTTTACAAAAATATTTCAATTTTTTTGAAGCAAATTGAATACATATGTATTTCAAAACTGGCATTGTCGATTTTCTGGAAACATAGTACCAGTGGGTTGTTTTTTAAACATTTTTTAAGATATTAAACAAAAAATGATTTTGCTTTTTTGAAAAATCTTATTTTTTCAAAAACTATTCCTAAGATATAATTGTTTTGGTATGGTGAATTAAGTGCAATGTACTTCGAAACATTAACTCGCACTTAGTTTTGAAACAAATCCAAGAATATTCACCTCACAAATTCTGCTGTTTCTTTTTGAGGAAAAACAACGAAAACTTCAGACACAATTTTTTGAATTTCTAGATTTTTTAATTATACTTTCTTTAATATTTTATTGCTATTTTGAAAAAGGATAAATTCCAGAAAGTTTGTCCGGGCATAATATCCAAATTAAAGAAGATCCGGAAAAACGTCAAAAAACGTAACAAAAGTTTAAATTTTTTCCAAAAAAATTCTGGCTTTTTTCGAAAATACAAATAAAAAAAAGCCTCGGCAAAAATTCAGGCCTTAAGTCCATAGGAAAAAAAAAATTGCTATTTGTTTCTATAGCTTTATAGCCAAAAAATTATATTATGTTAGTTTGGTTTTCACACTGTTTTTTAAAAACAACAAATGTTTTCGAGTTTTCCTTTTAAGAAAAACAACGATATTTACTTCATATTTAAATAAAAAATCCAAGTTGATTTATGAGTACAAGTTGGCACTCGTGATTTGAAATAAAAAAAACTTCTTTTGAATTTAAATGGATGACACTTTTTTCTAGTAAAATTCCCATTGTAAGTAGTTGACATAAGGCTGGAAATATTCTTTTCCGGGCAAGTCTTCATTTCAGATCTTAGAAGTTAAGCCAGAAAATATCATTATTTCCATATTGTTAATTTTTTGGATGGTGTTTTTTTTATTTCCGGTGTAGTTGCCATTATATTTTTGAAAAATTAGGCAAAACATTTTCCGGTTTTATTTTCGTTTCAGTTTCTGATCTTTTTTCCAAGATGATCTAAAGAAAATTTCAACAAATTTTCATTCCTCCTTAAATTAAGGGGATATTGCCAAAATTAATCCAAGAAAATTCTGTAGCGTTTTTTTTCCAAAAGAAAATCTTGGGTAATTTCCAAGAACCAAAACTTACACTAAGCAATTGTTATAAATTACTTTCTCTATTGGCTGAAGTTTACCTACCCCGTTAAAAATAACAAAAAAACATAGATGTCAACTGTTATTTTTAACGGGTAAATATTGTTTGAAAAATTATAAATAATTTTTTGTATATGAATGTGTATTGTACACCTTATGGTTAGGTTAGGTTAGGTTAGAAGGGGTGATGATACGGCGGGCCGCATCATCTCACTCGGATCTCAGTGGATCCATTGCGCTTCCCAGAGTGAAAGGTGGGTGGTGAAGAGGGGTTTGATGAGGAGTATTAGTTGTAGGGGGCCTCCTTGAACCATCCTGAGTTCTGAATGAATTTTAGGATGTTTTTCAGTGGCAATACAGAGATGTCGCCCAGTTCATCGAAGAAATATTCTCCTAGGGCTGCTTTCCTGGTTCTAGCTAGGCTGGGGCATTCACATAAGAAGTGAAGGGAGCCCTCTTCCGCCTCTTCATCATGACACCCTCTACATAAGTCAGATGAGCTGATGCCCATTCTTTTCATATGGGTTCCCATAGAGTTATGCCCCGTTAGGACGCCAACTATGAGTGATAATTGAGGCCTGCCTAGCTTGAGTAGGTATTCAGTTTTTTTCTTCGAAATGTTCGGCCAAAGGTTCCTTGAAACCCGACAGGTGTCGATAGATGACCATCTGACATTTGCAGCTTCCAAGAAACAGTGGTGTATTCTACTTTTTTCTTCCTCCAGTGGCATGAGCACCGAGGCTACGATTAGGCCTACACCTTATGGTTGCTTACTAATATAATATGCACCAAGTTTAAGGATTATCTACTTTCATATACTTTTACAGAAATTTAGAGTTAAAGACTGAAATATCGTCGTAAAAATTCAATCAACTGAAAAGATCACGTATACGTCCCAGTGTACCATGGCCTTACTATTTCATATTCTTGATAAGAAATTCTTAAATACTTTGATCAAGTCATTTTATATCCAACAATCATATCAAAGAAATTATGGGGCAATATCCCTGTTGACAGTATCTTTTCTTAGCTCATCAGCAAGCTTTACGGTTTTCCAAATAAATGCAACTACTGACAGTTTTCCGTGAACAAAATAATTTTCAGTTCATATAAATATTTTTGAGTGAATGTTATTAATTTGGATTAATCATGAAAACACTGCTTAAAAGGCAATAAATCATTTAATGGGTGTCAAAATTCTATCACTAAAAACAGTGCTGCCAAATTAAAAAAACAAATCAAACTAAAACAAAAAACCTTATGCAGATATTGATTTAGATTTCATGCAACAGTAATAATCAGTGATTAATAATTAACTTATCTGTTCTTCAGAGATGTGGTATTATAGTACCTGCAAAAACAATTAAAAACTTTAATTGATTGCAAACAAATAAGAAAGTAAATCTTTTTTGAAAACAACAAACTTTTAACAACTTCCTTGGAAAGACCTCAAACTATCGTAACCCATGCTGAATATCGAAAATATGACAGCTAAAAATAAAAAGCCTTACCATTATAATAGTTCTATTCTGAATATGAGAAATTAAAATATCGGAACTATGATCTTATTGAAGAGACAATAAGCTTACTCTTAGCAAAGTTTTATTTTTGGGTAATTCGAAAAACAGCTGAAGAAATAGCCTTAATTCAATCGTGATTAGTCGCAAAGTTGAACAAGGTTTTTAATATTTGTTTTTTTCTTACCAGAGACCAGTTCACAATTAAAAAAAAAAAAAAAGTCAAAAGAACATCTTGGAGGTTTTTTCTTTCCATAATTTAATTCAACACCAGTTGGTTAGCTTATTCCGATTAACTCTTGACAAAAAAAAAAATACTTTCTCTTACCAAGTCAAAAAGGACACCATCATCAGGTTGACATAGTGAAAATTATATCCGACAAAAAGACTCAACTTACTATCTATGGCATAATATCCAACAAAACCCTCTTCTCTCAATATTATTAAATTCAAATCCCTGCATAAATTGTCGCTATTTTATATTCAATTTGAAGGAATAACATCTTCTCTCAACCGATTGCAAAAACACATCTTCCACTTCAGCGGACCTTCTCTATAGAGAAGTTTATTTTTTTTTTTATCTTATCTTCTTGCCAAGCAAGTCCAATACTTTTGAACTGACTCTTATACTGTAGGTAGGTAGGAATATCCTTAAACTCCTTCTCATAATCCTTACAATCGACTGCATATTTCCAATATAAATTTCAATTCGAAAAACATTTTCTCAACTTTTTTGAGCTCTGGCTAAAGGAGAACAAGAATTCAATATAAAAACCAAAAAATTGAAAGCAATCGTTTGCTCCGATGATGGTGTACTCGTATATAGAGGCAAGCAGAAAGGGACACACACAAAAGAATACAAAATATACACAGGAGGAATGTCATTTTTTCATCCTGTGGCAGCCATATGTGACGGAAGGAAACACTTCAGTAATATTTTTGTGCACGTGACCCATTTCAATAATATAACGTCAACGTCAACGACAACGACTAACGATGACGACTTCCAGTAGCAGTGCCAATATATACCTACCAACAAAGTTAACAGCCAGTTGAATGGCACTTGTTCCTATCTCTCAGACAAAGTGAATGTAGGTATCATATCATGACCGCGAGGAGAAAAGCTATGGCCCGCCTTTCAAAGTATATTTTGTAGGAATTCAAGTGATAAACACTATTAACTGGGACATTTCATTGCATACAGCTACTCGATGACATATCGCATTTGTATGGAGTTCATATAGTTACTTATAAGGTGACCATCTTTGAAGGTAAAAATGAAATTGAAAATTCAGAATTTCAACAGCCCGTTTTACACTTTTTTTCATTTTTATTTTTTGTTTTCGAAAATGGTTGAAGCGTATTGAAAATCTTCAAACCTGTGATTAAATTTTTCACGAGTTGCTACAAAAAGTTCAAGTTCTCAATTGTTAGCCAACACAGACATTTTTGTAGATGGCTGATTCAGCAATTCTAGTCCTTAGGAGTAATCTGAGTAGGTATGGGCAATCCACGAATAAATAATTTTCAGCTATGGGCCGATGACATTACACCGCAATGCCAGTCAGAGCTTAATTCAGAACCTACTTTCCAGGGTTTTGTCAAGAATTCATATAACGAAAATAGTATGTTAAGGTTATTTAAAAAAAATGTCTAAAGAATAAACTACTAATGCTAATGGTCACCCTAATAATTCTTCACTCAACTAACAATGTGCGATCGGGTTAAAGTCCTTGTGTATCCTTTTATAGTCATTATTTTTGAATGTCCCTTCTTGTGTGTGAGCCATACCGCCTGGCGCCTGTGTGTTTTATGTATGTAAAACTGTTTTACTGTATAGAGACACACTGCGATGTCGATGATGAAAGGATTATTATTTTGTTTCCATATCTCGTTTTTTGAGGGCAAACAGTTTTGAGGGATTATTTACAAAAAAAAAAAACAAAAACAACAAATAAAATGACGAATACGTATGAAATGTATTTTTAATAAAAATCCGATTTGAACCTGTCACCGTGATTTGACAGCAGACTTGGAATTATTACGAATTATTGATTGAGATTTCAGACACACAACAATGAATTGTTTTTGTCGATAAAGTGACAACGGTTATGATGATTTATCAGTTATACGATTTTTGTTCAAGGACTTCCAAGTGTCAATACCGTCATCAAAAGAGTAGGATATTTTTTGGGTTCGATAAACTAAAATCAAAATCAGTGGCAGAGGTGGAAATATTGGTAGTTTGAATATAAATGAATATGAATAGTTTCTAAACAGACGTTTGGTATTTTACTTTTTTTACCTACGTCAATTTTGTAAAGAATTTGAGGTGTTCAAGGTACAGGCAGCTTTAAGGATCTTCAAATTAAATGTATTCAAATTAAAATGTTAATCACTGTCGGGGATATTGAGTTCGGTCTTCATTTTTGTTAAGCAGAAGATGGCTTAAATTGATATTTACAAGTGGATGTTGGCGACTACCTTTAAACAACAGTTGCAAATAAAATAAAATAACTTGTTACAATTTTTGAAAAACAAATTATTTGAACAATAATTGTAGGTAAGTAGAGGTAAGCTTTATCTACACTAGTAGATACACACTCGTGTACAAACTTTTTGTAATTAAACTATAAGAACAATTTAGGACAAAAATTCAGTTTTTTCAACAATTATATCACAGGTTCCGTTATTTTGATCCTTAAAAATATGTCAGAATAATAATGTCAGAATATAATGTAACTGCAATGTAGCGGTTTCTTAAAAATATAATTTTTAACATTTTTAGGGAAAAGTTTTCCAATGCCTATCTTTTGTATTTATTTATGTGCATACAAATATTGAATTAAAAAAACGAGATATGAAATTTTCAAAAGTAAATTGATTTTTTTAATACAACACAAAGTTTTTGAAAATTTGTGTATGCATTATCATATCTTAAATCTTATTTGAAATTTGTATATAAAAATTAATCTTTTTGAAAATTCAATATTAGTAAAAAAACGTTCTTTGAGAGGTACTTTTAATAGTTGTAAAGTGTAATTTTTGGTAGTATATCGCAGTAATTTAAACATACAGAAAAAGTAATATAAATATTTTCCTTAACGGTTTTTTTTAATATTTGTAGGTATGGGGGGTACCGTTATTTATTCATAAAAGTAATACTTTTAAAAGTGTAAGAAAACCCTACAGTAGCGAGTTTTATCATAATAAACTTTGTAGTATTCAATATATTCAGTTTTCAAAAAAAATTTTGAACATTTTATAAGAACCCAAAAATATTGTTGTAAAAATGTTCGTAAGGAAAACTATTTATATTGCATTAAAGCTTCTGTATAAAAGAAATTATTGAAATCTGAACTACCATTTAATCGTAGAATCTCAGATTAACTTACAATAGAGTTTGGCCAAATCTAAAAATTGTTAGTTGATTTTTTTTAAATTAAAAAAATGCTTTTTTTAGTATTTTTGTACACAATACTATTTTAACTCGTTGAGAATTTCTAATAAATCTCTTATGTTCAAGTTTAATAAAATATGAAAATAATAAAAAAAATACATAAAAATATAAAAAGGCGTTCTTTCAATTTATAAAGAACTAGTTAAGAAACTTAGAGCTTAAAAACAGATATGCCATTTGACTACTTGAAAAAATATAAATATATGCAAAAAAAAAATAATATAAACCGCTCCAACGAGTTTTCTAAAAAATTAATTTTTTGTAATAATAATAATTTTTTTAATAACATTTTTAAAAAAAGTTTTGGTATGCTAATTTTGAGTATGTATTAAAATACATTTTTAAACTTAGTTTAAAAAAAATCATCAACTTATTTTTGAAATATTAAATTTTCAGAAAAATGTTTTTAGTTTTTTTTTTTTTTAAATTCAAAATTTAGTTTTTTCAAAATTTTGATATGTAATATTATTAACATTTTAAAAGAACTTTTGCATACAAATTTTGATTCAAATTGTTTGAGCCGTTAATGAGAAAATCGACAATTTAAAAACCGTTATATGGCAGGTACCATGAATAATGGCTTTCGGTAAATTTTTTTCTTATCAAAAACTATACTTTACCTGCAAGAATATACTGATTTTTTTAATCAAAATCGTTAGAGCCGTTTTTGAGATAAGTAAGCTTTTTGTTTACGGTTGTATGGCAAGACCCGTTATTTTTGGTGCTAGAAAAAAATTCAATTTTCCCTATGGAGAAATACAAGAAAACTTTAAGTTCAAAATTTGAAGGAAATTACTTCAGTGTTTTAGGCTGTAGGTCGATAATTGTGCCATGTTTGATTGTTATCTCGAATTTTTTTTTTCACGAATCCAAAACTTGCCCTACAGTACCTATGTCGCAAGTAAAAATAATAAACGATGTGAATGATACACGCTGTTATCAACAAAATAGAAAAGCAAAAAAAAAAATGTTATTAGATGGTTCCATCAACCTGTTTTTCAAAAATGGTTTTCCACCCAAAAATCATTTAAGGTGCCAAGTTATTGATTTTTTTTAACATAAGTTGTCCGTTTCTTACAAATTCACATAGGATCTGGTGAAATAAAAAAAGGATAGTAAAATGAAGGTTTGTGTACCAAAATATTTCTTGAATTCTTTTAAAACATCTTAATTTTTTTTTTGAAGATTTAATATCCAAATGATGATTTTTTTCTTCAAATTTGGTACCTAAAAAATTTTTATAATATTTTTTTCAAAATATTTTTTTAATGCAAAATTAACAATTCTTTGCATATAAATGTTAAAAAGCCATTAAGAAAAATTGTGTTCTTCACAAAAAAGTCTTCTACGATTTTGAACAAATTTTGTCCATACCTATGCTTGAATATTTGCAAACTACCTTAATTTGTACAATTATTAATAGAACCTATACCTGTCAAAAATAGAATATTTTTTGATTCTGAATTTTGTCATTTTTGGGTAAACGGATTTAAATATTTTTTTCCTTGATAATTTTATATGACTGATATTTCAATATTTTTCACTTGTTATATATGGACCTAGGTACTATAGGCCAAGTTTTAGATTCGTGAAAAATAATTATTAAATAACAATCAAATATGACAAAACGATGAGAGAGAAAGATAACACCAAAAAAGTCGGTAATAAAATTCTGTCAGTCTATTTGACTATTTGTATCTAGATATACAGGCTAAGCTAATGATGCGATATTCTTCTAATTTTGAACTTTAAGCTTTTTAATGATTCTTCAGAAGAAAAATTGACATTTTTTTCTAGCTCCGACAAAAAAAAAAACCGTACGGTAGTAACTGCACTATGTCAAAATGGGCATGCCATTATTTTTTCTCAAAAAGTTACCAGAATTTTATGTGTAAAAAAATTAGTTTGAAAATAGGATATTTCAATATACAGGCAAATTAACATTTTTAGTAGTAGCTTTAAGTAATCTAGAACGTCGGCTTAGAAAGAAAAGCGGTTAACTCCATATTTTTTGACCTTTATAGACCAATTCTAAAACTTCTAGAAAATAAAAAAAATCTTTTCAATTTCACTGAATTACTAATACTTCGTTTTCATTAGGTCAAATGAGGTAATTTTGTTGAAAATCTCCAAATTCGATACGAAATCATCTCATTTCCCATACAAATCAAAATTTCGAAATGCGATAATTTCAACCAAATTTGCAGGAAATGAGTTGGAAATTAAGTCAAAACCTATTGAACACACCCAACTGGTCACAGTTTGAAGAACTCTGAAAAAGTTTGGTATGAAAATTTCAAAACGAAATTACCAAATTTCTGATGAAACCACTTTTTTTGTAATTTGCGAAATTACCTTATTTCAGTTCTAATAAATATGTAATACAAAAGAGTGTTGAAAAATACTAAATTTAATTTTGGTTTTATTCAAGTAAAGAAAATATATTTCAACATAGTTAAACAAATTATTTTTTGAAAGTTTGGATATCTCAAAATTGGGCCGATAATATTCTTTGAAATTTTATACCTATACTAGCTGGCCCACACTGGCCCCGCTCGGGTAGACGGAAATTTGGAAAAACAATTTACAAATAAATTCAACACTTATGCATAAGGTGGGTTATATATGTGTGTTTTTGTGAACGAATTTGTCTGGCTAGAATCAAAATAAACGAAAGAAACTCCATCACCAGCTTCCTCTATAAGTATTGGTCCCAATTCTGTAATTTTATTTAATTTTTATGGCTTTACCCACCCACTTCTATGAGCCCACGCAACTCCCGTGAATATACACACATAATTATGTATCCTTTGATTTTAAATAACTTAAAAACAAACATTTTGATCAGATTCTCCGTTTTACGTTTTATCCCATTTCACACTAATAATGGAGTTTAGTTTTGAAAAATATTTAGCAGTAAAACCTTTTCTATACAATATTTCTTTTTTACACATACAAAAATTCAAATCGGTTATTTTTTTGTTCTTACCACATTTCACCCTATTTCGCTCTATCTCGAAACATGTCTAACCTATCGTCTAAGTCTATCCCATTAGTAATGCCTTTCAAGCACAAAAATTTTTTTTACCCCATTTCACCTTATAAAAAAAACCTTTACAAAATTATAACACTAAAGCCTTCCCCTGAAAATAACCTTTCAAACTTCAAAAGAATTTCTGAAATCGGATCTGTACATATTTGTTTTTATTAAAAATATGAAAATCAAAAACTCTCACAAATACCCAAAGAAACTACAAATATTGATACTTTTACCATAAGATCTATTTTATTCAACTTAAAATTTCGCCTATGTAACTTGATAACTGATGTGGTAATTCGGCCCCAGTTTAGATGTACATTACTGTGGTCCTTAAATTGGACATATTCAACAACAATTTCTCTAATTTTTCAGATTTTTATTTCACCCCCTGGTCTCCCTATGTGCACTTTAAGGTACTAATTATGGGATAAGGATAATTCTTATAACATCAAAATGTATAAATTAGATTCATAAGAGAAAAAAAAAATATCGAAGTGTGGGTCTATTTCCCCCCCACCTTCAGGCCGGAGGGGTAATTTTCTAAAAAATTGGCAAAAAACTGAAAAAAATACTTAAAAAAACGGGAACACTTACAATGCCACACCTCAGCTTTTTTTAACGTCACGATTCCATTCTATAATATGTTTTCAAAATAAAGTTTTTATTTTGAATAGTTTTAGAAAAAAATAGTTTAATCTTAAAAAATTATAATTTTTTTTAAGTTTGAAAATTATTATTTTAAAAACTATTTAAAATAAAAACTTAATTTAAGAAGCATATTATAGAATGGAATCGTGACTTTAAAAAAAGCTAAAGCATGGCATTGTATGTGTTCCCGTTTTTTTAAGTAATTTTTGTATGTTTTGAGCCAAATTTTCCCCTCCTGACTAAACGGGGTGGAAATATTCCCCGCTACAAAACTATTTTTTTCTCGTCTAAATCTAATTTTTACCCTCAGATTGTTTTTTTTCGCGTTTTAAAACATTTACCCTAACCCCATAATTAGTACCTTAAAGCGAAAATAGGGTGACCAGGGGAGTGAAATATAAATCCGAAAAAATAGGAAAAATTTTATTTTCTATGTATAGCCATTTAAAAAAAAAACAATATAAGGACCACCCTAATGTACATAAATAAATATTTTTGATTCAGAAACCAATGTTTATCCTCAAAAATGTTTTAAAAATTTGATGCTCCTGTAGTCAAATTTGGTTATAACGAACACGATGTGACTGGAGAACGTATTCGTTATATTATAAGTGAACAAATGATTTCATTTTATTAAAATTTTTATTGGAATTACCAGTTTCGAGCCTTGAAATTACTGTATATGTTTTTCTTCAATTGTAAAAATCCATGTTTTGAACGCAACTTCAAAAAAATACTACCACTGGCTTTTCCAATTCCTCTAAAAAATGGAATGCGAAATTTGCATATAAAAATAACAGCAAAACGGAATATTAAAAATATTTACAAAATCAACTTTATTTCATAAGAAAAATTAGAAAATGGATTTTCGGGTAAAAGAACAAAAAAAAAAAAAAAAATGCCAAACATAAGATTGTAAATGTTACCGTTGTAAATGTTAAGTATTGCGTCCCACGAATAAAAGTGATTTCGGCGTTAGGTCTTATCGCCCAAGGCCATTACGCCCAAATCCTAAAATGTCATTACACCCAAAAACGGACGTATTGCCTAAAAACTAACAACAAAAAATGTCACAAGACCTAAAAAGACTGCAATAATGCTCCGAAATTCAAGACAAAAATGCAACAACAACAGGAAGTTTTTGGGCGTAAGGCATGACATTAATTTTATAATTTGGGTGTTATGGTTTTGGGTGATAAAACCTTAAAAACACAAAAATATTTGATAATTAAAAAAATCTAAGAAATGTTGTCAAAAATTTGTAAATTTTCATTTTGTGTATTAAATATAATTTTTATTTCAATTTCAATTTTTTTTTATCATTTTTACAGTGTTGGTTATCTAAATTTAGTATTTCTGAAAACTGTCATTGTGTCAATATAATTTTTATTAAAGAAAAACGATTATTTCCTTAAGGTTCATCAAATATTAATTTTTAATTGATAACCCATAAGTCATTTGCATGAACTTGCAGTATTATTTCATTCGAATTCAATCATGCGAATGGTTATACTTGACTGCAATAAGTAAACTAATTCCCGCCGACATTACTCATCAGCCCGTGAAAAACTCCTTTCCGCTACAAGTCACATTGATTTAAATTGAAAAATACAAAAAAAAAGAAAATACAAAAAATGAAATAAGAACGAAGCAAAAAAAAAATAAAATTAAAAATCCAAATCAATTGGAAATTCAAACTCCCATAAAACCCTTCAATCCGGGCATCTTTTTCCAGGTGCGGATACGGAAGGGGGAAAGTGGTGATTATATTCAAAAGGTCATCAGAATCTTCATCGAAAAAAGGAAATATTGTAACCAGGTACTACAATACAAAATATCAATCCAAAAATTTAAAAAAAAATTTAAATCCCTTTCCGGATTTTCAAGACATAGTTTCAAGAAAAGGAAAGTAGGAATGGATGCTTCCTATGATTACCTTGGATACCGTTATTGGTTGCACTCAATATGAATGAATTTCCTGTATTACACAAGTTTTGACTGATCCTTGTAAGGCTTCCGGTAACATAATTACATCTTCTAAAAGGACATTTTCATCATTTCATCTCCTTAAAACATGTTATTTAAGAAAGTTAAAATTCGAACAGAAAGTGCCTTTATATACCCCCCCCCCCCTAAATTAAAATCTTACATCCGCTTCTGTTTCTCTCAAACTTCTCTCACCCATAACGAATTTATTATTCTCTTTCGGGGCAAAAATTCCCTTCCTTTTTGCACAATCGTTCAGGATAAATCAACCTTGCACATTCCTTTCCAATATCGACTCCTTGGAAGATCCCTTTTTTTCAAAAACCAACAAGAATAATAAAAAAAAAAATAAAAACGAAGAAAAACCTTAAATTGATATTTGATTTCTGATTTAATTTCAAAGTCGTGGTCTGTGGAATGCTCAGGAGCTTGTACTCATGGCTGGTGCGGACTCTGCGGTGATGATGTCGGTCGTGGTCGTTGTCGTTAAAGATAGTTTTTTCCTCTTTCGATATATACTTCCCAAAGGAAGAAAGGTTTTTTTTTGTGTCCTGCGTTGAATCATTGGAGATTGGTACATCAAACCATCACCATGCACCCTTGAGAAAAAGGGGATCTGTTAAAAAGCTACATTTTTGCTCCTTAAAGGATTTGCAACAAGGAGAAAGTTCCTTTCCTAATTGACGTTGTCTCTTTTCTATATAGTTAGGCAATGTTTTTTTTTTTTTTTGAGTCAAGTGTAGGATGGTAATTTTAATAGAACGTACGGCATAACGGTGACCTCTTTGGGGTATTTTCAATATTTGCGCATATCCTTTGAAAATGACGAACCCAGATGGGATCAAAATTCCGAGGCTAATTATGGATTTAATTGTCCTGGTATATTTGTTTTGTCAGGGAATTTGGGTCGCTTGGTCCCGTTGGCGGTAGCAGTGCGCCGAGTGGATTGGTAATGTTTAAGGATTACATTGGACAAAATGTCTTGTTTAAGTAGGCACCTCTATTCATGCAAGCGAATGATGCAAATTGCTATTTGCCCAATTTAACTGTTAACATTGTTAGATTAATGTTTACACAGGGCCTTAATGGAACCAGAGTAAGTATTATTGACCACGTGTGCTACTGCTACTAGAGCTGCTGAATAGTGCTTCACATAAATATTACTATTGGTCCGCATGCATGTAGTTTCGATTACAACATTGTCTTCCTCAACCCTCCCAATCTTTCATATTTAAATGTTCTGTAGAATTATTATGGATGTTAATAAACCAATTCCTGGCATAGCTAGATTTCATCACAATAAAGAATAAACCAAATCAGGAAGTTACAACAATTCGCTTAGAGGGTTAAGGAGCGTGAAAACTAGATATACATTCGCTTTTATAGTCAGAAAGGACACTGCAAGGACTATTTAATTAACCAACAACGTCGCAATTACAAATTCAATGTTGAACACTACCAACCATGGTATAGTGATCATTTTTCAACTGATGCTGCAGTTTTGCTGGATTCTAGCTTGTATTTACTATTGCTTTGGAAATGTACGCCCAGTGAATATTTTGTGATTATATTTCTTTATTCGTAAGTTTATTCCTTCAGCCGTTTATCCTTTTCTTCATTTTTCATGAAATTAATGTGCATCTTAAGACATAGTTAATATAAAAGGAGAAAATCCTTTCGTGGAAGAACGAAGACCAGGACATAACGAAGAAGCGATGAAGTCTATAGCTTGTCGAAATCAAAATGGTACCTTCTTCTCCATCTCTATATAAACCAAAATATTTAAGTGATGGTGACGTAGTGGGGGTGTCTGACGGAGCGGTGGCAGTGAGCAAGCGAAAGTAAGTTTTCTGCATTTGCAAACAATGAAGAGAAAATGTATCACCAAAACCAGCTGAACAAAGTGAAATATTTTCCAAGAGGATAACATTTCCTCCTTTTTTGCGGTTATTTTTTTTCTTAGTTTTTGTCTTCGTTGGCTTAACACAATGGTGCCAGTAAGAGAATCTTATAAATAATTCAGAACCTTAACTTAATACTGAAATTAATAAGAAGCTGTATGGTAATCCTTGGGGTAATGCTATTCTGAAATTGCTATAGAAATAACTGATACTTTGAATAACAAATTAAAACAAAAACTACCAGTACGGTATCAATTAGAAATAAAAAAATAACACACATTATTTGACACTGTCCGTTGGGCTACAGCCTAAGCGACTGGATCGATTTTCTGAAAACTTGGTTCAAAGTGGTTTTTGATGATCCCGCCAAACACGTTTTTTCATTTTTTCTTAGAACTAAGAATAACGGTACTTTGGATAATTTGTTTTTGCAAAATTTTGTTTTTATCAAAAATAGCTCCATATCTTTTCTTAAAAAAAAATAACTAAATTTCTTTTACTAAAGGTTACCTTTGAAATTTTCAAAAAAATGGTTATCAATGATACCTCCCCAAAGAACGTTTTTTTAGTTTCGATTTTCTTAAAAGCGAATATTCTGATTTGAATCATTTTTCTCATACAGAAGCTTCTTAACAAAAAGGTTTTTTTAAACGAAATTCTTCAAAAAGATATTTTTTTTGGATTTTAAAAAAATGGTCAAAATTCTTTGGAAAACTACCTAGTCGATTCTTATAAAACTTGGTATTTAAGAGTACAAAAATAACGGTATCTTTCATAGAAATGTCGAAAAACTGTTAAAGAAAATATTTTTGTCTTAAAAATGGCTCCTACGATTTTTTTTAAAACTTATTCTGTATTCCTCAGTTAGTGCGATATCCTACCAAAAATTTTAAAATTTTACAAATAACAACTATTAACAAAAAATTTTTTTTTTGATTTTGAACCTCATCATTAACGGCTGAATGAATTTGGGTAAATTTTTTTATGTACAAATTTAAAATAAGCTAAAAAATACGCATATCAAAATTTTCAAAAGAAACCTTTTAATTTAAAAAAATTTTTTTTTGGAAATTTAATATCTCAAAAACGGGTTGACAATTTTTTTTGGAAATTTTATTTTTATATGCACATAAAAAAATACTTAAGATTTGCCTACCAAGTGTTTTAGGAATTTGATATATAAAAATTATTAAAAAAAAAAAACGACTTAATTTTTTTTTTCATGTACCTAATCATATTCAATCAAGAATTAAGACGGCGTTCCTTTTTACAACTCAAAATCTGAAGATTTACAGCTACAGACTGTTGATAGAAACGACGAATGTGATATTCCTTTTGTCATGCTCAAAGAAGTAAGAAGTATGTGTCAAACAAAAAATCACCAGGGTACGATCTAATAACTGCTCAGGTTTTGAAAGAAATGCCTTCAATAGCCTTCAAAAGTCTCCAATTTATATTAAATGCATGCCTTAAACTAAGATATGTGCCACATCATTGAAAAATTGCAGAAGCCATTGTTATACCTAAACAAGCAAAGCCACCAACAGAAGTTAAATCTTATAGACCTACATCACTTATACCAATCATGGCAAAAGTTTTCGAAAGACTGCCCGTGAAAAGACTCATTCCGAACCATCAGTTTGGATTTAGAAATAAACATTCCACGATAGACCAAGTGCATCGGATTACAGATGTTGTGGAAAAGGCACTTGAAGAAAATCAAGTATTCTATATTCTTAGATGTATATTATATATGCAATATTGGTGCCAGATAAATCCGTTACGAAGGCTACACAAAAGCTGCAAAATGCAGTCGATAAAGTCAGTGATTGGACGCAAAAATGGCGAATTACACTTAAGAAACAAAATCAACGCATTTACATTTTACAAACAAAAATATAAACAATCTTCCAATTCTTTTAAACAGTACAGCAGTGCCTTACTGCAATACTGCCAAACACCTTGGAATGGCTTTGGATGCAAAGTTAAAATGGAAAGAGCGCATGAAAAGGAAATGAGAAGAACTTAACTTGAAGTACAGAAAAA
Source organism: Dasysyrphus albostriatus (assembly GCA_946251815.1). NCBI lineage: Eukaryota > Metazoa > Arthropoda > Insecta > Diptera > Syrphidae > Dasysyrphus > Dasysyrphus albostriatus. The sequence continues at coordinate 17,324,054 of OX276338.1, forward strand.
TGTACTGTACATATGTAATGTTACTAGGAAAGAACTTTGACCTGCCTATCCAGAACAAACTTATGTTATATATGCAAGTATTGAAATCAGGGTTGCCATGTCTTCAACAAGTTCGATAGCTCAATTTAGAAATTTTTGTAGCCCAAAATCGGAGCCGAAGAAGTAGCCTAAATAGTTGCCCAATAACAATAAATCAATTGTTCTCATATCGTTAAACTTAAATAGAAATTTGAAGTTTGACGCAAAAAACCATCGTGTAATTGGGGGCTATAAGTGAATAAAAAGTGGTGCCAAATTGTGAAACGCTTTTAAAGTAGGTTTAGGGGGATAAAAGAGTTTATATAAAATTTATTTATACGAACAAAAAATATCGCCCAAGATTAGATTTGGGCTATAAGTAGCCCAATTATGATTGGGCTGTGATACTGAATTTGCTGTCGGCAATTTCGGAAAAAGATAGCCCAATTTGCATCCAATTATGGGGCTGTACAAAGAAAAGAAATGCTGAACCCATCCAAAAATTCCAAAGCAAGGTCCATCGTGAAATTATAAATGCCCCTTGGTATATAAGAAATACCGATCTTAATCGTGACTTTCAAGTTGAAATAGTTACAGAAGTGGTTAAAAAACAGGCTGTATCATACAATCAGTGACTGCAAAGTCATACCAACTCCAAAACTGTCTTAAATGTACGAGACAATGTTCTGAGATTAAGAAGAACCAAGCCTTATGAGCTGATGGTCTAAAAGCTATGGGAAAGTGTTATAACTTTAAACTTCGGAAGGGTTCAGAAGCAGTGCTGTCGGATGTACTATTTAAATGCAATCCTTGTATTGCTTCCACCAAGTATGTACGATCGTATTGCTCATCTCTGTTTTGCATTGCATTTTGCTTTTTTTATTGCCCCTTCGTATTCATTTTTGTAAGTTTTTGCTTACAATTAAATGTAAGCTACAATTTTTAAGCCAGTTAATATTTATTTCAGATATCTGAGACGGCTTCGTATGCTTACTCAAAAATTAAACAAGTTTTATCACAAAAAATTCTCATTTATGAGGTTAAAAATTGAGATTGAATTTTTTTTTTAATTTGCTTTATTTATGTTTTCTCTCAGTAAATTACATAAGAAGTAAAAAAAAAAGAGATTTGTTTTGAGGGACCCTGTTTTTATATATTATTCTTCTGCTCTGTCAAAAGACAGACGATATAATAAAACTTGAAACAGTAAGAAAAAAATAAATTTGGTGGCACAACAGCTCGTGGAGAACCAGGGCCTAGTGACTTACAACTCTCAACCATTCCTGTGTGCGTATTTTTGGCAGGAATGGAGGGGACTTACAATTTTTTGCCGAACGGCTAGATGAGAAGCACTTATTCATGACAATTCCTCGCAAGAGGCAGTACCTCGCGAAAAAAACATTTCTGTTTTTAGGTGGCAGCTCCTATGAATCGAACCCAAAGAAATATGAACTATCTTAATAGTCATGGAATTACATTTTATATTTTTCAATCAACACTCGATTTGCATTTGGGATTTTGTTGTTGTTAAATTTTCTAAAAAAAAAAACAATATTGGTAAATTTGTCCTGCGAAAACTCTATTCCATGCTGGCACTTAAGTATAAGAGAATTATTCTACTATTTTTTTTTTTTTTTTTTTTTTTGTAAATTCATTTTTATTTTTCAATTATCTTAGAACTATCTTAAAGCTAGACAAAAATTCATAAAAACTAGCCTACTTATCAATATCTTAAAAGTAACTTACTGGCCCCAGTCGGGCGCTCTAAGTTAAACTAGAATAACTTAATGCTAATGCCTTTCGGCCTAAGAAATTATTCTACTATTTCGAACAATGTAAGTACTTATAAAGCAAACCACTTTCTGTCTTCTTGTGTCAGGATTAGCCGCAAAATCAAAATATGGAAATATCTCCTATATCTGACAGTTAAAAAATAATTGTCAATTTTCAGCAAAAACTGCATACAGTCGGTGTTGACTGATTTAAAAACCTTTGAAATACCGAAGTGTTTGAGATTTTAATCTTTGCTCTAAAAAGTGGTGAATTTAGGGCTTTTGTGTACATTCTCAAAAAAAAATCTATATTCGTAGATGTTAAATTAAAGGTTTTATTCTTATTCGTGTGACCTTAACCTAATAAATTTCATCGAAGGATGCGTACGGTGTAGATTGATTAAAATCCTTAAAAAATTCGATAGGGTGAATGAAGAGTCTTTTAGTTAAAATTTGAAATAAAATATTTAATTCATGTAAAAAAACAGTTTATCACTTATTCAACAAGTCATAAATCATTAAGTTGCACAGAAAGATAGCTACTATGTCGATGGATTAAAAAACACATACAACAATCGGAACTGTTGGTATTTCACTTTTCAGATTCGGGTGTAATTAGAAACGAGGTACTCAATGTCAAAATACGGTTTAGAGAACATTAATACAAAATTTGTATCTTCCTTAGAGTAGACAATTTTTTTTTTAAGGTAAGTCCTTATTTTTGGAAACATTTATCAAATTGACGAACTGGCAAAAAGGATATTTTGAGTGACTATACGTGCAGTATAAGTGGCAAGCTTTCCCTACAACTATAATAATTTAATATAATACATGTATGTATGTTCGGCTACCTATGAATTTCTACGAATTTTGACTAAAATTCTGCCAAAGCTAATTTAAAAAATAAAATAGAATTCGTAGAAATTCGTAGTTCTGGGAAGTACATGAACCGACATATTAAAAGTTTAAATGAAACAACAATAAACTCATATCAACTATACTACCGCATCAAGTTCAAAGGATTATTCCCGGCAGATAGTGTGGTCAGTATGGGTAGAACTATCCACTCGAGATATTTCGAGTAGAGGGTAAAATACCTCCTGGAAATTTTACGGTGTTTATTTAATAAATTTTACCATGCATAAGAAAAAATAATATTAAAAAAAAGAAAAAAATGTTCTGTATGTTCAATATGAAATTACCAATTTCATCAGAAATCATAATTATTTACATATTGTACCGCAGCCCTTTAGTTTTCCTACAAACAATGGCCACGATACAATTTTGAAAGTTTCCAGCTGTTATATTTCAATTGGAGGGTCAGTTTGTGCTAAACCAATACTGAAAAAGGCCATGCAACAGTAGAGGACTAGCAGTAGAGATACTATTTTAAAATTAAATTTTACACAAAAAAGATGATTGTTTAATTAAACGAGTTGAACGGGCTTAAGTTAAAAGTATTTATCTTCAATTAAGTGTGAAGGCTTGTCCAAAATTAATTTTATTTAAATATGACAAACTGTTGTCTGTTGTCTTTTTTTGACAAGCCACTCGCCTCCTCAGTACCAGGTTGGTATATGTAGAGAAAAATTCGAAAAAGCTTACAGATTTTCAATAATTATCATTTCTAAAAACTTAATTTCTATGCAGTCAATTCATGTTTCGACAAGCAAGCCAATTAGTAATGAATTTATATATTGAACAAAGAACTACAGAAAGCAAGAGTTGGATCTGTGAACTAATATATAATGTTATTAGGAGAAATAATTATGAAGTATTAGTCATTTTTTATTGTTTAAAAGATTCGAACTTTTTGACAAATAACTTTTACTTTTTCTCACTGTTTTAAGTTTTATCTAAAAAAATAGTGAGATCTCAAGAAGCCAAACGGTAAATCAAAATTGGACAATTTGTTTATTAAGCATTATTTTTAGGGGTTTTGGGGCAAGTTAGACAGACGTCTGTCACATAGTGTTCGTACCCAGGGAGTCACGACCTTTTATTTGAGATATATTTCAATTGGTTTCATAAAATTTTAAAATCGCGAAAAAAGTTGAACTTTCAGAGACGTCTGTCAGAGATTTTGGCGCGACTAAGACGTCTGTCGTGTCCATATTTGTAATCAGTGATTCAAGGGCTTCAGGGTGGTTTCCCTCATTCATTAAATTTTGGAAAATGTTGTTCAATTTTTCTGCTAAACGGGACCACTACGTGCTGGCAGTCAAACGTATTCGTTATGACCTTCACCAGGACTATCTGATGTAGCCATTACTACTGATCGAATGAAAAATAAAATGCACGACTGTGTCGCACGTACTTGTTCAAGACGCTGAGAATGTAAGAACATTATAGATAGAGGCATGGAGATTTGAAGAGAAAATGTTTAAAAGCTAAAACAATTTTCTTTGAGAGTTTGAAATGAAAAAAAAAGTCAATTCCGAAAAAATTTACTGATCGAATATGATTGTATGGAAAAAACAAATTTAAAATCGTTGGAGCGGATTTCTTAAAAAAATAATTTGTATGCATCCAATTCGTAAAACATTTGTAAGAAAAACGTTTGGTATGCAAATCGTAAGTATTTATTTATTTTTCAACCCTTTTTTGAGATATAAAATTTTCAAAAAAAGAATTGAATATTTTTTTTTTAAATTCAAAAACTTTTTTTTTTTCAAGTTTTGATATGCAATATTTTTTAATCTTATTTCAAACTTTTAAAAAGAAGTCTTAATCTGTTAAGCCCTTAATGAGAAAATTCAAAATCAAAAAAAAAAGTTATATGAGGAGTACTATTAATAGTTGTCATTTGTAAATTTTTATAATTTTAAGTAGTATATCGCACTAATTTGAGCATATAGAAAATAAAATATAATAAAAATCGTAGGAGTCGTTTTTAAGAAGAAAATAAAAATATTTAAAGGTTTTTTAATATTTGTTGTATTTTTTTTACATACAAATATTTTTTTAAATACTTTTAAGAGTGTAACCCTTAAATCGACCACGTCGTTTTCAAAATATTTGTTTAAATAAAAAACTTTTAAACATTTTAGTTAGAAAAACTACTTTTATTGTTTGAAGAAAATAAAAAAAAAATGGTTCTTAGGGGAGGTGCCACTAATAATCGTTTTTAAAAAATGGTTTCCCATGCAAAGTTAGCTTTTACTGAAAGAAATTTATTGAAATTTTTTCAAGAAGAGTTGTGGAGCCGTTTTTGGGACAAATAAAATTTTAGGTACCGTTGTTTTTAGTTCTGAAAACATTTAAATCACCAAAAACCCTTATGTACCAAGTCTTAAGAAAATCGATTCAGCCATTTAGGTTGCAGCTGAACAGACAGATAGACAGACAGTCAAAATTCTGAGACTCAATTTTTTCATCTTCCCTATCATCGTAATGACAAGTCTGATCAAAATCTCGAGTTCAATTTTTTTTCGAATGCATAACTTGCCATAGTACCTATATATCGCAAGTATATAGAACCAAGTTGACATCTTGCAGGTTATTTCTGTGACCTTCTACCCCTTGCAACGGCGGTGCCACACCCACTTATCTTAAATCTTGGCTTATTAAGAAACCGCTGCGCTGATATGAATAAAATTTTTATATATTTGTATCATTACGATGGGGGAAAAATTAAAAAGAATTTACAGTAAAATCTGTCGACTGCCACGCCCACTTTTCTTATTTCCTTGTTTCTTGCCACTGGTCAAACGATTTTCATGAAATTTTTTGAGTTTGTTCTTATAGATGATCAAAAATTCACAAATTGGATATAGTCAAATACTCCCTCTGTCGCATCCACTTTTTTTGTTTGCTTGTTTCTTGGAAAAGCTTCCTACGGTTGGCTTCATTTTTATTAAAATACAACTATGTACTTTCACTCTCGTTTTTATGGGTATGGTATGTTTCGCCAGAATTGATTAGCAAATTGTCGTTTCGCAGGGGCTTATTTCGACGAAAAATGTTTTTGTTTCAATTTTTTTTTTATTTAGCATTTTGTTGTTTCGCATTTTACGTTTGGCGAACAACATTTTGTTTTCTTGATGCGATTTGACAAATTATCACTTCGCATTTTTCATTTCGCAATTTTCACTAAGTATTATGTTTGATTGGCGTTATGAAGATTGGCAATTTTTTTAAAGTATTTTGACTTATATTTTTTAACTTTTTTTGACTTTTTTCAATTAGCATTGTGCAGATTCGCTTTTTCTTAATTAGCATTTAGTTGTTTAGCTTTTTTTTTTATTTGGCATTCAATTGTTTTGCGAGTTTTTGACCATTAAATAACATGCCTTAAAATTTTGCCCGAAATTTTGGGGACATTTTAATTTAATGGCAGTCAAAAACTCGCAAAACAATTGAAGGCCAAATAAAAACAGCTAAGAGCTAAACAAAATTCCGAATTGCGCATAATTACTCGTATCTAGATTTTGTGTTTTAAAATTGAAAAAATATCCATCGATTCTCAGTACATCTTTGTTAATAATTGACTAAAGTCTCACGACAAGTTTTGTCAAAATATTCCGTTATCAAAACTGAACAAGACAATTAAAGAACAAAACAACGAAAAAAAGTGATAGCAGCAAGAATAGTCAACAAGTTAAAATAAATTTTAAAAACACAATTTACTGAACAACGCTTCAGAAAAAAAGGAGGTAAATCGAAACAAGCCAATGATAATGAAGGGTCAAACAATCAAACGGCGAAACGAAAATCAGCGAAATATTGAAACAGCTTCGCAATATTGCGTGAAATAATAACACGGCGAAACGTTATTTCACGAGAAGGAAACAATTAAACAAAAAAAAAAAGCTGAACAACAAATTGCCAAATGAATTTTGCGAAACGGTTGAAAATAATTTCAAACAAAAACGAAAAAATAAAAACGCTAAATGTGGACTGAAAAATAATTGGAAAGTATAAAAAAAAATGAAAAGAAAACGTCAACTGCCGATCAAAGATTGTGATTTAAAACAAATATTTAACGACTAATGCGAAACAAGAAAATGCCAAATGAGTTTTGCGAAGCAATGGTATGTCCCCATTTTTATATATTTAGTTCTTTGGAATGATTCTTACAAATTAGGTGAAGTTTTCCGAGTTTGTTCTTAAATGTCTATTTTTTGTATATATTTTTTGAATAGATCTAACGATTAAAACGACATATTCAAATTTTTGTTTTTACTACCGAAAACAAATTTTAGAAGACCTTTTAGTAAAGGTCTAGGCATGGCAGTGTTGAAAGTAATAAACTCTTAAAATTGTATACAAATTGATAAAAAAGTTGCTGAGTAACGAAAAATTAAGAAAAGTAGGCGTGGCACCACACTTGTAGGTGGTAGGAGATCACCAACTTTTTTTTAAGTTGCATACCTACCCCTGTACAATTTTAGTCTGTTTCTATTTTTTCCATTTAAAATTCGTATTTTACTTATTAAATTCTGATTTTACTGTTTCCATCAATTCCATTGATGTGAGTAATATTTTAAGAATTATGTGAAATAGTTATTATAACTCCAGCCAGTCAGTAATCTTGTTGGTAGCACATCACTTATTGGTTGTTGTACCAAATCTTTAAAAAAAAAACTCCTGCCAAAATATTCGACCTTACTGTGCATTAATTTTTTTTCGCAGTAAGAAAATCACTTTATTTTTAGTTGAAACCTTTTTGCGGTCTAACACAATTCAGTGACATGGTGATAACTAGAGAAACAATGAAACAATAAGAAAAGAGTAAGAAGCACTGGGTATACAATAATGGCAAAAAGAAGTCGCATCGTCCAAGAAATATTCTGCATCAGCATCATTATCACCATCATCGTCTTCGTTGTCGTTTTCATTGTCGTCGCGGTATCAACCAAAGACAAGTTGCTAGAAAATAAAAAAAAAACAAAATTTAACAAAAAAATCTAAAAATCCTTTTGCCTGCACCATCCGCCCCAGTCTACTTGGTGCCAACCACGACTGGCTGGCAGAGTGAGGCAACAAGGCATCATCTCTACTTTTCTTGATAACCATCTTCCAGCCACTTGGTATCTTGCTGGCCAGGAAAGAAAATAATGGGTAACACTTCTTCGTCTCCGCACAGTACTTGAAGTAGGACCAAAAGGGACTTTGCAAAGGTATAATGCAGCAAGCAACATCAACCCGACCCGACAAGGATATCTTGCAATATAGGACTTGTACCAAAAGATTGCAGTACTTTTAACAAGCAAGCAAGGAGCCTTTTATACTACGAGTAGATATTGCACATTTAAACAGATAGAAATATGACTGGACAAATACTCCATGATAACTGTATAACATTTTTGAGATTAAGATCCTTTTGTGTTTAATGGCTGGTGCTGCTGCAGTACGAGAATAAGAAGACATCCTCTTACAGGATCTTATATATACGTACACCCTGTACACAGTAATAGTTGTTATATCTATAGGGAACTCTATGGGTGATGATGGTGATGTATCTTGAGTAATTCCAAACGAATTGGTCTTGTGCTGCACCAGAAGCAGTAGAATCAAAAGCAGGCAACAGCTTGGGAAATGTCTTGTTTTGTGCTGCACGAAAGACCCAAGAGTTTCGTTTCTCTAATTAAATGAGAGGAACAAGGAGTAGAACATAGGAACAAAAATAAAACATAAAAGGATGAAGAAGAACAATGAAGAATTCACAGAGACTATATTCATTGCAGCAGAAGGCAATTGGAGACAATTTAATTTTATGTGCGATGAGAGTTTAAGGTCTTTGTTTTCCAAAGTGGCCGGAAAAAGGATATTAATGATGAGATAAGGATATTTTATTGTAAGTTGATGTTAGATGGTATTATATGAGATTTGTTAGAGAAACTGGTTTTGATTTAATTATTTTAGTTTGTGTTCTTAGCTAGCTGAAAAACAAAAAGGAATATTTAACAAAAAACAAAAAAAAACATTAGTTTATGCTTAGAATTTATCTCTGATGAATATATTTAATGTTGGGCTTCTTATTCGAAAGGGTCTTAAAGATCAACCGGTATTGTTTTGAACCTGAATTTTATAGTTTTTTCATTACCCGGGACCCAATAATTTTGCTTTTTTAGTCTGAAGTAGAAACAGGGAACAGGTGGAGACAATAAGTGCCATTTCTTCTTCCCATATGCTTAAAACATTTATCACAAGTAGTAGAAAAGTGACTGCATTTTTTAAGCCTAATGTAGCCCTGACTTGTAAATAATCAACAGCGTTTCAAAAAGGCAGAAATGATCAATTCGTGAATATATCAAAGAACTTTTAAGGTGTCAAATATTTACTGGAGATATGAAAAGGGTAAACATTTTCAGTCAGCCGATACTGCAAATACTTTTTTCATGCTGAGGAAAAAAATGTGTGATCAAATTTTGAGTAACGTTTTTGATTAAGATGAGACAATCGATATGATGTATGTATCTCACCTTTTTCAGCTAAGCCTTACTTTACTTTATAAATTTATATAAGAAGATTGAAGAGAAACTAAGAAACTATACAAACTTACTGCCGTCACTGCCCAAAAGAAGTTGAATCGAACTTCAACTTTAAAACTTAAGCCTTGTACATATTTACTCGTGAAGTGAACAGTCACCCTTTGAGAAAGTTATTTATTGATATTTCTCACTGGTATAAACATGCAAATGTGTTGTGAACGTTTGACGTTTAAAACCACAATGCCTCAAATGACCATTAAAAAATTAAAAGTAGGATTTTTTTTTCCTTTTTTTGGATTCACCAGCGCAAAGTGAGAAATTAAACGAACCCCTACATTTTCTGTTTTGTAATCGAACTGTCAACTATTAACTAAAAATCAAAAACTTCTCATACATTTTGCAAGGGAATTGCTTCGTGAACAAAAACTCTCCACTTTTCCTTTAAGACTTCAGGCAGAAAACTAAATTGAAGTGACATTTGTTTAAAAGTTGTCATTCTTGCAATAAAAACAGAAATTTGTGACACACTGTTTTTTAAAACTGAAACAAATATTTGTTGTCATAATGTAATATTTGAGACCCCGTACACAGTAATTTTTAAAAATATATTTTTCAAAAATTGTTTGAAAAACAACGGAAGCACAGCCAGGACCGGCCGAGCTTAATTGGAGCCTTGAGCATGCCTCATCAATAGCGCCCACAATTACTTTCATTAGTAGAAGAAGTCATTTCCCCCACTTTGCAATGCCTTTTTTTATGAGGTAGAGGCGATTTTTTCAAAGATTTTGTATTGTAGTTTTTTTTATGGGGGTGTTATTAGGTATGTAGGCATCGACCTATTTTAGGGATAGTAGTTACATATATTTATATCGTCCCCTCAGAAGCAAAGTGTTTTTTCTCAAAATCTGAGTTTTCCAGAAAGGCGATTTGAGATATTTTGATTCTTAAAAAAAAAGCATTTTCATCTAGGGTTCATGCGCCCATTGGGTTCAGTGCCCTGTGCATTTGCACCGCTTGCACCTATAGCTTGCCCGGCCCTGAGCATAGCATACAAAGTCTTGCTATTAGGTTTTGAAAAAATTAAGGCAAAAAGGAAAATATTCGATCCAGAATTTAAATACCTTTTTCTTAATATTCTGGTTAAATTAATTTTATATATTAAATGGTTATTGAAATTTTTTTTCTCTAACTTAAAATTTTGGTTAATGAATTATTTTGTTCAAACTACCTTTTTTAAAAAAATTTCATTGCTAACGAATGAAAGACTGGTAAAATAAAATTCACTGGCCAGACTTTTTTGGAACTGGTGTTCTTGGCAATTGTCACTTGACTTATGCTCAATTTGGCTTGCCATTTCAAAATGAATAGACTTACTCCTGAACAACGTTTGCAAATCATGCAAATTTATTACCAAAATAATAGTTCGGTTTCCCCCGATGCATCGCAAAACAATCAATTTATTGAAGGAAACTTTTGGTGAGGTGCCGAATATTCTCTTCCAAGGCGTCAATCGTCTTGGGGATATATGCGTAGACAAGCGATTTCACATTACCCCACAAAAAAATAACCCCACGACGCAAGATAGTGCACTCACCAAAAGTTTCCTTCAATAAATTGATTGTTTCGCCATGCGTCGGGTGTACCGAACCATTCTTTTGGTAGTAAATTTGCATGATTTGCAAACGTTGTTCAGGAGTAAGTCTATTCACTATAAAAAACTAAACCAAACAGAGCATAAATCAAGTGACAGCTGTCAAAATGACCAACTCCAAAAAAAGTATTGCCAGATTGAAAACTACACATCTAAAAAAAAACCCTTTACCTGAATAATGGCAAATTACACTTTTCTTTCTTATTTGAACGGTTTGTAAATGGATATCCAATAGCTCCCGCATAATAAATTAGGAAACGATCAAATTTTACAGATTCTTACAGATTTAATTCAATCTTGAAAACGAACTTTATTCAAAACGTATGCCTATTTGCAAATTGCAATCGAAACAAAAATAAAATTCCCTTCAAATTTTTCACGAGAGAACGAATCATATCTTATCGTTCGACACACCTTAATCTTAAAAATCGTCTAGTTTTTCTTAAAATCAAAAATAACAAAAAACTTCTTATGTCCTTTTTTAATTTTAAGTGTTTTTTTTCCGCCACTTGCGAGGGACTGACAAATCCTCCAAGAATAAGTGCTTCTCATTAGCCGTTTGGACTCGGCAAAAAATTGTAGGCCCCCTCCATTCCTGCCAACAACACGCACACAGGAATGGTTGAGAGTTGTAAGTCACTAGGCCTTGGTTCTCCACGAGCTGTTGTCCCACCAAATTTATGTATTAACATGTACACATTGAATCAATCCATTTGATTTTTTTTATTGATGCAACGATTCTATCTTCTCTAGTTTCCACTCAGTGAAAGTAAATAGTAAAGTGCTTCACGGATAGGACCAGGGGTGGGTCTCTTGTATTAAATAAAAGCTCTTATTTTGCTTCTATTCATTATTTATTTGAACTCTACCTGTTGGTTGCTATCCCCAATGCGTTGTGTACTTTTTTCCGTCAAAGGTGACGTTATTAAGACTATAAAAATATCTGATCGACCAAGGGTCCTCATTTAGCATGCCCGGGCCTCTAACCAGCTTAGTCCGCCACTGCCCTATGCTACTTTGCATTTTAATTTAGCGTTGCTTTACATTTTCATTTTTCTTGAAGTCAATCCAAGTAGACTTTAGCCGTTTTTCCCCTGGACCCTACATATGCATTATTTAAAACAAGAACCAATCTATGGTCGTCAAAACTAAATATTCTAACTTAAATCACTTACAAAAAAACCCACAAAAAAAGCATGTTTTCTTCAAATTTGCCTTGATTACAAAAAATCAATAAAAATGGCATTTAAAAAAAACCGCATTTTAGCTCTCCAACAAGACAAAGACAATTTTCATAAATTTCCACTTGTGTGATTTTATCCTTGATCTTTTCATTTCAATCTTTCATGTTTTTTTTCATTTATTTTCAAACAAATTCACCACATCTGAATTCGTATAAAGTGTTTATGATTGTTGTTTTATGTAAATTTCTATGCAATATGGGTTTCTCAAAAATCAACTTTAAAAAGAATTCCAAATCAAATTGTTCTTTCACAAAGGATATTCCGTACATTCAAAAAAAAAAAAAAAAAAAAAATGAAATACAAAAACGTGAATGAAAAAAGTTAAAACAAAAGCATGCACCAATTATCAAAGGAACTTTTTATTTTTTCTCCTCAATTATTGCTTCTTCAAAAAGGATATAACAACAACAAAATATTCCTCTGTAAGGCAAATTCATGTGTGTATATATGTACAAGCCTAATATGATGATACATCATGTGGAATCCTTGCAATGTTTAAAGTCAAGAACAAGTTCATAAGTCACGATTAAAAACAAAACAATTTTAGGTCCTTTCGTATACTTTGACGAACAAGAGAAACCTTGTTGATGTCAGGATAATAATTTAATGTAAAACAAAAAAGTTAAAAAAAAAAATCGAAGACTAACATAACATTTTTATCGTTTAAGGATAAATTAATATTGTATAATTTTTTTTTATTTCTTCATCCTTTTTGACATTATTTGATTATCCTGCATCCAAGTCGTCGGTCGTCGGTTGTCGGTTGTCGGTCGTCGACATCGTCATCGGTGACATTACAAGTTCTACATCCTTCGAAGCAGAATTCTGAAAATAAAATTTCAAGAAACAGGAACACGATGTATAGGTATACCGATGATGGATGTCCCCAGGATATTGCATTGCTTATTGAGCTGGAAAATTATTTACTACGTACATACCGCTACAAACATGAAAGCATATGTATTTTTAACTCCATCTCTGTTCATGTATATAAATTCGGATGCGAAACAGCATCGACATCGTCTTTAACCGGAAACAGCTACTTGTACAGATACGGAAATATATAATTTTTATTTTATTTTTATTTTTCCTCATGTATGATTACCTCGCATAAAAATCAATCCCATACCCGCCTACTATACATATATACCTACCCAAACCCATGTGAAGATATATTCGTGTCCACCAACCTTTCTACCCGTTCGTTGTTGCGTGGTGTGGTAAGATGTCGTATCGGTATAAGGACAATTCGGTTTGCTCGGTTAAACCGAGCGTAGATATAGCAAAAAAGGTGCCGTTAATGACAATTGCCAGAAATGTTTATGAGTTGTGGAAATTGACATTTACTTAATGGCACATTATAAGCTCAATTTGAGCTTAATGTTGACGAATTAGATTAAACCACAGGACCATGATTGGAATATGTTCCTTCATATAAGGACGTTCATATTTATAATTTTGATCCTTTGGAAATGGCCTTAATTTTGAATGTTGGATATGCCAATATAAATATAAGCTAGTCAAGAGTGTATGTGGGATAGGTTATCGATATGAACTTTATACCTAAAATCTACAAGACGAAAAAGGATATACATAATCCTTTTAGGTTTTCAATTTTGAAAATGGAAACATTTCGAGCTATTTATGTTACATCCATTTAAGAATATTATTAAGCCACATCATACATAGTATATGCAAGATTTTTTGGGGTTTTGAGATGTTGTTTTTTTTTTTCGGAATAACAATATTATTTGATAGTGATTTATTTATGAACATAACCAGTGAGTCGAAATTGTAAGCTTTTATAATGGATTTTCAATATAAACTTCAGAAACTTTTAATTTAATTTAAATATTTTTGGTTGTGTATTGATAATAAAAATTAAGTAGGTATTTTATTTATACTAGTATGTACCAAAATGATTTTCAAGATACCAAATACGTTAAGAGCTTCGTCAATTATAGTTTTCACCGAAGGTTATACTTTTAGGAGTTCAATTAAATCTTAATATTAAGCTTGATGAGGATTCATGTTTCTACGAAAAAAGTGATGGACCTTAATGGATTTAAATAATCCTTTTGGTACATTTGGCTATCGAAAATTTGGGACTGTATAGATATTCTTTTTTACTATGACTGCTGCAGCTTTCACGATTCTGCTTCGTTCTTCGGTTTCATGCAATTTTTTGAACTCATACCAAGAATTCAAAAATTGAAACCCTGCGGCAGTAAAGCAAACCACTCGATCCTTGCACCGAAATTTTGTTGCTATTATTATTCGATCGCCGTATTTTTTATTCGAGCATTTTTTTAAAGTTTGGTTCGTTGTCACCATCCCAGTTACCAGTAGTAGTAAGTGCGATTTTTGAGAAAGAAACAATCGACCTCTCGAAGTCATCAGACCTTGTAAGAATATCGTTGTAAGATCCATTCATGTAGATGATCATTTTCATGGAACTTTCTTGAATGCCACAAAGTTACCCGAAAAGCAAGACGTTGAAGTAAGAAAGCCAAGAACTTACGGTCACCAAAGTCATCAAAATTATCATGCATCTGAAAGACTATTATAAAGTTTCCGCATACATTCCAATAATCGAAATGGTCACAGAGGATTTGAAAACATGGCATTTCGAAAAAGTCTGCAAAAGTTTTAATCTCAGTCTGCTGTTACCTAAGCTTGAGATTGAATAAGAAGCGAAAGACACTGATGAACAAATCAACTCTTCTCTTCGAACATTTTGGTTACATTTAGAAGGAGGATAAACAAAACCTTAAATCAAAGCTTAGAGCGGAATTAGCGCTTTGCTTAGAACAACAAATTTTTTTAGACCGATTAAGCGGGTTGACTCTCCTCAACATAAATTACAAATTTAGGTAGAGCCCGTTGAGGTTGTTGAACGATTTTTCAATTTGGGTAAGGCTGGTAACGATACCAGAAAAGTCTCGGTATCGTTTGGTATTGGTATAAGAAACCGAAACGATACCGAGACGATACCAAACGAGACCGTATTTTCTTGGCTCAAATTTACCGATACTCTCGGTAGTATTGTTTGGTATCGGCAGAAAAGGGTGAAATTAAATTCTTTCTTAATTTTTCTAAAGCTGTAAGTTTTTTTTTGAAAAAATGTGAAAGTACTAATTGTAGCTTATGTCATTCTACACAAAAAAGATTAACTGACTTTTTTTTCATACAAGCAATAGATTCTGAGAAATTCGTGAAAGAACTTCACGGTGGAGCAAATTTTGTCAAAAAATGTATTAAAATTTCATTAATCCTTAATTTTATAGTCTAAATGTTATTCTTTAATGATTTTGTTGTAATAGAAAATTTCATCATCGAGTTGTTGAACAAAAGCCAAATCACTTTCTTTTTCAAGGTGGCAGTCTTGGCCCCAAAAACTTGGTTTTATAAAGTGGAGATGTAGCCAAACTCAAATCGTATAAAAAGTTTATCCCATCGATTAATGAAATTTTAATAAATTTTTTAACAAAATTTACTCCACCATGAAGTTCTTGCACGGTTTTCTTAGAATCTATTGCTTTTATGAAAAAGGTCAGTTAATCTTTTTTTCTGTAGAATGACATAAGCTACAATCTGTACCTTCACATTTTTTCAAAAAAACTTATAGTTTTCGAAAAATTAAGAAAATATTGAATTTTACCCCCTTTACCCCCCCTTATAAAATTAAGCTCCGTCCCAAAATAACGGAACTTTTCAGGAAATGCTTAAGATGTCAAAACAAAGCTCTGTACTAAAATTTAGCTTTATCCGATTTTTTTGCGTAGTAAAAGTCTAATTTTTCTGGACTAATATTATTCTGTAAGTCAACCCCCCCCCCCCCAGAAAAATTATAATCTGGATCCACTCCTGGTGTAGATAAGAGGCACTATTTTGTACAAGCATACGTCATTATTACCTTCGCCGAGGCATGCTTGAATGCCGATCATATTATAAACCTTTAAAACGTTAGTCCTTCTACCGCATTTCGTGTATGTATCAAATCCAAAATGAAAGTCTTTATCTTAGAGAAAAACTGATACCTTGTAAACATGGAGAATTCAATTAGGATATTCAGTTCCATGTAAAACTGGATCGGATTGAATCCGGATTACTCGATTCTATCCAGATCGGCAAGCTGGCCGATCCTTCAGTCCGCCCATGTATGAGCTACTTATTATTATTTTCTGCAGCACTGAACGCTGCCATCAGACATTCCAGTAATCTTTCCAATCTTTGCTGGAAAATTGATTGATTGGTGGGTGGAAAAAATAGAAACGTCACATTTAGGCTACGACAAATAAAAACAAATAATTGCTCGGTCTCGCTCTCGCTCTTGCTCGCACTAATTACGAAATTTTATTTGATTGTTTTTTAGTTTTTGTGGTACAATTATTTAATAAATTTTTACATTCTGCACTTCTGTGAAAAAAAACGCTCCAACGATACATGATTTATATGCCTTCGGCTTTTGTAGACCGCGTTAATTGTACCACAAAATTCGTGTTTGCTGTTTTATTGAAAGCAATTTAAAGGAAGTACTAATTTTTTCGCCAAATAACGTATTAACTGTAAAAGATATGGAATATTTGGTCACGATCAGAGAGATTGTCATTATAGAGAATTCCATCAGCTATCTTCTGTTATCAAAAATGTTTTTGATAAAATAAGTTATTTCTACTCGTAAGATAATCCCAAAAAAAATTTAAATGCTGCTAGAGCTCGCCTCGGATTCATTGGAACTAAAGTGTAACTTCAACAAAAGACTATTTTTAATCAGTGTGCAAAGTTTCATAACTGTTGAATTTTTTTGAGGTGATTTTCCCTTCATTGACTGGACTTTAAGGGAAAAAGGTTTAAATTACTCGCTGATCTATTGAAAAATTATAATTGCTGGATTTGTCGTTCAAAATGATGAAAATAAAGATAATATTGTAACGGGTGATTTTTTAAGAGGTTTAGAACTTAAAAAAAAAAAAAACACAAAAATTCGAAAAAATGAATGAAATATTTATTTGAATCGATAGTTTGAACCTTGCAATTTAATGTTTAAAGATAATTTCATGCAAATGTTGACCGCGGCTGCATCTCAGGTAGCCCATCCGCTGAGTCCAATTTTGGCATACTCTTTCACACATATCGGCCGGTATCTCACGAATGAATGCATGGATGTTGGCTTCCAGTGCGTCAATCGAAGCGGGCTTGTCCCTATAGACATTAGCCTTGACATACCCCCACAAAAAATAATCTATTGGTGTCAAATCGCACGATCTAGGCGGCCAATTGACCGGCCCGAAACGTGAAATTAACTGTTCACCAAACTCGCCTCGCAATTGCGCCATTGTTTCGCATGCTGTGTGGCATGTGGCACCGTCTTGTTGAAACCACATATCATGCAAGTCAAGAACTTCCATTTCGGGCAAAAAAAAGATTGTTATCATCGCTCGGTAGCGTTCACCATTGACAGTAACGCTGCGATTCGCATCATCTTTGAAGAAATATGGCCCAATAATGCCGCCGGCCCATAAACCGCACCAAACAGTGGCTTTTTCGGGATGCATTGGTAGCTGTTGCAATGCTTCTGGCTGATCTTCACTCCAAATGCGGCAATTATGCTTATGTACGTACCCATTCAACCAAAAATGAGCCTCATCGCTGAACACAATTTTTCGATAAAAAAGCGGATCCTCGGCCAGCTTTCCAAGAGCCCATTCACCAAAAATTCGGCGTTGTGGTAGGTCGGCTGGCTTTAGTTCTTGCACCAGCTGTATCTTAAAAGGCTTTACGCCCAAATCCTTCCGCAAAATTTTCCACGTAGTGCTGTAACAAAGGCCTAACTGCTGGGAACGGCGCCGAATCGACATTTCGCGGTCTTCTGTCGCACTAGCTGATACGGCCGCAATATTTTCTTCACTACGCACAGTACGTAAACGTGTTGGTGATTTAATGTCCAACAAAGTAAATTTGGTGCGAAATTTGGTCACAATCTTCCGAATAGACTGCTCAGAAGGTCGAGAATGCCGACCATAAAATGGAAGCAGCGCGCGATGAACATTTCGAACCGAGCACGAATTTTGATAGTAAAATTCAATAATTTGCAAGCGTTGTTCATTTGTAAGACGATCCATGGTTAAATTGCAAACCAAACTGAAGCTGTTTGACAGTGACACAAGGTACTAAACACACGTCAGCTGTCAAAACCAGTGTTGCCAATACCAAACCAGCTAAAAAATCACCCGTTAAAAGAACTTTAATTACGTTTAGGTGCAATAACTGAATATAAATTGAATTTGGCATTCGAAATGCTTTTTGCGTTTAAAGCAAGTTATGCACTTCGATGGCATAGAAGACGAGAAATTTTGGTCTCGCAATTTTTTCTGTCTATTCATTTATAGATTCATTTTCTTTGAACTTATTTTACTAAGTTTTTTTTTTGTTAGGTATTATACGGAAATATACTATTTTTTAAACTTTTTTATAATAATAATAATTTTTTTTCTAAGAAACTGCTGAAAGAAACTTTTCTAAAAACTAATAAGAAAATAGATATTAAATTTATATAATTCATGTTCTACTTGTGTTTATGAATACCGGTGCTAAAGTTTATATAGAGCAAGTGAAAATAAGTACGAAAATCAGGTCAATGCAAACCTTAATTCCCTCACCAAAAATGGCCTTCATACGATGTGATATCCTTGAGAGTCATCTGCATCGAAACATACCTTGTATAGAAACCCCACCAAAAATCATTTTCCGATAAATTACAAATTCTATAAGTCAAAAGCTCTTTTGGTATTTAACTTCGATTGACGGTCACCAAATGCCACTAATGTGAGATATCCATTTTGCCCTCCAAAAACTCGTATTGAAATTCTCTGCTTTTGGTTTTATCAACAAATAGCACACCTTTTATAGAAGCCTACTGATGCCATTCCTTCATTATCCTATTTGGCCAATTTGGATTTGATTTTGAGAAAACGTATGCTCGGATGAATTGTGCTCTATTTCACATCAACCATAGTTGTTCCTATAATGTTAGCACCCATAGATAAATGGAAATTTGCATTTTCAAAGTTTAGTTCTGAAGACAACAAATCATGCTTCATATAGGTACCCAGTGCCTATATATACCAGCACTTTGGGAGCGAAATTTTCCACCTCGAATATCATGTGGCGAATAGTTGGGATCTCTCTCATTAAAGTCACTTTCGTCGGTGCCAAATAACCATGCATCGCTTCGGTCGTCCTTGTCGTCCTTAAAATGTATACATCAGGCTAAATCTTTCTATACTGAATACATTCTGATGAACGGTACAACGGTCCAGTGAATTCCATCTGAACTTAAAACTCCATTCATACTGAGACCCACGTACCACCTTCGGTTGGTTGAAATAGTTTATGGTTCATAACTTTTAATCATATCCGAGGATATAATTACCATGGCGGGCGTAGGTACAGATGGAAGGTATAAGAGAAACCTCGTTGTAGATTGGAGAGTTCTCCGAACTGGCATAAACGCACAGCACTGTATTCATCCACAAAGTGCCAAAAGAGAGGATGCAACTCTGGAACGCATTTTTATGGGCTCGTCCTTGATGACCATAGGTTCTAATGAAATGCCATCCCCTTAAAATCCCTTTGACTTAATGCATCGACTAGTGCCAGCAGAAGCAGCAGCTCGGCTTATGTTCAATATGTAATCGGAAGGGTAATACAAGCAACGACACACTTTGTCGAGAGAGCAATAAAATCCGCCAAATTCAAATCTGAACTATAAAGCAGGTTCACCTCCGGCCTGAAGCCCAAGGCTTTAGAAGGAATTGGTGATGCTGATGGGGTGACATCGTGTGCGTTGTCGTCGATGCGTTTGGTTGGCTGGAAATTAGAAAATTTCCATTTGCGGACTTTTGGCATAGAGAGCATGACCTACTATCGAAACGGACCAAGTAAGTCCATACTTATCCGGTGTGTATATTCGTTTACAAAAAATCAATGACGAAAGATGCCGCATCAGTTTCACAAGCATCTAGCTATAGGACCAGGACCAGGACCAGGAGCCAGGACTATGCACCACTCATGACTCACAGCGGAACGCAAATGTGTTTGCACATTTCACATTGATGGCATCGTCAGGAGAATATGAGGTCAACAAATGTTGCCACGGCCATATAAGGGCAGAGATAGTAAAACCACGCAGCAGGATAATGGAATCCTGATGGTGAGGCTCACGTATAGATGTTTGCTATGCCCTTCTGTGTTCAGTCTGTGCTTCACTGATGGATGAAATGTGAAGAATGTAAGTGCATTGCCTGAAACCAAGAGATTTCATTACAAAAATTCTGATGCACATCTCAGGTTTTCGAGGGTCCTTATTTGCAAAATTTAACTATTGGAATATGAAAAGTGTGTGAGTATACTGCTGTGCTGCCAAAAGAATGTTAACTCATATTGATTTATTATGAGGAACTGGTAGTGAATTGGACCTTTAAAGATCGAATGGGATAGTTAAATATTATTAAACAGAGGAAACGATGGATTTGTTGTATGAGAGCTACCTACGCCCAACAAAAGTCAATTTAGCTTATTTACACTTTTAACATCTCTTTTCAATGAAAAGTCATTCTCGAAATGTTTTTTAGTTCAAATATTTATCAATGATGGATAATGTGTTCGGCTTAAACCTAAGTCAGTCCACTGATTTAAAAAAAAAATCTATGATCAAAAATAACTGCATCTACCTGCCTCACAAAATATTATTTTTTTTCAAAGTTGTTTCCACATTTAAAAAATAAACAATTTAACAGATTTCCGAAAGTAAAGGTTAAGGTTTTTAATAATTTTTTTTTTTTTTAATTTAAGATAATATTCTTAAAGACGTTCAAATTGATTTCGAATCGAATTCGAATCGAATTTCCAATTTTATTAATTTTTGAAAACTTAATATTTCGAAAACAGCTTGTTCAGTTTTCTTAGGTGGTTTTTAATGCTGGGTAATACATGTTTAAAGAAAACAAAAAAATAGACAAGGTCTTTGGTCAAAAAAAATAAAATGCACAACTAAATCGCACCTACTTGCTTTAACGTTCATGTTGCTTGCAATTAAGAACTTTTAAAATATGAAAGTAATTATTAAAAATATAAAAAAAAATATAAAGGCATTTAAATCGTTTTTTTAATGGTATAAATAGTCCGTAAAATAACTTATGTAAGTCATTTGATTAGATGAAAGAAATTGAACATATAAAAGAAAAATTTAGAATTGTTGGAGCGGTTTTCTTAATATAGATTCAAAATTTTGGTGACATTTAAAAAAAAATTGCTACTCCAATTTTGAAAATATATTGAAATATACTTATGAACCTAGTTTCAAAAAAATTTATCCACCCGTTTTTGAAATTTGGAATATCAAAAAAAAAAATTAATTAAATAAATTAAATTTTTATAAAAATATTTATTGAAATTTTTGAGGAGCTTTTGTATAAAATGTTTGACTAAAATAGTTTGAACCGTTAGTGAGAAAATTGAAAATCAAAAATACCGTTTTATGGAAGGTACCATTAATAACAGTATTTTGTAAATTATTGTTTACCAAAAAGTACACAAGAACTTCAATAATCCACTGATTTTTATTTGTGATAAATATGTTCTAATGGCAAGTTATGCATTCTTAAAAAAATTGAACTCCAAATTTTGAACAGAGCTGTCATTACAATGATAGGGAAGACAAAAAAATGGGTCTTAAAATTCTGTCTGTGCAGCTACATCCTAAACGACTAGATAGATTTTCTTAAAACTTGGTATATAGTGGTTTTTGGTGATTCTGGCCACACATTTTTAATTTTTTTAGATTTAAAAATAACTTTGACAAGGTCTGGCACTTGGGACTTGAGTACAAACTGCATAGGGATCTTCCCAAGGAGTGCTGAAATCTTAAGTTACAAACCGACTCTTTAGAGTACGTACGACCCAAATTACTCGGAACTAAGGAAAATTGAAGCCGGTGTACCACAAGGAAGTGTCGTAGGACCAACCCTGTATTTGTTATATACAAGGGGTATTCCAGTGGACATCAACGCTATCATTGCCAGCTCTGCTGATGATACTACAATATTGGTGCCAGATATATCCGTAACGAAGGCTACACAAAAAATGCAAAACGCAGTTGATAAAGTTAGTTATTGGAGGCAAAAATGGCGAATCAAACTTAATAAATCAAAATGGACGCATATTAGCCTTACAAACAAAAAAATAAACAATGTTCCAATTCCTATAAATGGTACAGCAGTACTTTACTCCAATACTGCCAAATACCTTGGAATGACTATGGATGCAAAGCTAAAATAGAAAGAGCAAATCAAAAAGAAAAGAGAAGAACTAAACTTGAAGTACAGAAAAATGTACTGGTTACTAGGGAAGAACTCTGATCTATCTATCTAGAACAAACTAATGTTATACAAGATAGTATTGAAACCCATTTGGACATATGACATCCAACTTTGGGGTTGTACAATGAAAACAAATTTTGATCCCATCCAAAAATTCCAAAGCAAGGTCTTTCGTGGAATAATAAATACCCCTTGGTATATATGATATAGCGATCTACATCGTGACCTTCAAATTGAAGTGGTTAAAGAAGTGACTAGAAAGTCATGCCAACTCTGAAATAGAGACCGTCTCAAATGTATGTACGGACAATGTTCTGAGATTAAGAAGAACCAAGCCTCATGAGCTGATGGTCTAAAAGTTGTGAGAAAGTGTTATAACCTTAAACCTCCCATAAAGTGATACATAAATTATAAAAGAAAAATCATATGTCGATTTTTCATAGATTGGTCCTGATTCAACGGTGATCTTAGTGCGATTCTTACTGAGTGCCTTTTGAAGATTTCCATCGGATAAAAAAAAAACGGCACCCACCATACAAATTTTTCTCACTATCTTACAAAAACCTATTTTTCTCAAAAACGGCTCCACAACTTTTCTTAATCAATAAATTTCCTCTTACCTACCTTTGAACGGGAAACCACTTTTCAAAAAATGGTTACTAATGGTACCCACCGCCAAAGAATCATTTTTTTTAATATTTTTGATATTCTTCAAATTGGTATTTCTGATTGCAATAATTTTTTTTATTCAGAAGAAGATTTTTTTCTTATTAAAGTTATCAAAAAATAAATATTTTTTTTTGATTTTCAAAAATATATTCAAACTTTTTTTTCTGAAACTTCATTATTGATTTTAATAAAACTCTATATTAACAATTTTTTTACATTCTCTAAAGTACTTTAAGAAAAAACTTTATTAATAACGGTAACTTCCATACAAATACTAAAAAACCATGAAGAAAATTTTTTTTCTTGAAAACAGTTCCCATTATTTTGTATAAAACTGTTTCTGTATGCCAAAATTAGTGGGATGTATAAAGAAAAATTATAAAAATTTACATATGCATTTATTGAAGCACCTCTTATAGAACGTTTTTTTTTTCATCAAAACTTAAAACTAACTGTTAAAAAAGTTTCATTTTTTGTAATTCGATATCTCAAAAACGAGTCTACATTTTTTTTGAAATTTAATTTTTATATGCACATAAATAAAAATTTGAGATTTGTATGCCAAAAGTTTTCCTTAAAAATGTTTTTAGAATTTGATGTAAATATAAAAGAATTATTTAAAGAAAAAACCGTAACAACGATTTTAATTTTTTTTCCATAAAATCATATGCAATCAAGAATTGAGAAAGCGTTCTTTTTTTCATCTACAACACTCGAAGAAGTTAGATGAGCTTTTTTAGATATCATATTTTATGCTCTTAAATATTTTTCTCTCATTTATTTCCATATTTTTATTTGTAATTTTCTCTTACCTTCAGAATCATGAACCTGAGAGCAAGTACGTTCGACTCAGTCGTACATTTTATTTTTATTTAAATCGTTGGAGCCGGTTTTGAGACACAAAAGATTCTTCTTAACGGTTGTATGACAAGTACTTTTATTTTTGAAGTTAAAAAAAGCTTTCTAGTTCCCTTCGAATTGTCACAACAAAATTTCGATACGTCTTGTCTTATTTTTTTTTATTTACCGTAGTAAAAAAGCTTTGACGAAAAAAAGTAAGAAGTTCCGAGAATTTTTTTTTTATTTTTGGACTGTCACCAGCGCCATAAAAATTTTTCGATTTTAAAAATCCAACTGATAATCGATTTATTGCAACAAAAAGTCGAAGCACATATTAGGTTCATTGCTCCACGTTCAAAAAATGGACACATTTCACTTGCTTGAGAAAATGAGTACTTTATTTTTCGGCACTATTTACTTTTTTCGTGATAACTTTTTATAACAGTGAAAACAAACAAGTAACAAACCAATTGCCGTTTGACTTTTTAAAATCGATACATTTTTACGGCACTGGTGACAGTCCAAAAAAAAAAAAAAAATTCTCACTACTTCTTACTTTTTTCGTTATTACTTTTTACTACGGTGAAAAAAAAAAAATTAAAAATTGGGTATCGAAATTTTGTTGTAACAAATCGATTGCCGTTTCATTTTTAAAAAGCGAGCTATTTTTACGCCACTGGCGATAGTTCAAATTATGATATTCAAAACGTTTGCAAAGTTCAGGGTCGCACCTTTTTTTGAGTTCTCTATCATCGTAATGTCATTTGATTGTTATCTCCAAAACTTGCCCTAAAGTACTTATATCACAAGTTAAAATATGTATAGTAGGTTAGGTAGCTTTCCTGCACCTTTTGTTCTACAAATCATTAAAACCAACCGACTGTTTATAAAATCCGATATCTAAAACGATTTTAAAGTTAGCGATTATTTATAGAGTACCTCTACTTTTCATAGAATCATTTTTGTGGTCTTAAACTTTTCTTATTGTTCAAATTCAAAATAAAATTTTAAATTCTAAAAAGTTTTTAATAAAATTCCATAACATAATTCACAAGAAAAAGATTTAGATCAAATGAAATTTAGTATCGGAATTTTACTTTAACATTTCTTGATAAAAAAGTTAATTTTATATCCGTTAAATAGATAGTTTAAACAACGTCTGGTTATTTATTAAAAAAAGAAAAACTATAATCATCTCTAATAGGCTAGTTGGTCCCTAAAACGTACCCACAAAATGTTAAATGTTATCACTTAAAATGTTCCTACCTACTAAAAATAATAATTGCTTTTTTACCCATAGATGTCACAGTTTTTATATAACTTTTCTTTTTGTATATTTTGTTGCACATTTAAAATATTACTTTCACTTTCAAAAGAAAGCATTATATTTTGCTCCATCCTGACCCAAATCCTTTATGAATACCTATATGACATTCAGGTCACGTAAAAATTTATCTTTCTCACTAGCACTTTTAAAGTTTCTTAAAATACAGTTCCTGATCCCGTGATGTCTTATCTAACCTCTCTTTTGCTTTTACTAGTTGCTGCGTCATTTCCTTTTCCAACTATAAAAATACAAAAACTCCACAAAAAAAAAAAGAGATGAAAGTGAAAGATAAAAAATGATCCTTGAAATGTACATATGTGTGGTTGTGGTCTCATTATTTTCTTCTTTTTCATTTAAATTTTTTTTAACAAAATTTCGAGAACATTTTCACTTCATCCACTGTCTATTCTATTTTTGTATTTTTTTGTATCTTTTCTGCCAAACAAAACAAACTAAACCTTTACAGTGTAAAAATTCACTACAAGGCCTGAAAAGTGAAGAAGACCAAAACCATTTACTTTTTAAAATATACCTATACATTTCAACTACACAAAAAAAAAATACTCATAGTATAGGTTCCTATGGCCTGCCTAAATGGTTAAGAGGGATTCTAAAAAAATAAGAAACAACAAAGAAAAGATGTTTCTAGCCCAGAAGCATTACAATATGAAATGAAAATCCTTTCTCAAACCTATTCTTGTCTTGTGTATGAAAATCTAGAACAAGCTGCCCAAAAATAAACCGCTCCTCTTACTTTATTATAGTAAAAGGTAAAAGTATATTCTATTTGCACAAGTAAATGCTCCCCAGTTGTAGCACAACGAAGTTTTGGATCTCCTCTTGGTTTAAATCTTTGTCCTTCGAAAAATGTGTGTTTTTTGAAAAGTCTCTGTCGGTAGGTGCTTATGTTTTTCAATATGAAAATTAAACCACATTTCCTGAATAATTTTAAGTTGGACGATGAGGGCAAAGGCAAAGAAAGAACCACATAATAAAGGTAGGTGAAGATGGGCGTCTGCTGACTAGTGGTGGTAGGGGTCAGGTAAGTTTTCGCAAAACTGTGCCCGTAAAGAAGACCATTTATGAAACAAAGAAAGAATTAAAGAAAAATATAAATTTAGAAATGTTTGATGTGTAAATTCATTCTCGGAAGAAACTCTTATTTGCATCGTATTACGATGGAAAGTGAAATTCTTGGAAATAAATAAATAAACTGTTAATGCCATATTGCTGCAAGTGAACCAAGTAAATTAGATTTAAACCTAAAAGGTCAATTAAGATACTACCAATTGTATTCATATATGTATAAAGTGTAAATAGGGTGGTGTGTTATATTAGTTTTGGAGTTTTTATATTTAACCTAGATCTCTAATCCTAAAAAAATTTCATAATTTTTTAAGAATTTTATTTGTATCACCAATAATCTGCTGTAGGGGTAAATTAAATGTCCTTTTTATTGCGTACTATTTTTTCTAACTCTCTTAAAATCTGCCAACAAATTCAGAGCATGTATGTGGAAGGGGGTAATATCTCCCCCCGCTTGGACGGGAGGGGCAATTTAATAAAATAATTTCATGAAATAAAATATTAGTTAAAAACAATGGCTATTCTTACAGTAATGTCTTGCAGTTTTTTGGAAAGAAGTCAATTTTTATAAATTATTTTCAAAACAAGTTCTTAGAATAAAGAATTTCAGCAACAGCTGGTTTAAAACTTGAAATTTTGAAAAAAATAAATATTTTTCTTTAAAATACTGAGCCTGAAATAATTTTTTGCCAAAACTGTTCATCAAAAAAACTTCAATTGAAAATATGCCGTAAGCTTCCCAAAAAAATACAAAACATTACTATTAGTGTTGCCGTTGTTTTTATTTTTTTAACTGTCTGTCGAATGAACTATAACGACTCTTGAATGAAGAAACGCCATCTTCCGGCTTTAGAACTTTGAGTACTAAATGTAAGAATGAAAGCTTTGTAAAGGGAAATTTATGGAAAATTTCCCCTATGGAAAGCTCTAGAAGCAAATACTAGAACCTTCAAGCAATTTCGGGAACCTGTGTGATGGGTATGAAAAGACATGTTTGAATGGCTGTGGGCACAATTTATTTCTTATTTATTTTAGTCTTACAATGTTAATTTTATTATATAGAGTGTACTTATACCGTTATGGTCCGTTTTACTTAAATGTGAAAAAATAAAACGGAATTTCAAAAATGTGAAAAGATGTGTGAAAAATAACATGATTATAAGCCTGGTGCCGTTTTATTTTGGAGATACAAACATTTATTACGTCTCTAGGGAATAAATAAAAAAACCTTAGGTTCAAATTTTTAATAAATTTATTTTGGTGGTGATTCAAGATTACCAACATGGTATTGGAGAACCTCACCTTCGAACAATTGCAAAAAGTGAAACGTCCCGACATAACAGATTTTGTATATATATATGATGCGGATTCTGATTCAGAAGATGAAGATGAATATAAAGCAAAATTTAAAATAAAACAAATTGTTACTGCTTTGAAATATTTATATTTACTATGCATTTGCCAAAACAATAAAATCAGCTTAAGGTACTCAAAGTTTCAAAATACATAAATGCTTTTATTTCTAATGTAACTAACTCAACTATGCTGGAATGGCAAATCGGGTAAGCTTTTAAAACCTATACTGTTCTTATTAATTATTATATTAACAGTCAGGTATAAAAAAAATAAATTTAGTGGCGCAACAGCTCATGGAGAACCAGGGCCTAGTGACTAACAACTCTCAACCATTCTTGTGTGCGTGTTGTTGGCAGCAATGGAAGGGACCTACAATTTTTTGCCGAGTCCGAACGGCTAGATGAGAAGCAGTTATTCATGACAAGTATACTCTTGGATGATTTGTCAGTCCCTAGTCAGGTATATGTTATAAAAATGTTAACTGCTTTCCGTCTAATATCGCAATGAAAAATGTAATTAAAATTGTGCACTGTGTCGTATACGTACTATTACACTAGTTTTCAAAACATTGGGTCATTTTAGCGTCCTTAAAAAGAATTTATTTCCTAGACTAGTTTTGGGTCGTTGAACATGAAAATTTAACAATCTGAGAGTATAGATTAGATTTAGACAAAAAAAAAATAGTAAACAAAAATTGTCTTGGTCTTTTCTCTCACGTCATAAGTTAATTCGAAGAAGTGACCGAAACTATTTTAGTATCTTAGCCAGTCCTACTAGCAACATCTAACGGTCTCGAGATAGCATATTAAACAAAAACTCACTGTCTTACAAATACAATTCAATCTACAAAATTAAAGTCACTCCAACTTTTCCCAAACCAAACTCATAAAATAAATAAATGATGACCAGTATCAAGTACTTGATACTTCTTTGTGTTTGTAGGCGTAGAGGTTGTAAATTTCTAGTCTAGTGTAACCATTTCGTCTATTAATGCAGGGATAATATCGTCAAAAAAAAAAAAAAAAAAAAACAACAACACAGCACGAAAAATAAGGACAAGGACTAAAATACCAAAAGTAAGAGTGACGATGACGACCGACTCTGTGTCAGTGTGGGAAAATTCACTTGAAAAAAATAAAATAAATAAATAGAACTACCTATGTACATATAAAGAAAAAAAAAAAAACACATAAGGAATATAATTCTTGTTCTTCAAGGAAAATACAAAAAAGGGCGACAAAATAACAATGCCCCAACATTCGTCCACCCCCCCATAAAAGTACTGCTTAGAATATAGACTAAATGAAAGAAAATACAGAAAGGATACAAACCATGATTGTTAGTGAAATAACATACCCAACTGTGTTGCATGTATTTGCTTATGTAATTAGAAAGTGAGTAAAATGCAGAAATATCTAAAAATATTTCCTTATTTAGGTAAAGGCATTTATTGAGTAACAATAATTTTCATGAAACAACAAATTTGAAATTAAAAATCCAATAAATCCACAAGGAAATAAAATCAATTCGAACAATTTTCTCAGTACCTCACTGATTTTATTTCATAAATTATTATTAGGGCTGGCCACGATACCAAACCAAACGATACTTTTGTTAGTATCGTCTCGGCATCGTCAAAATTTCAGTATCGTCTCGGTATCGGTATCGGTCTCGGTCTCGTATAACTCAGCCTCGTTTGGTCTCGTACAACAAAGTCTCGTCTTGGTATCGGTCTCGGCTGGTTTCGATCAGGTCTGAGTTGCAAAACAGAATAAAATGCATGACTTGGTTATATGTTCTTGATGTAGTAGTTGAACTCGTTGGTATTTTTAAGATTTAAGACAAAAATCATTATTATAAAAGACAATTTTACTAACTGAAGTTTTTTTTTGTTGACTTAAGAATTTCTTCACAATGTTTTAGTAAAGTTCCGATAAGAAATTCAACACAAAATTTTGACGTGGCGTCATAAGTTCACAGGAAAACCATGCACACACATATTTTATGGATTTCACTTAAGTCACTTTCTCGCTTAAGAGAACCAAGTCTGAAAATTCCATCCAAATTGTTGGTTGCAGAATAAAGCCAGCATTAGTTAAATGGGCGTGTCAGTTGTAGTTAAAATTATTGCTTTAACCTTATCCCTGCCGAAAAGAATAGCTCTAAAAATGTAATCTAAATCATTAGAGCTTTTTCCAAGAAACTATTTACAAAAATTGTTTGTTTCTAATAAATAAATAATAATATTCGAAAAACTACCGATACCAAATGATACTACCGAGACTATCGGTTAATTTCGGTTTAAGAAACACGGAATCGTTTGGTATCGTCTCAGTATTGTTCAGACCTGGTATCCTCTCGGTATCGTTTCGGTTTCTGATACCAATACCAAACGGTACCGAGACTTTTCTGATATCGTGGCCAGTCCTAACCGTAATCAAAAAAGAAGAAATTTTTGTCGAATTCAATGGAAAAGTTAACGAAAGTGTTGAATATAGTACAAAAATTGTTTTTTTGAATAGTTGTTTGTTTAAGTATTTAATGAAAATCGTGAAAGTCGTTTTTTAAGAATATGAAGTTTTTCTTAACACCTAAAGAACAGTCCTGTGAAGTTAGCACGACAATTGTTTTAAATTGAATAAAAAATGGGAGTGCCCGGTAGCAAACAAAGGGTTCTAGAGTTCCTCATACTTTTTTTCAATAGTTCTGGCGAATAAAGTGTTAAAATTCAAAAAAATGTTTGTTTTGCTAGCTTCCCGAAGCAAAGTCTTTTTTGAAAAAAGAGTTCTGAGCATGTTTTTCAACTTCAAATCAAGAGTTCTGGAGTTCCTGATGGGTCTTGGAAAGAATTATGGAAAATTGGAAAAGAAGGGGCAACTCAAGGTGCCCATTGACTTTAGAACCAAACATTTTCAAAATCAAAAAAAAAAAAATAAAAAAAGGAGTTTGATAAGAGTTCCTGATAGCAAACAAAGAGTTCTGAACATTTTCCTTACAACTTTATTTTCTAAAACTAATTTTTGACTTCAACCAAAAATTTTCAAAATCCAAAGTCAAAAAAAAAAAGAGTTCTGATTAGAGTCCGCGATAGCAAACAAAGAGCTCTGAACATTTTCCTTATAACTTTTTTTCTAAAACTAATTTTTCAAAAATAATCCGCAAATTTAGGTGCCGATTGACTTAGAATAAAATATTTTCAAAATCCAAAAAAATTAGAGTTCCCGATAGGAAACAAAGAGTAGGTAGGTAATTACTTTTTTTTTCAAAAATTTAATTTTCAAAAGTTATTCGCAAATTTAGGTGCCCATTGACCTAGAACCAAAAATTTTCAAAACAAAAAAAAAATTATTTGAAAACAATGGCAAAATTAACAATGCCATGCTATACTTTTTTGAAAATCCCGAAATCTCTTCTTAAGTTTTCATTTTAAATAAAGTTCTGTTAGTGAATACTCGTAGTTTTAAAAAAAAATTAAGGTTCATAACTCTTTGTTTGCTATCTAAAACTTTAATCAGAACTCCTTTGTTTTGATATTTTTGCATTTTGATAATTTTAGGTCCTAATTTAATGGACACCTAAATTTGCGGATTACTTTTGAAAAATTAGTTTTAGAAAAAAAAGTTGTAAGGAAAATGTACTGAACCCTTTGTTTGCTATAGGAAACTCAAATCAGACCTCCTTTTTTTAAAAATTTTTTTTGGATTTTGAAAATGTTTGGTTTTGAGTCAGTGCGCACCTAAATTTGCGAATTGCTTTTGAAAAATTTGTTTTAGAAAAAAAAGTTAAAATGAAAATGTTCACAGTTCCTTATTTGCTATCGGGAACTCTTATAAGAACTCTTTTTTTTGATTTTTTGGATTTTGAAAATTTTTGGTTCAAGTCAAAAATTAGTTTTATAAGAAAAACTTGTAAGGAAAATGTTCAGAGCTCTTTGTTTGCTATCGCGGACTCTAATCAGAACTCTTTTTTTGATTTTTTGGATTTTGAAAATATTTGGTTCTAAGGTCAATGGGCACCCTTAGTTGCCCAAACTTTTCCAATTTTACAGAACTTTTTCAAAAACCCATCAGGTACCCTAGAACTCTTGAAAAACATACTCAGATCTCTTTTTCTCAAAAAAGTCCTTGCTGAGTGAAGTTAGCAAAAAAAAACAGCTTTTTTTTAATTTTAACACTTTATTCGCCAGATCTATTAAACAAAGTATGAGGAGAACTCTTAGTTTGCTACCGGAAACTCTCATTTTTTATTAAATTTTCAACAATTTCTTTGCTAACTTCATAGGACTCCAAAGCAAAAACAATCATTTTTAAAGCTTCATTTATCGTTGAATGAAGCTCTTATTTTTATGAATCCATGCCCTACAGTACCCTTAATAGCATGTAGAAAAAAAAGAGACTTGAGTTAAAGATACATCACATCATATACAGTTCACGTTCGCAGATGATTGCTGAAGATAAAAGTGTGCTTAGAAAAATGAATGGAACGCAATTTTTCATCCTCCGCCCATGTGTGTGGTGTTTCTTTGGAGTGGGTTGTGTGGATTTGGCAAGGGACAAGGAGGTATCTTCTCTGCAACAAGAACTCAAATACGGGTACATTGTTCGAACACCGGCATTGACGGGCGGCGGCGGTTTGTACTGCATTATACAAGAGCGAGCATATATACAAGAGGGAGTTTGAATGGTGGTACGTGTACAATTGCTACAAATTGGGTGAATGATATTGTATGTATGAAGGATCAAAAAAGGATGGTTGCAAATGAATGAGAGTGTACCACTATGTCAGTGGTGGTATATACTCGTAGGTATTGTGAAATTACTTTAAGAGCCTTAAGGCCTTGATATGGTGGGGAAGTGTGGTTTGCGTTTGTTTTTGTCTCTTGTTTTTTTTTGTATACAATTTTATTTATTTTTGGGGGACATGCTTTAAGTTATGAATGGCCTTAAGTTTATGTGAAAATTTCGAGATCTGAATAATTTTTTTATTTCAAGGATGTATTATATTTTTTTTTCTGAATTTTCTGTGGTTTTTTATATGGAATGTGAATTTGTTGATTTTAATTGTTAAGAGAGTTTTTTTTTTGATATGTTTAAGTGTAGGTACTTGAGAGAGTACCAGATTTGAAATTGGATAAAAATGAAATTTGATATAGGGCTCATTGACATAGAGCTGGAAGTCGTGACTCGTGATCTTTTGCAATTAAGATTGTTTTTAATGTGATTTCTTTTTGTTGTTGTTGCGGGATATAAGGAAATAATGAGGCCACCTTAGGCGAAAATACAAATATATGTAGACATAAAACATAATACTATACGTGTGTACGGTACAGACATACATACACATAAATTAAAAGGCATCAGTTTTTAATGAGGTTGACATGGAATAAGAATGTTAAAAAACAGCGACGAAAATGATAATAACATGAAACTTCCTCCTGTAGGTCATTTGCCCATAGATGCATCGTGCATTCTAATTCCTATAAACAACAATTTCAATACACTTGAATATCCTTGCTTCAAATTAAACTTTAATTAATGTGCAATAGTGCGCACTAGATAAATTCAACTGCATTGGATGTCTTCCTTTGTATGTTCATATATGTTTCACTATCCTTTCTTTGAAATAATAAAAGCAAGTACAACAACAAAAACGACAAACAAAACAAATTCCTTCACTAAAATGCTATTCAACTCATTTAAGAAAGAAATAAATACTACGAGTGTGTTTGACTAGAATTTTATTGAAATGTAGAACAAACTGACATTTGCAGAAGGATGCACAGTTGGAGGATAAATTGAAATAAAAATACAGAAAATAAAAGGAAACAAAACAATGACTGCATTCGAAGACAACCGAGTAAGAAAATGGAAAAAAAAAACATAAAACTGCTAGTACCTTCCTACTCCTACACATTCATGTAACTAATTCTTTGATCCTTTACAAAAAAGAGCCTGGGTGCGACTCACACTGATAACTTCTAGTTGTTGCCCCTCGGAAGCTTATTTTATTATTAAAAAATTGCCAAATCAAGATCTTCAAAAAAGTTTTCAGGTGTTTTATATGCAATCAAGTGAGGATTAATGAGTAAAATAAAACTAACTCAAAGCCGATATCATTGGTTGTTCTCAAGATTATTTGAGAGGAAAAAAAATGTTTAGCAATTTTTGGTAAAGTGTTTTTTTCACTTTAAGAAAACAATATTTGTTGAATTATTATTACAAGTACGTCCAGAGAGCTATTAACTTTATTTGTCAATAAAAGCTGTCTTTAGCATAGACAAAAACTGATACCTCGCTTACATGGAGAATTGAATCAGAATTGAATGACGATTTAGGTCCATGTAGACCTGTAGCTCGGCGAGCTGGATCGAATCGAAAGTAGAATGTATATATCTTGATCGAAGGATTGAAGAATCAAGATTTCAGATGCTTGTCTGTGTGTCTGTGTAGTTGTGTATTTTGTTTCCAGACTCTTGTATGTTGTATATTTAGCTTATTTTGGTTGTTTGTTATTTTTGGTCGAAATAAATTTTAACTAACAACGTCACACCCACACAATGAAAGCAAAATTTTCACTTCAATTCCATTTGAATTCAATCTTTTGATCTGGAATTATCATAAACCTGGTCGAAATTTCGATGCGGATTCAATCCGATCCTTCGATCCGCTCATGCAAACGTGGTGTGACCAAATTATTATTATTTTCTGCAGCACTGAACACTGCCATTGGACATTCCAGTAATCTTTTCAGTCAGTGCTGGAAAATTGGTTGGCTGGTGGTTGGAAAAAATCGAAACGTCACATTAAGGTTATGACAGATAAAAGCAAATAATTGCTCGGTCTCGCTCTCGCTCTTGCCGGCACTTCTTATGCAATTTTATTTTATTGTTTTTTAAGTTTTTGTGGTGTAATTTTTAATAAATGTTTGCATTCTGCATTTTTATGCAAAAAAAACCGTCCCGACGGTATATAATTTATATGCCTTCGGCTTTTGTAGACCGCATAACTTGTACCACAAAATTCGTGTTTGCCGTTTTATTATATGATATCGGTTTTTCAATAAGTTCAAAAGTTTTTTTTAAATAAAACAAAAACGGTTTTGGATATCAATGAAATTCTTTATTCCTGTGAAAGTACGTTTGATGCCATTATGTATGGAACTTGATTTCTTTTGCATGGCCACCACGGGCATGCTTGCAGAAGTCCAGACGCTGAACCTAATTTTCGACGGTTTTCATGCAAAAGTCGGCCGATACTGCTGCAATTTCACGTTCGATATTCGTACAAATTTCATCAATCGTCGCTGGCTTGTTGGCATAGACCATTGGCTTGACGTCGCCCTACAGGAAATAGTCTAACGACGTCAAATCGCACGACCGTGGCGGCGACTGGACCATTTCGTGAGATAACACGTTCTCCAAACTTGGTTTCCTATAAATTGATTGTGACATTCGCTGTGTGACTTGTGGCACCATCCTGTTGAAACCACATGTCCTCCAAGTCCATATCATCCAATTGGGGCCAAAAATATTCGGTTATCATTGAACGGTAGCGATCCCCATTCACAGTAACGTGCTGGTCTTGATTATCACGGAAGAAGTACGGCCCAATGACGCCGCCGGCCCATAAACCACACCAAACTGTAATTTTTTCGGGATGCAATGATGACTCATGGAGTACGTGTGGATTGCTGCCTGACCAATACCGCATATTTTGTTTATTGACGAAGCCATTCAGCCAGAAATGAGCCTCATCGCTGAAGATGATTTTTCGATGAAAACCCGAATCATTTTCAAGTTGTTGCTTAGCCCAATTCACCTGGTGGTCAAGTGGCTTCAGTCCTTGCGTCAATTTAATCTTGTAAGGATGTAGGCCAAGATCTTTTCGCAAAATTCGCCACAACGACGACACAGAGATGCACAACGCTTGAGAACGACGTTTGAGAGACACTTTTGGGCTTTCTGCAACCGAATCCTCAGCGGCAGCAATATTCTCGACACTACGGGCACTTTTTTGTCTCACTGGCACAGGAACATTTTGTACTGTGCCTGTGGATTCAAATTTGTCCACTAGATGCTCAATTGTTGATCTGCTTGGACGATTATGACGACCATAAACTGGACGTAGCGCTCGTAACGTTGAGGCCACTGACTCCGAATTTCGGTAGTAAATTTTTATAATTTCGACTCGTTCTTGGCTCGTATATCTTTCCATGATGAAATGGCAAACCTTACTAAAGAGAAATGTCAAAAGAGCGGCAA
The DNA here is from genome assembly GCA_946251815.1 of Dasysyrphus albostriatus. Lineage (NCBI taxonomy): Eukaryota > Metazoa > Arthropoda > Insecta > Diptera > Syrphidae > Dasysyrphus > Dasysyrphus albostriatus. The sequence goes on from OX276338.1 coordinate 17,360,095, forward strand.
GAAATATGGCGTCGTTTGCTATCCCTGTTGCTCTACTTTTGTAGCGTCCCAGTTGAAAAACCCTTTATAAAAATGAAAAATCACAGCATTAGATAATATGTCTGTTCGTGTACTTCCCAAAACTACGAATTTCTACGATTTTTTTTTTTTTTATGTGAACTTTGATAGAAATTTGAGCTTAATTCGTAAAAATTCGTAGTTTTGGGAGGTACGCGAACAGACATAATATTCAGTCGCTCCACATAAATAGAAGAATTTTCTTTTCAATTTTTTTCATATTCTATAACTTAGCCCAAGTAGACCACAATATAGCAAATTTTTTTTTGAAAATCGGATATGTCAGTACTAACTTTTTTTTTATTTTTCGGCTGTCCAACTTGCAAATATTTTAATTTTTTGTGTCTCTTTGTGACATGGTAACATATACACACGTAAGTACTTAAAAAAAAAGAAGAAAACCGAAGGATAAAAATTATAAGACCGTAAAATTGTTTCGACTTTTTTTACCTAATATTTACAGTGCATAGCTGGCATTACAAATTGAGCAATAAAACCCAATTTTTTTTAACCTGGTGTTAACTTGACTCAAAAAAAATGACTCCTTCACTTTTAAAGTGAAACATTCAGTAGGTATCATTTTTTGTTTAAATATACATGTACCCACAAGGCAGAACAAATAGGGCAAATTTGAGCACAACCTTTTTTTTTAAGGTAATCTAAAATGGCAATGCTGACTTCTCATGAAAAGATATGTATGTCAATGCTCGGTCACTTTTAAGTGGTTATTAAGGGAAAACAGATAGGTACAATTATTTCTGTCGAATTGGTGATTTTTTTCATAAGCATTGGTGATTTTAAGTTTGAAAGATCAATTAATAAAATGCATACTTCTAGGCGGATACATACAATGCTTCCAATAACACATGTTTGCTATGGTAGAGCATATAATCAGGGGCGATCTTAACTGATTTTATTATGCATACTTTTGAAACGCATTTCACTTCCATTAAAAGATTTGATCCCTTCGTCCTTAAAAATTGTTTTTTTTTAATTATATTTCCATCAGTATCAGACAGTGCACAAGAAGGTATCTTCAAAAAATGAATGTCAGTGGAGTGCGACAATATTCCTTAAATCTCTCCAACCTCTTTTCAATTTCATTAATCAATAGGACACCACACTAGGCGTCATATACAAAACATCATGGAAATAACATCATCCGACAAACAAAGCCACAAAATACGTGGTGACATGACCACAAAATAAACCGCGTAAATTTACACCCATTATTCGTGAGGCCATGCAGAGCGAAAAATATGGAAAACATCCTGGGATGTAAAAGACCAACCATAACCAACCATAACCAACCGACCAACCCAGGACTACAGCCAGGACGACAATCGCGAGAATGTTCCTTTTGTGATCGAAAGAATGGGATGGGGTCTTTTTTTTGGATTTTGTACTTCTCCTGGAAAAAAATTTTGCTTCTCCAGCATTTTGTGATTCAGCCCATATCTGCTATAAAATGAAAGAGAAGAAGATTTTTAAAACACAAGTCCTGCTCCTGTGTAGATATATCCTGTTGACTTCTTGTCCTGCAAATTGTTTTCCCATTCTTGTTGTTGTTGTTGTTGTTGAGTTGTTTGGCTTTTAAGTCATGAAGAAAAATGATGATGATGATGATGATTTTTTGTTTTGTTATTTTTTTTTTTGAAGGAACGACTGTGTCGACAGTAAAAACTCGATTTATGATTAAGTATAAACGTGCCACAAGGCAATATTGAGTTTTCTAGCGTTTAAGGTGTTGAAATAAGAATGGATGTGAACGAACTCACGAACGATGGTTATAAATCGCGCAAAGATGTCGACGGGTATATTGTAAGTAAGTGGGTAGTAAAAATATCTGTTATAATATTCTGGATAACAAATCGTGCTTTTGCTGCGTTATTGAACACTCCGTTTTCTCTTCTTTTTTTTTAATTTTTTATGGACGTTTTGAGTCATATTTTGTATATTTTTTTGTTCCTTTTATAAAAGTGAGAATAGTTGGAAGATTCTTTAAATTATTGAGAGGTTGTGACTTTCACTATTTTCCTTATCGTAGCTTAGGTATAGTACGTGATTCGTTTGTTTTGAACTCAAAACCATAAAACGATAAGATCCAGTGTTCTTTTTTTATTTTTGTACACATGTACTTACATGCATTAAATTTTGATTGAGGGACACAATTTATACAAAGTAAAATATTAAACAAAAACTACTTTCTTAGAGCCATCAGTATACAAATTTTCGAATTTGTAAAAGTATAAAAGTTTCTAAGCAGAAATTAAACAGCAAAATGGAGAAACGAAATGGATAATAATTAGAGCATTGTCATATTTATTGTGAATGTGTCATGATTTTTGTAAATTCAACAATGAATAGCTAATGTCATTGACATTTGTATTCTAAAATGAATACAAGTGCTTACAAACTCAAGAGGTTGGTATTTGACCGATAATTTTCTTAAATTAATGTTATACAAATATTTCTGTAAAAATAGAGCCCCCTTTTGATTTTTATTTCTAACAAAATGGTAGGCAATTCACAATAAGTGTATTCCACACCAAGTTTCAAACAGTTTGAAACCACCAGATTTAGTCCTTTTTAGTGCGAAACCGTTCCACAAGTGAAAAATTGTACTGTTTCGGACCAATGAGAGCGCTCACGAGAAAGTCCAACATTTCCCCTCCTTTACCAGATTTGTTGGGAGAAATTTCTTGTGGCCATTTCGTACTAGACGTCAAATGCCAGGTGTTCGTGTATAAGATTTGAAAAGAAATGTCAGTTTGAATAGCTAGGGTTACCCAAGTGTTACTTTTTTTTTGTTTTGTTTTTGGTAGAGGTGCATAGTTTATTAATTTATTTCTCATTTTATAAATGAAATGATTTTCTTAAAATGCATGTGTCGCTAAGAAAATTTTGTAATGACAAATTGTGTACTTCTTGTTTATTGCATTTTTTAATTTTTTTTTTTAACAAATTGAAATTTCATGATTTAATATGTAATCAAAGAATATTTCTTTGCATAAGTTTAATCATTTTTTGAGTTTGTTTTTCTTAACATTCAATTTCTTGTATATTGATTTTATAAAAAAAAAACGATTCACTTATGATTGCCCTACGGCAGCTCTATTAGTGCAAGTTAGTGCCTAAACCCAAAACCTGACATTTTGACAATTTTTTCTTCTCTCTGAGAGGATTTCATCCTCAACTGTCACAATTTGACATTTAGTCCGAAATAGTGAGGAAGGAACACACCTAATATGATATTACTTTATCGGTTCCCTCTGCAGGAAGCATACACATAGAGACGATGCATTCCATTGTGTCAGTGCCGTCGAAGCAACATTAAAGTAGGTGTCTAATAACGTTTCACAATTTGTTTAACGGATATAGTTATTAACACTCCAAATTTTTGACCTAACCATTGACACCCCATTATTCCATAGTGAATTTCTCAATAGCCCGTAGCTAGTCCGATTATAAGAAAATATATTTCTGCACATTTTTATCACTTTTCTGCATATTATATATTTATTTTTGGTTTAATTATTTGATGAAAACTTATTTTATTAACTATAAAAATGCTTTTATTGCTTTTAATAAATCGAAATCGCTAAAGCTAACGTCAAGTTGAGGTGTGAAAATTTTCAAAAAAATTTTCAATGGTAATTTTCAGTTTGAAACCCCAAACTATAATCTTGGATCTTCCCTTCGATAAATGTTTGTTTCACTATCAAATACTCAAATTTTAAAACCTTCTCACATTTACATCTCTTGCTGGAACTGTAATCTAGTCGTATTGTGTTTTTATGTAAATTGTGGGGTAATTTTGATTTTTTTACTGTTATATGTTTTCAGAGGTTTCTGAATCCGATTTTGAGGTTTGCGGCTTTATTTTCTTGACCCAACATGGGAAAAAATGTTAAAAAAAGTTATGTAAAAATACATTTTTATTTTACTTATGGCTCGAAAACTTTCAATTATTCATAAAGTTTATCAAACTGTAATTGAAAGTTTATACAATTTTCAAAAACAAATTTCCATATGGTTCATTTGCACTCGAGAGCTTGTTAAAAATTGACGTATTTTTCCTGTTTCGAAAATCCACTCGAAAACACTTTAATGATTTTGGTGCGACAAAATTTGAATTTTTGACTTTTATACGAACCAAGATATATGGTGGTTTTTGATTTGCTGAATTTGAATTTGGCCCCAGAAGTGCTGTTGCCCGTCACGTTTTTGAGACATAAGAATTTTACATTTTAAAAAATGCGTTTCTTGTGCAAATTTGGCGTTTTTCTCGAGGTAATTTTTTTTTCAAATAAATTTTTATATTAATTGTGAAAACGACTCAGGTTGACAGATAATATTTGGAAACTTCACTTCTTTCAAATTTCCAGCTAAATATTTCTTCGATGCACTCTTTTTTCCTCTGACCAATAGGCATTGATAGAAATCCGTGTAAAAAATGTATGTCAAATTTGTCATCTGTTCGACCTGTGAGTAGGTAGGCAGACAAACGCTTATTGGTTCAATACCTCAAAGGCTATTATTAATATGACTTACAATGTTACAAAAATGACTTGATTTTTTATTTCGTTGGCTATCAGACCTTTTAAGATATTAGGGCAAAGAAACGCACTTCTTCGCAACGACAGAAAATCGCAAGTGCAGTCCTAGCCTAACCGTAATACCCAATAGTAAGTAAGTAAGTAAGAGTCCTGTGCAAGCTTCATCATTTGCACCTCCAATTGCGGCTATTGGTGGAAGAATTAATTCTCCATAACCCAAGGGGTATTATTTGTTATGAGTAAAAATTAATAGGATTTTATTAAATCCTAGGAAATGTATTATTATATCACAAAAATAATAGTAACTAGCTAAAGAATATAAAAATAACTGTAAATAAAAGTCAAAAAACATATCACAAAAATATACTGAACTGAAAAAAGTTTATTTAAGTAAAAAGTATTTAAAAATTAATTCAAAAACTTGATCAACCTTATTGTGAAATTTACGTGAAGAACATTCTTCGCAGAAGAAATGACATTTAACTTTTCGCTTGTTGTATATATATGTATATTGTATGTTTGAAATTAAGAGCTTAAATTGTCACTTATTTTTGACGAAGAATGAAAGAAAAACATATGGTACTGGTCTTTGCGAAAGTTTTTGTTTATTTTAAGCCAAGAGAAGTTCAAGCGAAAATCATAATAGCTTTTAAAATTCTGCGGGGACAAATATTTTTCGGATGAAATATTTTCTTTGTGAAACTTGCCCGGCCCTGTTTGCCTTGCTTTACAATAAACAAGTGAGGTGTGTATGACTGTGATGACTGCTTGGGCTCACTATAGGATTTGGGGTATGTGCGAGGCTGCGTGTATGCAAAGCTTTGAAAATATTGAAAGGAAACCATTTGACTTTATTTTCAAACGAAATTTGGCCTTATTTCGGTTTTGAAATGGAAATCAAGTCAATTTGGCCTTATTTCCATTTTCAAACTGAAATCGGGCCAAATTTAAGATTTGGTCTTATTTCGTTGGGCCTTATTTCACGTCATTATGTCAACCGTTATTTCCCCATTGACGCATTTGGCATCTGGAGGTGTTTCCACAAATTTTATGTTTCAATTGTTAAAAATTACAAGGAAAGACCTTTTCCAATAAAAAGAGTATGTTCCCCAAAAATACCAACGCAGAAATTTTACCCAAAAGTGAGGCTACTTAACACCTTAAGATGTCAGCCATTATTTTTCCAACAAAAACTTGGTGTCTAGAGGCGTTTTAGCAACTTTTTTTTATATTCAAAATATTAAAAATTATGAAAAAAGTTTGTTCCTGAGACGTTGTGACTCTAAAATTTTACCCGAAGGGGTACTCAACACCTATTTTTAAGACATCAATAGTTTTTTTACATTCTACATTTTTTAACATTTTTTTACCATTTCCAACAAATTTGGCGCCATTTTTGAAAATGTCATTTAAGCGACAGGATGACAATAATGACTCCCAAACTAAATCACATACAGATTCAAAAATAAAAAAAAAAACAAATATAAAAATTAAGTACCACCTCCAAAAAGGGCATACATTTTGGATTACTGACCGGACTACAGATTTTGCGCCATTTTTCAACATGGTGTGCAAGCGATAGGATTACAACACTGACTCCATAGCTATATTTCATCATTTCCTTAGTATGAATGAAATGTGTTCCAATCGTAACTCCGAGTTATCTTTGGACTTAAAAGATTTTTCTCACCGAACTGAGGGTATAAAATCGATGCGATAAGGAGCACTATATCTTGACAAGTGATATTCTTTGAAGTATGCATTTACCTCTGAAAAAAAATCTGTTTGAGTGGCTCTCGGCAGCAGCGTGTCAGTCCAAGGCACTAACCATTAGGTCAATAGTGCATGAATATTGCTTTACAATCGAGTCGAGTTATAAAGCCCTAATTACATAAGCCAAAAAAGTAAAAAAAATACAAAAGTGAACATTTTCAAACTCATTTTGGGATACTATTTCTCACCGGAAAACTTATAAAAATCATGGAGAAAACTTAAATTTTGGTTTAGGAAAAAAATTTTGTATTCTTTTTCATAAAACAACTGTTCTAGCGGAAACAAAAATATTTTAACTTATGTAATTTTACAAAAAGTGGGCAATGTAGTTAAGGCTTAATCCTGTTTGTGTTTATAAATAAGATTTTAGTATTTTATATTAAAAGCCTAAAAATTCATAAATCAGTGATTACTGCCTTTTGAAAAAATTATTTCTTACAACAGAGTCTAAGAAACGACTATATACCCCTTAAAAAAGGATGTCACACACTATAAATACTATTTAAACTTAATTCAAAAACTTGAAAAGGAATTTATATGTATAATAAAAAGGTTAAAACCCTAACACTTCCTGTCAATCACCATCGTTATAGCTTTTTGAGTTCTCTGTTTTGTCCCTTGAACATCAAATGTGATAAATTATTCTATCAACATCTTTATCTCTTAACCCAAAGCATTTAACAATTTAAAAGTTAACTTACAAGTTAACACACATAGATCCCCATTACATTTGATTTGAAAGAACATCCTCTTTTTATTTATTTAAGCTAAAAGTCTTTTAGCCAAATAAAATCCATCTGGCTCCTTTAAATGGATTCCGTTTTCTTTGTAAAAAGAAAGGCAACAAATTATATTTCTTTCACTATACTCTTAATAATCCTATGCCTGATGGCTTGGTCACTTTACCTTTTCTTTTTGTTCATTTTCATTTTCAAATGCAAATATTTATATTACTTTCTCCTTGTATCACTTAACCTATCACTCTGTCCATTATAAATTCTCCTAGCAATTCATATTTTGCTGCCATTTTCAGTCAACTTTATCACTTCCGGTGCTAAAAAACATATTCTACCAGCAGCCATTCCACCCATTATCCTTCAATTTGACATTTATGACTTAATACCCCATCAATAACCTCCCATCACCTCTTTGAATATCCAGTTTTTGTCACAATTTCAACAATATACACTCATACTTACTCATAATAATGGACTCATCTGAAGATATATGTAGTATCCTTCGGACCCTGTTATATGCCCCCAATACCCCATTCTTACTTCCTTCCTATGGAAGATGGCCATTTTCTTGAATTAAAGTAAAACGCTATTAGATATTTACTTATTTATTTACTTCACTGGAAATGAACAGGATGGATAGAGCAGCTAGCAGCAGCACAGAGTCATCTTTTGCCAATGGCCATAAACAGAAAAAATCAGAAAAGGATATTATTTTCCTTTCACAATGATAACGGGAGTATTGGAATAGTAAACAAACAGAAGGCGTTCTTAGAATATTCTCTTTCTCAATCCTGCTTCTTCTGATCCATTTGTTTTTTGTTTGTATTTTTATTCGTTTGTTTTTTTTTTATTTTTTGAGAAACGAGTACATTTTTGAAGACAAAATTGAAAGGATATTTATTATTTGATGCGAGAGTTTATGTAGGTATGGATAGAGAAGTCCTTTTCTGATTGACTGAACTGACGATCCTTGCGTTTGTATAAATATAAACGTTGATGTTAAATTATTTATATTTTTCAAATTTCAATGTGGTGTGGTTGGCTTGGATGTGGATGGCCATAAGACTAAACGAGGCTAATTTCCATTTGGCTTTCATTTCTAAGGACTTCTCTCACCTCCAATACCCACCCACCCAAACATGCTGAACATAAACATAAACACATTCTCATAGAATAGAACAAAAGTGAGGCTATCAAAATAAATTGTCTAAGGTTGTGTGTAATTTAGATAAATGGTTTATTTTGCTTGAGTTAGGTCTTTTTTGTTTTGTCATCGTTGCTGTTGTCGTTGATTCAGAAATGACTACCTAATGGGTAGAGGATGTTTGGTTGATCCTTGTTGTCCTAGTACTTTGGTTGTTTTATGCTGGTTTTGTGTTTCTACCTCTTTTTTGCGATGCCAAAGTTCTAAAGTACATAAAGCATCAGCCGGCCTGTAAATAAAATATTGGAATTTATTCTTTTAAAAATATCGAACATAACATATTCGATAAAGTAGTATTGGTAGAGTTCTAGGATGAAAGGACTAAGAAAGTATGTTATATTTAATGCATAGGTAGCTTGCTTAGCTATCATTAGCCAATTTGACAAGGATAAATTGTATACCATGCAATTATTGGAATTATCGACGTATCTTTCAATTTTATTTTTTTTTGTTATCAATAAATAAAAGGAAACGTTTTTTATTTGCAATATGAAGGGGTTATTTGATATGGAGATGGAGTATTTTGAAGTTTATAGGGTTTATGGAACAAACCACTTTTCCGTGTAAAAACACACATGAAAACTAAGAATTAAGTTGGTTATCAAGAAGAAACGAATATACTTCTACGACTTGAATGGCTACTATTTACCCATAATTTGTATGTGATATAGGCCAACTAATGGAAGAAACCAGGTTAAAAATTATTATAATAGGAGTTTTTAATATTTCAAAAATATCCAATTATTTATTTGTTCAGGTATTTTTTTTGTAAGTTACTCAAATAATTTTAAAGAAATAAGCTAATGAAGATATAGCATCCCATAAGTGGGGCATTCATAAAAAGGTAAAGTATATCATCAAATTAGTCAGTAAGTGCTGAGATAGAATGTTTCTTATTATTTCTTGCAGAAAAAGCTGCTGTGGTAGCTTCGAAAAGAGAATAAGTTAAATCATCCAGTGATTTACTGATCAGTTAACCTGATCCTTCGTTTCTCTAAGCTTTCAAAGGAGTGTTTTAGCGTATCTTCGATTAGATTTTTTGCAATTTGAAGCGCAATTAAGAGATGTGGCCCTTTTCGTTTTGAGCAGATCATCTCCAATGCATTGTTGCGATGTCTAACCTGATAATTAGGCGAGTTCTTAATATGTGTGCCCCACTTTAAATTTGGGTAAAATGTAACTCTGAGAACTTTTACTTGTTTTGTAGGAGAAATGGGTGTATTTTGTAAAATGAGTGGGTTAGAAGTGCATTTTCGTTTCCTACAGTTTAATTTTTAATTTTTGATGGAGGCAAAACCGCACCTATATTTCTCGAGACCGTAGTTGAAGGTCGTTGATTCTGCTTTTTATTAAGTTTTATTTTCCTGGATTGGGTCTCCAGAGGCAACAATATAGATACTTTCTGCATATACTCCATTAAAGTATAGTTTTCTAAGACATTTTTTGAAAAATTTTGAAAAAAAAATAGGAAGAAGGGGAAATTGGGCGATATTTATTAAAGATATGATGTTTGTGCTATGCTTTTGAAACCAGCTTGAGCTTTGCTCTTTTCCAGTCATGTGATTGAGTCACAGGCAGTACGCATAATATTCTATACAAGAAGGTCTGTGGTTTGATGGTAATGCGAGATCTTTTAGACCGATGTTTGCTTTATTTTCAATAACATTCCCTTGATAGGTATTATCTGCACTGTATTTTTACTTGAGGCTTAGGTACTATATAGGGCGAGTTTTGGATTCGTGCAAACAAATTTCGAGGTAACAGTCAAACATGATATTACGAAAAAAAGTGGGTGGCACAATTCTATCCGTCTGTCTATCTGTCCTTACATTGACCTACAGCCACTGAAGTAATTTTCTTCAAATTTTGAACTTATGGTATTTTTGTAACTCTCCAGAGGGGAGATTGAATTTTTTTTTTAAGCACCAAAAATAACGGTACTTGCCCTACAAGCATAAATGAAAAGCTTATTTATCTCAAAAAAGGCTCTAACGATTTTTATGAAAAAAAATCAGTGTATTGTTGTAGGTTTGGTGTACTTTTTGATACAAAAAATTTTACGAAAACCGATATTAACGGTACCTGCCATATAACGATTTTTTTTTAATTTTCGATTTTCTCCCTAACGGCTCAAACGATTTCATTCTAAATTTTTATGCAAAATAATATTGCTTATCAAAATTTAAAAAAAATAGTTTTGGATTTTTTAAAAAATATTAAAAATTTGTTTTTGACAATTCAATATTTCAAAAATGAGTAGATGAATTTTTTTTAAAACTAGTTTCTATAATGTATTTTTATACATGCTCAATATTGGCATACCAATTTTTTTTAAATATTAAAATTTTAGGTATAAAAATTTATTTTTAAGAAAACCGCTCCAACGATTTAAATTTCTTTTTGCACATATTCATATTTTTTCAATAATCAAATGGAATATTTGTTGTTGAACTCTAATTTCCTTAACTAGTTGCTTATACAATTTAAGGAACTATTTAAATGCTTTTTATATTTTTATATTTTTACATTTTTTTATAATTACTTTCATATTTTAAAAGTTCTTAACTCCAAGCAACTTAAACATAAGAACAAGCACGTCCAATTCAGTCGTGCATTTTATTTTGTTCAATCAAGTTGTTTTAAAGAATAGTTTTTTAGAAATTAAATTTTAAAGCGAATATTTTTAAATAAAAATGTTATTTTTGTTTTACTAAAGTTGATTTTTTACAAAGTCTTACTTTATATTAAATGCCACTGTTCTTTTTTAAATATTTATTGCTCTTATTTATTTTTAGTCAAATATTAAAAGCTGAATGCAAAAACCTCATTAAATTTTTGAAAAATTAAAAAAAAAACCAAAGATACTGTTTTTGGTAGTGCTTATAGAGCCAAGAAATTACGATATCTACATAATTAAACTCTTTTTTCGGGTTTATTGTGAAAAAGTCCCTTTCCGTTTTTTCTTTTTTTAAACGAAGAAAATTTAGTTTTCAATATTTTACAAAAAAAAAATAAAAGCATTGAAAATATAAAAATTTAGTGGTATGTACTTAGTTTCTGAAAATTATTGTAAAAGAAAAAGGTACATTTTTCAAAAACTGCCCGCATTGCCTGAGCCGGGGGAGAAAGAATTTTCCCCCAAACAATTTTTTTTCTAAGAATGAAACCAGAAATCAATTCCCAAACCATCAATCACGAATTTGGAAATACCCTGATTACACGAACATTGTTAAGAGGATTTTCTAGCAAAAATTAAGAAAAGTAAGTCTTGAGCACCACCTTCCATTAAAGATAGGAGATTTAAATTTTGTGACAGTAACATAATAGATATAGATAACAAGATTCTGTAGTGGGCAGGTCATACGATTCAAAAAACGTTTTTTTTATCCACCATTTACTGAAGGTAATGGGTTTTTTTTGTTAAAAAAAATTTACCAAAACCGTAACTATCGATACTTTCTATATAACGGTTTTATTGATTTTAATCAAAATTTTTATGCAAAAGCGCTTTAAAATGTTAATAATATTGCATTAAAAAATTTTTCGGATTTAAAAAAAAAAATATTAATTTTTTTTTGAAAATTCAATATTTCAAAAACTTGTTGATGAATTTTTTTGAAACTGAGTTGTTAAATGAATCATTTAATAAAACGGCAAATACGAATTTTGTGGTGCATTTTACGAGGTCTACAAAAGCCGAAGGCATATAAATTATATAGAGTCGGATCGGTTTTTTTGTATAGAGGTGCAGAATGCAAAAATTTATTAAATGACTGCACCACGAAAACTAAAAAACAATAAAATAAAATTGCGTAGTAAGTGCAAGCAAGAGCAATACCGAGCAATTATTTGTTTTTATTTGCCATAACCTAAATGTGACGTTTCGATTTTTTTCACCCACCAACCAACCAATTTTCCAGCACTGACTGGAAAGATTACTGGAATGTCTAATGGCAGCGTTCAGTGCTACAGAAAATAAAAATAAGTAACTCATACCAAGATAACATGAGCGAATAGAAGGATTAGATTCAATCCAGATCGAAATTTCGACCCAGGTTTATGACAATTCCAGATAGAAAGATTGAATTCAAATGGAATTGAAGTGAAAATTATTCTTTCATTGTGTGCGTGCGACGTTGTTAATAAAACAAAATTTCGATCACAAATAACAAACAACCAAAATAAGCCAAAGATACAACATACAATAGTCTAGAAACAAAATACACAATTACGCACGCACCACCAACAAGCATCAGAAATCTCGATTCTTTAATCCTTCGATCAAGATACATTCTATTTTTGATTTGATCCAACTCGCCGAATTACCGAGTTAAATCCTGATTCAATTTTGATCCAATTCACCATGTAAACGAGGTATCAAATTTTCTCTACGCTAAAGACAGCTTTTATTGACAAATAATGTTATTACCTCTCGAGTTTCGAAGGCTGGACGTACTAGTATTAATAAATACTCTAAATTCAAAAACCAAAATTTGAAAAAAATAAAACTAAATTTTTATATATGAAAATTATTTTTTTAATTTAATTTACTTTAAGTAAAGGCTTCTTTTGGGTGGCAATCCATTTGTCAAAAAATTGTTTTTAATGGTACCTCCAAAAAACAATGATTTTATTTTCCACTTTCCTTAAAACGGTATGACTGATTTCAATAATTTTTTATACAGAGGCTTCCAAAAACTATAAAATTTGTTATGTACTTAATTAAAAAATTAAAAATATGTTTGAATTTAAAAAAAAAAAATGTTTCAAAATTTATTTTCTTTTGAAAATCAAATATTTCGAAAATGATATTATCAATTTTTTCGATACTTGAGAGTTTTTTAGTACTCCCTAAAATATTTTAAGAAAAAAATTTACCTCTGGAAAAATAATGGTACCTTCCATACAAAAGTTAAAAAACCAGAAGGAAATATATCTATTTTTTTTTTCTCAAAAACGACTTCTACGATTTTGATTTAACTTTTTCCATATACTAAAATTTATACGATCTACTACAAAAATGTATACAATTTTGAACTTAGCAACTATTAATAGTACCTGTCATATCGTGTTTTTTATATTTTTTGAGATTTCTCATTATCGGCTGAACAGATTTAGATACATTTTCTTATATACAAATTTTAGATTAGATTAAATGATATTACGTATCAAAATTTTCAATAAAAAGAAGATTTTTTAGGTAATTTTGTAATGACGCATTACAAAGCTGCACAATAACGACGAAAACACGAACAAATTACATGCGTTCTTTCACTACACCGATCATTGAGTTCACACTCAGTTCAACATAGCCAAATCTCGGTGACATTAATTTGCAAAGGTTATTTCGTCATTCGCGAGGATGTAATTCACACTTGGTTGTTACCAAAAGGTTGCCTAGTAGAACCCAATAAGACCAACAAAATAAGGAGAAAAAGGAAGCAAAAAGTAGGAAAAATAACCGACCGCGCATATAAATACGCCTAAACTCGTGGAGTAGGAGCCAGTCGGACTTCGATCGTCGGTAAGCAAGGACCAGTGGTAAGTAATTTGGATATTAACAGAGGCTTCCCCCCACCAGTGGTAAGGGGCTTCTTGTGAAGTATTCAAGTTTCATTGATTTACCAGTTTCGACTGTGTTTTACCAGTTTCGGCTGTGTTTTACCCACGATAAGTGGTGATTGACCCGTTTTACGGTGATTTACCAGTTTCGACTGTGTTTTACCAGTTTCGGCTGTGTTTTACCCACGATAAGTGGTGATTGACCCGTTTTACGGTGATTTACCAGTTCCGACTGTGTTTTACCAGTTTCGGCTGTGTTTTACCCACGATAAGTGGTGATTGACCCGTTTTACGGTGATTTACCAGTTTCGACTGTGTTTTACCAGTTTCGGCTGTGTTTTACCCACGATAAGTGGTGATTGACCCGTTTTACGGTGATTTACCAGTTCCGACTGTGTTTTACCAGTTTCGGCTGTGTTTTACCCACGATAAGTGGTGATTGACCCGTTTTACGGTGATTTACCAGTTTCGACTGTGTTTTACCAGTTTCGGCTGTGTTTTACCAACGATAAGTGGTGATTGACCCGTTTTACGGTGATTTACCAGTTTCGACTGTGTTTTACCAGTTTCGGCTGTGATTTATCAGTTTCGGCTGTGATTTACCCACGATAAGTGGCGATTTACCTGTTTCACGGCGATTACGCCAGTTACGACCGGATCGACGGAATAGACGTGGTTCAACCGTGCTCCACGCCACCAGCTGGCCAACACCTATCGCGAAGGCTACACCGGACCCATAACGCAGGCCGAGATTTCGGTGAGAAGAGCTACTACGAAGACCGTAATTATACATGAAGAATTTAACAAGTCATATGAAATAAATTCAACCCCAGATTGTGAAACAAAATAAAAGAAAATACCAAATAAAGACAAAGACCTATTTGATGTTAAATTTCGGTGTTTTATTTAACTGACCCTGGACACCGTGAGCATACCCCGGCTGGAAAACCTAAAACACCCTCACAATTTAAATATCGTATTTCATAATTTTAAACATTTTGCTCTCATAATATCCATGTCTTTTCGTATAATTTTCTTCAACCCTCAGCGCCTTGAACATAAGAGCATGTTCGTGTGATCCAGTCAAGCATTTTGTTTTTGTAAATAGGCGATTCTATGCAAACTGATACTTTTGTGAGTGGAAAATTTCAGATTTCTTAAATTTTTTTTGAAGTCATAATTATTTAATTAAATTTTTTAAATAAAATAAATTTTTGATTTTTGTCTCATTTTAAACTTTTACCCATACCCAGTGATTTTACAAAATTCAACTGATTAAGTCCAATGGTGGATAAGATATTCAAAATGCGTGTCTAGTTTTTGATATGTAAATAAAAAAATTTGTGATATCATAAAAGTTCTTAAATTTTTGAAAAAAAATTTATAGGCTTTCTGCTGAATATTTAGTTTCATAACTTGTCAGTTTATTTTTTTTTACAGAGTTTGATCTTATTCCGAATATCTTTACTTGCTTTTTATTTAGCTTATTTAAATTTTTAACTTTTAATTCCGCATTTTTTTATCGCAACATATTTTATATTTAGAAAATACCCCCATCGTCGCTTCGCGTCGGTCGTTTATTGCTTCTAAAAGGATTCTTCTTTATTTTAATAAACGTAAACATATCTTTACAAAATTCAGTCTTAACAATAATTTTTCCCGCGTTAATTCAGTAGCATTGCATGCTAAATATATTCCACGATTGCATTGTGCTCTTCCACAAACTGGGATGTGTGATGATGTTGTTTATATTTTTGATATAAACTCCAGAGGCGCACATTTGGCTTCTATCATAAAAATACCGTTTTCGTTACTATTCTTCTAGTCCCCGCATCAAATAAAAAAAAAGAATCCATAAACATAATCTTGATCCTTAAAGAATCATCATCTGCAGTGGATCTTCTACGCTAAGCTATATCAAAAGCCAGAACTATAAACTTACAGACTTCTTTCTCGAATTAAATTTTATCGTATAAACAAAACCTTGAACTATGCAATGCTATATACGTAAACACAGATATACATTATGTACCAAGCTCTGGGGTAAACTTATTCTCGCCCTATTCATCTTCGTTTCATCGACTTGAGTTTGGAATATCTTATGAAGGTATGATAGGGTAATTCCGTCCAGAAATTTGTTTATCATAAATCGACAAATTCTATAACGCATTGGATATGTATAATGTATATCTCACATCAAGCTCGAGGAGTCCCTTCTGTTTGATGTTATTTTATAGAAGATTCTATATGTAGCCTGCTAAACGTTTTGTTTGGATAAATCTGTCCAAACACACAACAAACATGCACATCTTCGGAAGTCAGGGATCAGGATGTTCTTTTATGTGATTTTTGTTGTATTTGTTGTCGTCGTGCGTCGGTCGTCTTGATAAATCATTCAATTGACTTCGCTTAGAGAAAGATATATCGAAGAAAGTACTCGTATATAGTCGCCCCTTTTTATGTTGATTTGCTCAAGCATAATCTTTGGTCTCCATCAAATTAATCCAAATTGGCAATTTTGCTCTAACGCCTTTAGACAATATGCGGTGGATTTCACCAGGATATTGCGGAGCCTAGGTATACAGAAATTCTTTGACCAGCACAAAAGTATAGCTGTCCTTTTTTTCTGACCTTTCTTTCTGACCGCATATATTTGGTCTTGCCTTCATTCACCGTTAAACCCATCTTCTTGACTTCCTTCTCAAAATACTCACGAAAGAACCCCTGACATCATGCTTTGTTGCTTATGCCTAAGCGAGTTATTGGACGGTTTTTTAGAAAAAAATGGACCACTAATGATGGCGTGAGAGTTTCACACGGTTTTTCTATGAACGATAACGAAGAAGCCGCTAGACATGATGAACAGGTGAAACGCGTTGGTCTTGAAGTGAATGAGGACAAAACAAAGTATTTGCTATCAACAAACAAAGCTTCATCTGTCCATTGCCTAGGACAAAATGTTGCTAGCAGTAATTTCAAGGTAGTCAAGGGGTTCACCTACCTCGGAACAAGCATCAATCCCATGAACGAAACCTTAGTGGAAATCCGACGAAGAATTACCCTATCAAACCGCTGCTTTTTCGGTTTCGCCAAGCAAATGGTTCGAAACTCCTTTCCCGAAAGACAAAGTGTACACTATACAAAACGCTTATTTTACCAGTTCTACTCTACGGTGCCGAGTGCTGGACGATAGGTAAAAAGAGGGAATTGATACTGGGCACTTTCGAGAGAAAAATTCTTCGGCGGATATTTTGTCCAATATGCAAGGAGGGCGAATGGAGGAGAAAATTCAGTCGTGAATTGTACGGGCTGTACCAAGATGTAGATGTAGTTCAAAGAGCCAAAACACAACGACTGCACTAGCTCGGCTACATCGAGCCACGCTCCAGTCAAGAAAATCTTCGAATCCCAACCCCCAGGTTCGAGATGACCAGGAAGACCGAACTTCCGCTACAAGCACCAGGTGGTTTCAGATGCAAGAACGTTAGGTCTCGATGACTGGAAGGACCATATGAGGGATCGCAACCGATGGAATACCGTGAAATCTCAGGCAGAGACCCTGCATGGATCGGGAGCCGGATAAGTAAGTAAGTAAGACTTTTTTGGCCTAAAACCAAGCTGATATGGATGAATCCATAAGGTTATGGACGAATGACCCCGTTGTTCACAAAAGTTACGACTGAGAAAGTTGCTACAGTCCAGAGCATCACCGCCGTCCTTAAGAATCAGTCAAGCAATGCTGAGGTTCAATTCATCAGAAATACTTACCTCTGACAATATTTTGCAGATGAGCTGGTTCATACTCCTAACCAATTCATCGCCAGCGCTATGAATAGATTGGCCACATGCCCAACAGTTCCAGCTTTATTAGACTTACATAATTTAAGATAAAGCAATCCTCATTTCATCGAGATTGGGAGGACGGAATTGTTTTTGCAGAAATGTTTTCTCTATATTCTCAGAACCGACTGCGAATCTTCTGTGAGCTGCGATTGCGAGCCTTCTTATCTTGGGAGGTTCTATTTACATTTTGGTAAAACTTCCGAACTTCATTCCTGCAGCAGCATCCCTATATGTCCCCGGCAGCGCTCTTCTCTTTCTGCTTCCTTTTGCTTCTAAGCAGCCGGTGTTCCTCTCTGGTCTTCTGCTCGTATCGTAGAGCCCACGAGCATTTGTGGTCCTTCTACGCATATGCAGTGCCACTTTGTATGCCTATCGTGCAAGGCCCAGTACTTTAGGGGTAGCATGTCTGATGGCTTCCTAGCAATTATTTAACTGCTTCCCACTGCTTGAAGTTGGCAGCATAATGCTATTTAAGAGGCAGTGAGGGACTCGATTGGAAAAGAACATGGCAATTTTTTGTGACTGTAGCTGTCCAACGATGAACTTCCTCACAATATTTCCCTGTTTTTGGCTTTGGTCTGGATATCTGTAGCATTATGCCTTGCCTACAACGAGGTAGTAGTCAAAGTCAAGATTGTCTCCTTGAAGCGTTGGGACATCTTTAATACTGGAGGAGTGCCAAGTCATGCTACAAGCTTCCGTATTCCAAAGATTAACCGAAATCAGTTGAGCTTAAATTTTTCCATCTCGGTGATTGAACAACAGGTTAAACTTGTAAGACTTGAAGTAAACAAGGACAATACCAAACAAATTTCGAATGACCTTGTTGGATCCCACGAAGAAATACTTTTGAAAACCACTGCGCTACTTTGGATTGGCTTTCAAAACTTCAAGACTTATTATATTACTTGGAAGAAAAAATGCGTGTTCTTTAAAGCTTTTTTGAGCGAAAAATTCTTCGACGGATATTTGGTTTTGTTTGTAAGGACGAGTCCAACAATCTCGACATCAATGGCTCTTAAGTGCCCCATACACACCACACGTGTGTGCACACTTGAGTCGGTGCACTCAAATGTGTGTTGTGTGTGGGCTGGTTTTTGAACCGAATTTCGGTGTGGCAAAAATCTAAAGATTTTTTGTGTCGTTGTCTCGATCGGTGTCTTGTGTTTGGCGGAATGCCGCAGCGGAGTCTGCGCACACCTGTGTTGTGTGTATGGGCCACTTTAGATGTGGAGGGCAGAGGCAATCAAAAGATGTTGACTATACAATAGCTTATGCCAGATTAAGCATTAATTCTGTATCAATCAGCTAAGAGAATCTTCGTCAACGCAAGCTCACAAGTTAAAGAAGGCTAGGAAACCCAAATCTATACCCTCTTGCTTGGTACCAAGGTACCACGAATGTGCAGAGGGTTTATGGTCTGAATGACTAGTATAGAAGCAGCGTCAAGTGCAAACGAACTTCTTTTGGTGAAATTCAACCTTCCATCGTGGCATTCCGTTTTGCATTAGACGATGTTAATAAAACAAAGGATCTTATTCCCATACACTCTCACACTCATATACCTTCACATACTCTCATAAACAGCAAAAATAGAGAAATAAAACAAAATCAATGGAAAAACTAATAAAAATTAAGGATACATCAAGAGTGTGCTTCTTCTTAACGGTATTTCCACTTTGGAGAGCCTATACAACTAGACATAAGTAGTATTTGTGTGTTCTAACTTTCCCCCAAAAAAATATCCTAGAACGAAATGATCAGAACTCACCACATAGGCGATGGCTTAGCATTTCACCAAAACAAGAAGTTCCATTTCCATTCTTGATGATGGGGGGGGGGGGGGGACAGTATATGTTGTATACTCAGTGATGTGAAGTGTCATCCTCTTCCCCTATGTCCTTTACGATACTTGTGATATGGCACATTACACTTTTGGAGATATAGACCAAAACACAACAACTTTGTGTTGTTTGGAGTAAACTTAATTTCCTTCAATAATTGTCCATGGAAACTATTTATATAAAAATGTGTATAGGCATTTGTGTGTCCTGGTATGTATGTCTATTTGTATATTTTTGAAGATTCTTGTTGGTTTCGCATGAGAGATTATGATGAAGACATACACTTTCCACAGGGAAGTCTTCTTCCATCTAAAGTTTCAGTAGTAAATATGTGAGTTCTCTCGTCGGGAAAGGATCAAAAGTTTATTTATATTGTCTTGGCACAGTATACAAAGGGAATCTAGAAGTATATTTGGGGCTATGTTTACTGTGCTATTGAGGATAGTTTTATTGTTCAAAAGGACTTCACATAGTTGAATGTATACCTATATATGTTGCTATATAAGATTGTGTGTATGTCATACATTTTGAATGTGTTTCGCTTCATTTTGAAGCATCTTCTCTGAACATACATATTACATATAAATTTGTCGTGTAAAGGACTTCACTAAAATCATTGCTGCTCTTGAATTCACTTTAGAATATCTTTACATTATCTTCTCTCTGTGAAACTTAAGAATACAATAGTTGAGATAGATAATGTAAATACGTTGTTTTATGTTTTATTGAGATTTAAGCCATTTTTGGCAACAAAACCTATATAGAGCGAAGAGAAAAGAACATCCTTTCTGTCCACAAAATTCAGATAAAGGATATTCCTAGTGGATTTTCATCATCAATTTAACTTAAATCAGTTTTCAAGAATGAACCATGATGTGTGCAGACATATACTCGTACATACATATAATCGCATATAAAATGCATCTTAAAATCCCTAAGTTAGAGACGAAAACATGTCTTGATTGTTGTTGAGGTCTTGAATTCTGATATCATGGTGATGGATTTATCTGTCGCTTTGTTATTTTAATAAATTTTGAACTTAAGTTATTTACTCAGATGTGCTGAAAATACAAAGAGATTTCATCAAACGATTACAAATCAATATCAAATGTGCCTGCCTTTGTGTGGATATAGAGAGGTTTCTGTTTTAATGATTCATTGTTCTGCAGAATTTTGAATGCAATCTTGTTTATGGCTACTTGAGAAGTCTCAATAAGAATATATAAAAACAGGACATCTATTGCTAGTTGATGCAATTTATGAACAGATTTTGCACTTTTGGCAGACCCATTTTCTGGATAGATTTCATAACAATTTTATTTACTTAATCAAGAAAATACATGCCAAATCCGAATTGTTGTAAGGTATTTAAAATGGAAGATTTTAAGATTCTTAAATAAATGACCTTTTCAAAAATTTTACTAAGTTGCCTCAGATCTCAAATTTAATGATGTTTAAACCAAAGTGGTACACATGCGAAACAATATTGTAAATTTTTTGTTTGTTATCGTTTAAAAGCTTATAAGAGGCTTAAACTCAAGTTTTCGACCATCAACCAATTGCAGGGCTTCCACAATCCCCGTATAAAAAGTGAACTCATTTCAAAATTTCAAATGGCAAAAGAAAGAAAGCGTGGATCCAGGATTTCATTCAGGAGGCGGGGTCATTTTCGTGAATTTCCACATTCTTGACATTCAGTGAAAACCTGTGAAAAGATGTATGACGTCACATTTCATCTTTTACTATGATAGCTTTCATTAAAGTAATTGTTAGTATTCACTTTGACAGCTGTTTTTCGCGAATCTCTTTGAGCGTGTTTGTGAAGTGATAAAATGATACAAATCTGTGAAAAATTAAAAAATAACTTGTTTTCATTTCACAATTTCACAGGACAACAATTGACCCCCAGAATCAAAGAAGTGAAAGCAATGTTCGGCAGCGAATGTGAAAACTATTTATTCGTTTAACTTTTTCATGGAACCAGAATCGGTCCCCGTCACACAAAGCAATGTGATGGACCCAAATCTGACGTCAGAATTTTCATCCGACTACGCCTCGGTCACACTGTATTCACCCACCAACAACTGCTCAGAAAAGAAGCTCCACCCACTTGCCCCAGCTGCCACAACTCCACAACGCATTTGCTCAGTCCATGTTTTTTATCGTGACAACCTCAACAAGTACCTCAACATTTTGGAACTTCTTAAGGAACCGAAGCAAAGCAATATTTCAAAATTAAAAGATATATTCAATGACCTCAAAATTTGTAGGTATACGAGTATGATTTAATTTTTAAAACTAGAGAGAGAACACCGGGTACCTTAGAACTTTGTGAAATTAAGTTAAACAGTTCAAGGCTTTAGCATTATGGTGTCTTTACAGCGTTTTTAAATTTTCTCTGGATCTTCTTAAAACCACTTCCTGTTTCTAGATCGAGTGAAATTTTCAGCCTCTTCCTTAGCTGGGACAAGATAATTTGCCCATGCCCTTGTTTGTTAAAAGCAGTTTTCGAAAACGTCATCTAAGTGAAATGCTTTTGTAGAATGTTCTCAAACGAAAACTGCAAAAGTCTTCTATTCGAATCAAAAAGACCAGGCAGAAACGCTAATAGTGAATGAATGAATGAATGATTTCGGAGAAAGAAGGTCTGCAGGTTATAGGCGATAAGCATGGACCACAACGTACTGCAATATCGGAAGGAAAAGATCAGGAGGAATCATTGGACCTTACTTCTTTGAAAATGAAAACGGCGTAACGGTAACTGTGAATGGGGAGCGATATCGTGATATGATTGAAAACTTTGTAACGCCACAACTGCATGCTTTGGGCTTGATTAACATGTGGTATCAACAAGACGGTGCCACATCGCATATAGCAAGGATTACAATGGAATTACTGCGAGACCTCTTTCCACAACAACTTATTTCAAGAAATGGTTATGTTGATTGGCCTCCACGGTCGCTTGATTTGACTGCTCTGGACTCTTTGTGGGGGTATCTGAAAAACAAGGTTTATGCAAACAAACCAGAAACGCTTGAGCAACTCAAACAAAGTGGTATACCTTCCCGGCGGACACCGTATTAGCGTCAAAAAATGACGATATTTTGAGAATCGAATTTACGTTGAGTTGAAGTTTTTAAAAACTGCCAAAAACAACTATCCTTAGGTGTATAGAAGTTCACATCAATTTCTCTTGGGCAGTAATTATCGCTTCCTTATTGGTCTTCAATCTTCTTCATGGGACTGGTTCTCTTTGCCAGTTTAATAAATAAGAAGAAAATGCCATCTTATTGGTCAGTAACTGGTCAGAAATGGATAACTAATCCCAGAAATTGGTCAGCCCTAGGTAACTTGTTATCAAGGCTTAAGGTTTCTCAAAGTCATGCAAGGTCACGCATGACAGAAAACTGTCATGATATAAATGGGAAAGAGTATAGCCTAGTGAAAGTTTATTCGGCCTTAAGCAAAAGTTTTAAATCTCAGAAAAACTAACTAAGTCAATAAGTTTTTAAATAAAATGAAACTGTAAGCCTTCAGCCTTATTTATTAGTTTTTTCTTAGGCGGTTGACTAGTTAAACATGTTTTTAACAGTCTTTTAAAGTCGGAAACATGTCATATTAAATTAAATAATATGTCAAGTTATGTAAATCTTAGCCTTGGTCCAAGATAGACAACTTTAGAACAACAGTAAACAAAAGTTTATATTTAACTTTTTTGAGTTTGACAGCTGTCTTAAACTAGACAGAGTTTATAAACACGACTGCTTATGCATTTTCCTTCATTTTCAGAATTATAACAGAAAGTGGTTTAAAAACTTAAAAAAAAAAGATGCAAATGAGAAAGTCAATTTACTTGTTTGTATTCTTAAAAAGAGTTTACTGTCGGCTTATTCTTTGCTTGCAAATTCTGAAAATTATAATGAAGCTGTATTGAAACAAGAATTTTTAAATTTTTGTACTGGTTTTAAGAATTTTCGAGGTTTCCAGACTGTTTGCAATAAGTAGGCTGGTTTGGACATTCTTTTCCTTGATTTAAGCACTTTTTTTCTGAGTGTTAGAACATAGATCCTTTTAATATTGCATACAAATATTTTTCAAAACTTTGTTTAATTGAGTTAAGTCAAAGTTTTCTTACAATTGTAACTAATTTTGAATTACGATTAATATTCCTTTAAATCGATAAGTTGCCTATGTTCGCTTAAGTCTAAAAATCTCTCCCTTAGTTTTTTTCCAGAAAATCTTTTTAACTCCAATCTCTATCCCATGCGAAGTATTCCCCCTGTTTAAAAAAAAAAAACATCTCCTCAAAACTTCACTTGATGAAATTAAATTTTTATCTACTTTCAATTGATTTATGGTTCAGCAGACATCCCAATCATATTATATTGTCTCAGTCAGAGGATCATTACAAGTAATTGAATCTAATAGGGATTGTTTTTTTTTTTAAATGAAAATTAAAAAAAAAATATATATATTAAACAATATGATCCCACGAATGTGGTTGCGACAGTATTATTTAATTGAAACTATATAATACTGCAAGAAGTGACTTATTAAGCGCCAAGGGTTGAACGCGCAAAGACATTATGGACTCAACGACACAGGGAGACCAACTTAAACAAAACGAAAGACAAATGGGATAATTGGAGCTCTAGCTATCTGGAGGAATAAGGTGCACGAAGCAGTTATGGGATGGGAAATATGTATCCGAATTTATATAATCTAAGTCGGACAGACAGGATAAATGAAAAAAATAAATATGAAAACTGATGACAGATCGAGCAGAGTAAATTAATGTCTTCAATTGTGTTTGTCAACAATATTTTAAGATTTATTAACCTGCATGTGGTGCTCTTTATTATTTCCACATATAGAAGTCATTTATTGTGAAGCTGATGGGAATGTATAGTGATCTTTTCTATCCCCATTCATTTATTTATCTATACGTAGATTCGATCGCACTTTTATTTTAGATCATTTTATTTAAGATAAATAGTTGACGTATTTTAGAATTTTATTTAAAATTTATATTACGTCATCATTTTTTCAAACCCTCGTAAATTTTTCGGAAGGAAAAAACGACGAATGGCCATTATAATGATGAAACCGACTTTGTTAGGCTTCTTATTACAATTTTAATAATCACGAATATACTTTTCTCTTTTACAAACCAACACGACTCGACTGACCTTAGAAGAATGACAAAATGTAGTGAAATTGGATTGTCAAAGTCACAGCGAATTGTAGCCAAAGCACAATCTCGCGTTCGGTCGGTCGGGCTTTGACATTTCGATTAAAAACAATGGACTTTTATGAGGCAATCTGAAGTGCTACCTCAGGCGTTGCGACCGCTTTATATCGTAGTATCGTAAACGTCAGATCAACGCCAGGCCAAAGCAAAAATAGATCTATTTTCTATTAGGTCGGGCGTTTGAAAGTTCATTGTCAGCCATTTTGTTTGAAAAGTTGAAAATTAAAGTAAAATAAGAAGTAAGTACATATTTGAAGTCCTTTTTTGTAAAAAAATTAAATCAAAAAATTATGGTTCTGTTTTCATTTAAGTCCTCATATTGTTTCAGAAAACACAAGAAACAGTCAAGGGGATCATGAAGATCATCGATATCGGTCACTCCCATCTCTTGTTTAAAAAAAAAATAGTTTTATGAATTAACTATGTAAAATGCCCAAAATTTAAAATAATTATTAAACTGTAACAAAATTTATTGAAAAATTACAATTATGTAGGTACTTATCAAAAATGTCAGTCAACGCTCGAGTTTTTTTAGCATAATTCGTTTTAGAAATCCTAGGGTTGCACTTTTTGACACTTAAAATCGTAAATACGATCAAACACCCATTAACGCCGGACCGACCGAACGCGAGGTTGTGATTTGGCTATTAAAATTGCAATTTGCAGCGAAAATTAAAGTGCTGCTAACATGGAACAAAGATTTTGAATGGCAAAGAAAGATGAACCGTTATCGGTCGATCCGATCAAACAAAATTAATTAATATGCGGTACACGAGTTCCGCTTTTTCGGAACGCGCAAGCATAAGTCAAACGAGAATTTTTAAATGAGTTTAATAACTCGAAAATCACGAATCACAGAATATACCTCTACCCAAATCAAAATTTATTTAAAAAAGAAATACTTAGCTTCCAAATTTATTGCCCATTTCTTCCCAAGATAAAATATCAATTTTCGACATTCCTTTTCCCGATTTTCCACCAAGAACAATTTTACCTCTTCAATTCTTCAGATTTCTCTCTTTAAAACTTTTTTCCAGCTCTTCAAATTTCTTCTTTTTCTTCGATAACTTTTCTAAACCTCTTCACTTCCCTCTGGTTTTTCACGACTCTCAGTAGAAGTGACCTTTCAGGTGACATCCCCAGTAGTTTCAGCCAATATAAAATCTGTAAATATGTTGGGCTCTTGGCCCTTCTCAAAATGAGTAACTTATAGCAGACCGGAACCAAATGCTACCCGTGCTTCTTAATGGTATTCGATTTGAACAGACGGCCCGTCTGTGTTCTAATAGTCGATATCCATGTTTTCGCGAGAAATTTTTTATTTCATCTTGGACCGTAGGAATCCCGAGATCCCTGTGAAGATCTTCGTTCCTTATATATACCACGGAGCAGTTACAAATGACCTGAGCAATTTATTTTCACACGTTTGCAAGTAAGTTTGTATCGCAGGTACAACCTCAGAGCTGTATACCATAAGTCCAAACAGGTTTAAGTACCTTACTTTTTAAAATCAACTTGCGAGTATTATTAATACTAAGCCTTGAATATTTACGCGAGTAGCCAGTTCTTATCTCTTAATTTACTTTTTAGTTCTTCGCAATCCATTTTTACGTGCGGCTTCCATTTTAATTTTGCACTCACCTTTTAGTTTCTCAAGATACTGAGAGAGTCAACCAATATGGCTGATGGACCATGGCTGCCCTTCTCTCTCTCAGTAGGTTGAAAGAAACGCCTGTGAAAGAAAATTGGGAAGAAAGGAACCCAGGAACGGGAATTGAAAGAGACTAGTTTCTGTTGCGGTAAATTTTACCGTAACTATCTATCATAGTTATTTTGGATTTTATTAAAAGCTCCATTTTGTTTTTTGGACACGAAACCAGTGGTATCACTGTCTATATTAGACATTTTTTTGCTGGAGGATCTACAAATTGAGAGAAAAGCATTGAATTTCTGATTCAAAATTCCATTAGAATTCCATAATGTATGAATGTTTGTCTGCCCTGAGGATTTCACAAATGTCTGTATCTGAATTCGGTTCAAATATATTAACACAAATTATTTCTCTTGGCCTTGAATTTGTAAGAAACTTTAGTTCTCCAGCTTTAACTGACTGATGGAATACCGCACCTGAAATACAAATGATTTATTTTCACAAAATAAAAATTTCCCTAAAAATTTACTTATCCCAATCGAACATTGAAGTGAAATTGAAAAAAAAAATATGCAAATTTTAACCTCAGGCCATGCTTTTTATTTTCAATCAATTCCTTTAAAAATAAAACAACAACAGAAAAAAAAACAAAGAAAAACTGGAACAATTCATCAATTTAATGGTTTCTCTCAAAACGGTCCAAGATGCTCCAACCCAAAAAGTTTATTCAAAGCTAAAAAGTAAAAAGGGGACTTGCAATATTAGCTCTCATTGATTTGATGGATAGAAGGCATCGGTATCAGCATCGTTGAGAAGGGAAGAAGTTGAAGAAAATTCCTGCCAATATTGTTCACTGAAATTGATGTTTCCCAATTGTTCAACGGTACATTTAAGCATTTCATTACTAATCAAATTGAAATAACAAAATCACACGATTTCCAAAAAAAAGAAGAAGAAGAAGAAGAAAAAAACAACACGAAGGTATACTATGAAGGGACTCTTAATGTTGATCCTCCGGCACCCTTAAAAAAAAAGTACTTAAGCCATTGCGAGTCGTGTCGCCATTAAGGATATTCCTAAGAAGGGACAATGGCAGCGGTGCGGAAGTGGCAGAAATGTATTAAAATTTTGTATGTTGTTGTTTTTGTATTAGAGAATCTGGGAAAATCTAAATCCCTGGTAATTCTATTTTCATTTGGAATACCATTTTCTTCGTGCACTGGCACCGTACCGCCATCAATGAATGAAGTTGTTTTTGTAGTCCTTCATTGCTTAAAAGGACTTTTCTGTGTTCGATAGAATATAAAAGTGGTCCTGGCGTTTTGATGAGAAAGTTCACTGGCTGTAGCAGCAACGAATTTGCAGGATGCTCTCGCATATGTTTGCCTTCTGGGCTTCCTTCTGTGTTGGAAGTGAGCACAAATTCTGGGAAATGAGTGTGGAGTACCTATTTGGTATACCTATGTGGGAGGTTTGGGAGAAGCAAATAACCTCTGCACCAACAAAAAAAAGGTAAATAAAATTCTAAGACTTTGCCTTTTGGTCTCGCCTCTATAAGATGGCTTCATTCAGATTCTACAAAATGTCTTATTCGAAGAGGATGAAGAGGATACCTTTTATTTTGTGCGGCTTTTATTCTTCAACTTCAATTGCTTCAATTGCGGAAATCACGAAGGATACACGGAGGTGAGGTTTTAGTAGATGGTGTTGCTATATGTGCTCTACTCTACACATAGGATTGTTATATTCCCTGAGGCGTTATAGTATTCGGCACCATTTTTGGTGTTACTTTACTTTTGGGTCGGTGTTTATGTTTTGGAATTTGTTGTTAACATATTGGCAGGATAAGCAAACAGCCATTAGGGTAAGTATGAACACCAAGGAGAGTGTTGGGTTATTTGGTTTGCTTTTGCAAGGATTTTTTTCCTGTTTGTTGTTGTTTCCATTGTCGTGGCTATTGTTCCTCAAGGATCGTGAGCGGATGTAGGAAAGTTAGATGCTTTGATGAGCAAATTATTCATAAATAATAAACATTATGTGACAAATTGGGGATTTATTTTATTGTTTATTACACCTAAGGCTTTTATTTTATTCAAAATTAAAAAAAATCCACGTAAGTTAATCTGAACTAGATATAAATTGCCTCTAACAAAGAGCCTCAAATATTTCACTGATGAGCCTAAGTGAAGTTGCCAGACGAAAAACTAATTTGTAAGACTAAAGACCATAGAAAGCTATTTTGAACCAAACCAATCCTTAATGCTAAGTCTTCTACTTGGTTGATTTATTTGTGTAGTATATAGAATTTGTATTATAAAAAAAAACCTTCATATCGACATTTGTCTAGTATCAGAAACGCACTAAAAATGAGTCAAAATCCGTCAAAAATACCTGACCAAATCGATTTATTCATGGTAAAAAGGAATACCCTCTAACCGTTTAGAAATTTTAGAGAGCTAAGACCTCTTCTCAGATCATTCTGCTGTCATATTCAATATGAGCGAAAGCGTTGTTAAAATTGAAAAACCACCCAGGTTAACAAACAGTAAATCCAACTGGGATGGACAACGTTGAGTTAATGGTATCATTACAAACGCCTCTTAAGCTTAAAGACACAGTAGATATCTTTGTTGATATAATACAAAAGGCAGCTTAGGATAACATACCTTATCAAAGGCTAATGCCTCGCTTTAAAGACATAAAATATCCGCAGGAAATAAAAGATTTAGTGAAAGAGAAACGAAAAGCACGTAAAAAATGGCAGCCAACCGTGCTCTTCAGATTTTTAAAATCTTAAAGTTAAAAATCACCTTGAAGGCTTGACAGCGGGGAATGAATCCAACTACTCGCTTTGAAAAGCTTTTAGAACAACGAAAAAACCAAAGCTTTCATTGTCAACACGAATGGGCTAGATGCTAAAAGTGACAAAAAGAAAAAGCGATGGCATTCGCCGATTACTTGAAGGAAACATTCAAGCCGTTCGATGGACAAGAACTTAACGAAATTATTAATATAAATCTAACTTCAGGAAATGCTACACTTGCTGAATTAAAAACAGAAATAAAGAAGCTTAAGTCCAATAAATCTCCAAATGCTCCCTCGTGAAGGATTTTACATAATGAATGCCGCTCTAAGGTTAGACTATGTTCCGAGTCAATGGAAAGTTGCCGAAGTCATAATGGTATTGAAACCTGGCAAACCATCTCACGAAAAGAAGTCTTACAGGCCGATTTCGCTTCTTCCTTTTATATCAAAAGTTTTTGAAAGAATACTACTCCTGCGCCTGCAACCGATAATAGAAGAGAAACAATTAATACCTGAACATCAGTTCGGATTTAGAAGCAAGCATTCGACAATTGATCAAGTGCATAGAATTACTGACGTTATTGAGAGAGCTCTTGAAGAAAAGAAAATCTGTTCGACTGTGTTTTTGGACGTGTCGCAGGCGTTTGACAAGGTGTGGCACGAAGGCCTCAAATTCAAATTAAGACAAGTTCTAACCTGAAGAACTTTAAAACATTCTAAACGGATATCTAGATAACATTTTTTTTTTTCGTATAAGACACGGAAATGACTATTCTGATTTCAAAGAAATAGTGGCTGGGGTACCACAAGGAAGTATAATAGGTTCAGATTTGTACCTTTTATTTACACGCGATATACCTCAAACAGAAGACACTTTTGCAGCTACGTTTTCTGATGATACTGCAATAACTGGCGGAACGGTTACCGAAGCTACAAACAAATTACAAAATGGTCTTAATAATGTTAATGAGTGGACAAAAATATGGCGAATAGCGCCCAATGAGGCAAAGTATTTGGGAATTAAAAATGGAAAACGTACGTAAAAAAGATATGTGAAGAACTTAAAAGTAAATTAAGTGGTATGAACTGGCTACTTGGTAAATATTCAAGGCTTAATATTAAAAATACTCGTACGTGGATTTTATAAAGGCACAGGTACTTAAATCTGTTTGGACTTTTGGTATACAACTCTGGAATTGTATCTGCAATCCAAACTTTATTAACGATCAAAAGTCTGAAAATAAATTGCTTGAATTATTTTTAAATGCTCCGTGTTATAAGCAGAAGAAACAAAGATCTTCAAAGGGATCTCGTGATTTCTACGGTTCGGGAAGAAAAAAAAAGTTTCACCCGAAAACATATAAATCGACTATTAGAACATGCTAATTCAACGATTATTGATATTCTTGATGATTCAAATTTAGTGCGCGTGCCGTCTACGAAGAACAAAACCTTCCGACTTAGTGCGATGATTAGAAAGCCGCTTTAAAATCACGGAATAAGGAGGATCTTTCACCGGAAAGTAACCTGCAAGCCTGCAGCACGTTACTTAACTTCGTTAAAAAGGCAAGTTACAACTTAAAAAAAAAAAATTCTGCTGAAATTCAGCTGTAGTCTGTAGGTCTGTAGGTGATAGGCCCAAGCATGGACTGCAACGAAAATTACAGTCTGGTGTGCAATTTGGTCAGGAGGAATCATTGGACCTTACTTCTCTGAAAATGAAAACGGCGTAACGGTAACTGTGAAAGGGGAGCGATATCGTGATATGATTAAAAACTTTTTAACGCCACAACTGCATGCTTTGGGCTTGATTAACATGTGGTATCAACAAGACGGTGCCACATCGCATACAGCTAGGATTACAATGGAATTACTGCGAGACGTCTTTTCACAACAAGTTATTTCAAGGAATAGTGATATTGATTGGCCTCCACGGTCACCTAATTTGACTGCTCCGGACTTCTTTTTGTGAGGATATCCGAAGAGCAAGGCTTATGCAGTGTGTGAGAATGCAATGAAAAATGTGATCAAAAGAGCTCGCATTTTTGAGACTAACATATGCGTATATTTACCTGATATTGTATTCCATACATAATTGCTGACATTAAATAAAACATTTATCAATATAGGATCCATTCTCTTTCATTTAATCAAAAATTATTAACAAACAAAGTAGTATACCTTCCCGGCGGACACCCTGTACCTTAGCTATACATTTAGTCGAAAAATAATTATGAGATTATCATTAAACTAAATTTAGATATTGTTAAAATTGGTCTTAAATATAACTGCCCAAGACTGCAGAGGTGAAAATTCTTCGATATTTTTTAATTATGATAACTTTTTATTTCACAGTCCCTATATTGAAGGTACAGTGAACAACCTTAAGCATTGAATTTGGTTTTAAATAATTTTAAAATAAAACAAGGTCATTCCCCAAGGCCTTCAATTTTAATCAAAGTCACAAAAAAAGTCACATAAACCATTAAAAGACATAGTAATGAGCCAAGGGCGCCTATTCCAATGTCTCCAGACACACTTAATTTCCAAAATACCACACCGAGTCGAGCTGTTTACCATTCCAGACGCTATCCGTCTGAATTTTTTTTTAAGCATTCTCTAATCGTAGCCCTGGTTACTTGATTGTTTTTTTTTTTCTATTTTTATAATTTTTTCCTCAAAAAAAATTCCAAGTCAATTACAACATAAAAATCGACGCCACTGCTACATGACCTATCCCACTGCCATGCCATCGCCACCAGCATCGCAATCGCAATCACCATCGCCATTCAACCACACACATCTGGATTTCGATTATCGAAGAGAGCATCGCAGAGCAGCTGTCTGGCATCTCTCCATCATCTCCGATGTCCATTAGTAAATCTCCAAATGCCACAAATGATGATATTGCGGGTGGTTCGCGGGCGAGGCAATCGAATTAAAATTGCAATCAAAAATTCCGATAACGCCACAGCAATCAGCGACTATCAATGTAGATGATGGAGATTTGGCTGATGGCGATGATGGCAATGCGGGCTATATATAAACGGAAATCCCTTGTAGCCGAAGACAGAGACCTTATAGCAACATAACTTGCTCTGGCTCTGGCTGACTTTGACTCTAGAACTCTGTAGCTTTATGTGTGTCAAGAATGATATCTGATGTTGCAAGAAATACAAAGAAAAAAAAAACTCAAACTAGATGCTTTTCCAACTTCGAGAGAAGAAAGGACGAAGACATTTTCTGTGGAAAAATCATCGAGCGGAACGAAGAATTGAATTCTTTTGGTTTTTGTACATATCTTTATTTTTTGTGCTGTTGCTGATGCACATCATAAAAATCGAAACTGCTCGTAGATACTTTGTTATTAATATTTATGATGCACAGGACTCCTTTGGTTGCGCTCCTTACCATCATCAGTAGCAAAGCAATAGGGTTGCAATGGCGATGTGCTGGTGCTCTCCTCCTCGGGCAGGAGAAGTTCTTAATTCTTTTTGCCAAGGATAGAAAATTAATTACATTAAAATAGAAAGCGAGAGATATGATGATGTGCACAGTAACTTGAAGAAGAAAATCCGGAATCAGCAGGAATCGTAGTTGAAATTTTCAAGCTTTCGTTTCGTTTTTGTTTCAACTGCTGCGATATGTCTGCTGGTAGCTATAGAGGTGTCTCAGCAGAACTTGATGCTGCTCCTTTTCTCTTCCTAATAGATGGTGGTGGAGGTTAAATATTTCGGGAGAGGGTTATTCGTTCGCATTCGTAAATGCAGTAAAATTGAGACTTTTTGAAAAGAAAATCTCAGCTGAAACCACAGCATGGTGTAATTCTGATTTATGATTCTTTGATTTCCGAAGATTTTCGAACGACCGACACCGACGTGAAAGGGAATATATGTTGGTATAATTGAAATCGATTTTATAGGGATTTTGTTCTAATTGATTGGGTACTAATGTTGGGTATATGTGGGAACGACGGTTCTTCTTTTTTTGTAGGAATTATGGTATGCATTTGAGCTACTTTAAATTGAAACAAGAGAATTGTGAATTAAGACTTTATTAATAATCAGTAAGAAAAGATGGGGGGAGGATTGTTTGTCACTAAGAAGCCCACCCTTACTCATTTATCCATTTCAGTTCATTGGACTGAGGTGTTCTAATCCAACGCTTATGTGTGGCTATTTATCAACCTATTTATGTACCGTCCAGCCTGTGTTATCATTTTTTGTGGTTAGGACGGTATATCCCGAAATCCCGAAAACCCAAAATCCCAAATTCCCGAAACCCAAAATCCCTAACACCATTAATTCCGAAAACCCAGAATCCCGAAAACCTTGAATCCCAACATCCCGAATTCCACAAACCGAAAAACCCGAAAACCCTAGATCCCAAAATCCCAAAATCGAAATCCCCAAAAATTAAATTAAATGAAAAATTTGCGCAAAATTTTCATTTTATATAATTTTTCGGGATTTCAATTTGGGAAAAGTTTTAAAAATTGATTAAAATTCTGATCTGTGTGACAGTTATTAATTGGTTAAAATTATTTGATTTTGATTCAAAAAGGCCGGATCAACACTATTTTTTCGATACCGATATACGCTCTCTCTACAGTAAAATATTTAAACATAAGAAAAACTAAAAGCGAATCAGGTATCGATGCAGTAGATATGCCCATTGATCCTGTTTTGGATTTTATTACATCGAGACTTTTTCAATATCAGAACTTTTAATGTAAATTAGGCCTAAGTATTCGTATTTGAAGCCACAGTAATGGCCTCATTTTTTGTCAAATTTTGTATATAATTTACTTTTTTTCCAACTATAGTTTCGGGATTTCGGCCATTCTGGATTAAAGGTTTTCGGGATTTTGGGATTTTGGGTTTTCAGGATTTTAGGTTTTTAGGATTTTGGGTTTTCGGGAGTCTGTGTTTTCAGGATTATGGGTTTTTGGGATTATGGATTTTCGGGATTATGGATTTTTGGGTACTCTGATGATGGGTTTCGGGATTGTAGATTTTCGCGATTTTGTTTTTTTTTTTGGGTTTTTTGGATTCAAAATTTCGGGATTGTGTCCGTCTCCTGATCTTTTTAGGTCTTATTTTGTATTTTCAGTTCGTTTTGTTATGCCAAAAAAGTTCTCGGTTTCCCAAGTCGTCTCCAGGATTGATATGAATTTTCAAAGCAGACAAAGGTTCTGAGCTGCTAATTTATTAAGTCTATCAAGAAAAGGTGGTCCTTAATCCTTTTTCAACTCGATAATGCTGGCTTTTATTAGATAAATTGATGGTGATCCTTGGCTATACTAATGTGGAGCCACTTCCCTTCCAAAGGTAAAAAAAACAATATTTAAAAAACAGGATCTTAAATACCAATACCAATAGGATTAATCAAAAAAAAAAAGTAATAAATCATCAGATTGAAGATAATCCAAAAAGCTTAGATATTAGTTTTTTATTGAGAGTTTACAAATTTAGACATAAATTTTATAATATTTGTCAGCATGATGTCTTTAATTAGATTTAACAAACTCCTCGTTTTGTGCATAAGAAACCTTCAAAAACTGTTTGTCTCATAAATTATTCATGAACTCAACCATTTCGTTTGTGGATAAAATACACAAAACCTTCAATGAGTCTAAATGAATATGCATAAATCCCTTTCTACCACCCCCGATTGAATCAAACCCAACAGATATGATGATGGATGGATGGGGAAAAAAAAAACTAAATTAATTCAAAATAAAACGTTCAGCAACACAAATAATATCTAAATTTGGTTATTTCAATTCTATCCTCTCTGCTTTTTCTCCGCCATCATCGGAGTCTCTTCCTCTCTCTCTGTATACCATCATCAAAACCTCCAAGGACCTGCCCCGCAAGCCCATACCTCTATCGGAATAACATATCTCTGACGACTGATGATGGCAAAACAGCCTGATGGAATATTAGATTGAAAAGCATGCGGAATATGCCTCCCACACGCACACAAAACACATTCAATTGCAAAATCATTTGTTAAATTGCCTTGCGGCATTTGGAATTTCAAATGAGGATATAAATACCTACTCAATGCATGTGTAGGTATATGAAGGTATAAGGCAGGCAGCTCTTGAAAAAATATTTATATTGTCCCAAACACATTTACCCATCAT
The DNA here is from genome assembly GCA_946251815.1 of Dasysyrphus albostriatus. Classification (NCBI taxonomy): domain Eukaryota; kingdom Metazoa; phylum Arthropoda; class Insecta; order Diptera; family Syrphidae; genus Dasysyrphus; species Dasysyrphus albostriatus. The sequence goes on from OX276338.1 coordinate 17,395,532, forward strand.
TATATCCTTGTATGTACACATAAATATGCGTATACATTATACATATACATCAATTTATGGTATTTACGCTTGACCAAAAGAGGCAAAACTTTCAATCCTGAAAAGGATGACCAATATACAGATTAACCAAACCATAGCCTGTAGGAAGTTTTGTAAAATCGCCTTAAGGTCTGCTTTAAAAGCATAATATATGTAGCAATGGCTACATAATATATGTATGTAACCCCCCGCCCCCTTCTTCTTTAACAACAAAAATACATCATAAGAGGGTTGTGCTTCAATATTTGTGTTTTGCTATTCTAATTTTCTAATTTGCATTCGTAATGTAATCCTAGGGTCGAGCGAGCGTTTAGAGACCGGTTAACTGGTCGACTAAACTCACACCAGTTTCAACCCTTAAAAACAAAGGCTAATTTCTTTAGTCGATGTGTTTAAAAAATGTATATGACTTACAATAATTATGATTATTTGTAGTAAAATTTTATATCGCATGTACTCGTATTATTACAGTGTAATTTGACCATGTCATTTTTATGATAATATTAAGCTGATTTCTTCGATAGCCACATTCAAATGATTAAGGTTAAATTTTAATTTGTTTTCGAATTATTTTCTTAGCTAATTTAAAAACAGGTGGTATGTTTTATTTTCATTTCCTCAAAACTAGCCACATGGATTTCCTGTTTACAGGTTCACCAAAGAAGGTGAGTTAAATCGGAGTTAACTTAGAATATCAATAAACTGAAAAACATGTTTCTGGATTAAACTCTGGCTTAACCCCGATACTAGGATAATCTCGCACTGAAAAAATGGCCCTTAGATTGAAAAGCGGCTAAATTCATATTTATCTTGATCTGTAATGTCTATTGAATTTCACTGAATTTTAGAAAAAAACGGGAATAGTAACGAACAATTTTGTTTGAGTTTCGTGTTTTGAAAAAGAGAAAAAAGTTTAGGCAGCCATTTTTCAATGCAAGCAACAATTTTTTTTAATGTGAACTGCATACGCCGGTAAGCGTCAGAATTTCCTTTACAAAAATATCATAACCTTTTTATAAAAAATCATTGGTACCTGGAACTAGTCTTAGCGTCATTTGAAAAGATTCTCTTCAAGCTTAGTGATTTTAGTGATTCACAAGAAGGAACATTTTTTGGCTCTTAAAAACAGTTATTAGAAAAGCTTATTTGACTTAAAAAGACAGGGTAAATTTTGTTAATAAATGGATGTATTTTAAAAAAAAACTGAATTTTCTTTTCCTTTAAACAAATTGTCTGCATTTTGAACAATACAATTTTGTCAGACAGTAGTAAAAATAAGCAGAATATTGAAAAACTGTTTTTTTTTTTGTGAAAAAGCAGCATTTTGAAGAGCAGAATTTTAAACTGTTCCCGTTTTTAATTTAATTTAATTTAATTCCTGCTTACATTTTTTAAAAATTCCTTCCAAATTCTTTTCAAAAACGGCTCCAAAGCTTTTTTTTTAAAAATATTCAATATTTTATATTTTTTTTTTTAGTAAAGTCTACTTTTGAGTGGGAAACCATTTTTCATAACATGGTTGTTAATGGCATATCGACAAAGAATTTCTTATCTTCGATTTTTTTCAAAAAAAAATTTCAAATTTTTTTTTTTTAAATCAAATAATTCGAAAAAGATATTGCTGATTTTTTTGATGCACAAAAGTTTTTTAATGTTTTTAGAATATTTTAAGAAAAAAAAAATTACTTTCAACAGAACATGAAATGTTAATGTTAAAAAACCGTTCAGAAAATCGCAAGTGCGCTCCTAGCTTCAGGAAAATATTTTTTTCCTCGAAACTGTGCACTCTTCGGTATTTTGGGTGCTATCAGTTCTCTATAAATTGTGATGCACATCGTGATGTGCGGTGAGATTTTGGAAAGTATTTTTAATAACCCCAAGGCCACACGCGCAAGTACTGACAAGCAAGTTGGCTACATACACTGCCTGTCAAATTCGTAGTTTGCATTTTACTTGCCTTCCACTTGCTTCCCACTTGCATTCCACTTGCTTGTCTCCCAACTTGCTTCTCAACTTACTTCACTACTGGCTTCGAAAATTCCATGCCAGTTGATGAGCAAGTTGCTTGGGTTTGTATGAGTTAGTGAACAAATGTGTTTGTATTGCAACTTGCTTGCCAGTACTTGTCCGTGTGGCGTCGCGTCGGGGTAAACTACTGCATTTCAGGACAGTTTTCTTGAAAGGTGTGCTGTAGAAAAAAATATACGCGTCGAAATTACTGAACACTTCATGTCTTCTCCGTTACCCGAAAAATGATAAAAGTTGGTATAAAAGGTGAACTATATAAGTATTTGAAATATTGTTCAGCATGCAGAGCTAGTTTTGAAACAAAAATTATTTTAGAAATCTTATAGATTTTAGTATCATGTCTAACTAACTAAAACACAGTTACGGAAAAAATAAAATTCCACTTTTCTCTCTTAAATTTCAACGACTAATACGCACTTTTTTAAAAAAGGTGTGAATTTCTTTGATAGCAACAACTGTACAAAAACAATGATTTTTATGTTATTTTAAAATGAGGTAGATGTTCTACAAAATGATTAATGATTGAAAATAATTTCTTTAAATTCCTTACAATATTTTATTTACAAGCCAAACTTAAAAATTTTTCATCAACGTTTACAATCTTCCTGATATTTTGAGTAAGAGACTGTAAAAATCCAATGTATTTTGTATGAAAAATTTGAAGTGCTCGCTAGCACGTGTTAACGTTAACGAGATTTCAATGAAATTTTGAATTTAAATTTTCAGAATTTTGATTCATAAAATTCTGCCAAAAACAATGACAGGTTTGGATGAAATCATTGTAAAAAGTGCGCATTTTTTAAAAGATTTTCCAGGCATCTTGAAATTTCTTTCGAATTTTCACGGGATACCATAATTTGTTCGAGTTAGAGGGAGTTTTGGAAAAATTCGATTTATAGAGAGGCATTTTTTTATTTGATAAAAAAAAGTTAATAAAAATATATAATTACAAAAAGTTAACAAAAAATATAGCTTCTTGCTCATTTAAAAAAATAATAATAAAATAAGGACTCATGAATTCATGAAAACAAAACAAAAATATAAAGAATAAAATAAAAAACATCTTCTTGCTAAAATTAAATAACATCACAAAAAAAAAAAAAATACTACTTGAAAAAATTTGTTATTTTTGATTGTGTCATCACAGGTGGAGTTTGTGTTTTTTTTTTTTTAAATGATTCAAGTTCAAAAAGACATTTCTGCTTAGCAAAATTCGACTTAAGGGGTGAAAAAAAATTCCAATAATCGAGAGAATGTGTTCGAGTTAGAGAGAGGTTCGACTTAGGGGGAGTTCGACTTAGGGAATGGTTTTTGTATGGAAAATTGAAGGGAATGTTAAAATATGGTGAAAAAGTACGAGTTAGAGAGAAATTCAACTTAGGGAGAGTTCGACTTAGGGAGAGTCGACTGTAATACCCAGTACTGGCGGTTGGTACTTTCTTCCCTAAACAAAAAACTCATTAACATTTTTTTTGTTTATTTTTGTTTAAAATTATGATTTTTTTATTTAAAAAAGACAAGCAGAATTTTATTATTTAAAATTTCAAACGAATTTCAATAGACGGAACAAAAAAAGGTAAAATTTTGAAAAAAAAATCGTAAAACAAACAGACTTTTGAAAAACGGAATTTTGAATCACTTTCAGCTAAGACGTTCATAAAGTCAGATTATTGAAATGAAAATTTTGACAAACTGAATTAAAAAAAAAAAATCAACCAAATCATTTCTAAGTTTTATAAAAAAACATCATTTTGAAATCTTCATCTTAAAATATTCTAAATTGTAATAAAACAACTTGTAGGCATTTATTTCCCAATTGATTCCTTAGCCTTAAAATATTATGTCGTTTGAAATATGTACAAATATATAGTACAAATAAAGTACAAAAGGACTGGAGTGTCTGAATATAAGCCAACCATTTTTTCAATGCCTATATGTTATTTTTTAAAGCTTGTACTTTATTGTTCCCAGTTGTTCCCTAATTAAAAAATTGAAAAAGAAAATTAACGGAAAAAATTGTTTTTTTTTTATCTAAAACACTATACCCTACACTCTACATGCACTTAATGAAGTTAACATTTGGGAACATATCCCATCCGAGTTCTTTCTTTAAAATGAACCAATTGGCTTTAATAAACTTTCACCCAACTACTTTTCCACTATTTTCTAAAATTTATTTTAATTTTCAAAATGGTTATAAAATCTCCTCCCCAAATCTAGTCGCAAATATTTAAATAGACTTTCTCTATTGCTTCACGCATCATTTTACATAAATTAACATTATAATATAATATTTCCATCAAGCTTAAGAAATTCACCTTTTCAACTTGCTCAATTGCTCATATATGCAAATAGAAATAATAACCAGCCCTCTCTTTATGCCAAGCCTATTATTTACATAGCAGTTAATTGGGTGTAAGCATTAATAATTTATGAACCCATCAAATATACGAAGAGCCAACGAAGAAGATGGTCGTTGTTATTATCCTGCCAGTCATAATGCTAATATCCATCGTCAAGGAGATTCAACTCAAGTCGAGTCGAGAGTCCACTCTTACTTGCTTGCGATGGTCATCAATTTCTGTCAAAAGCTCCAGTGACAGGATATACCTTCTATACTCTACTTCATCTCTCTTTCGTTTTCGTTATCTTTAAATGACGATGTGACAAGGACCTTCAATCAAAAGTCCTTTGGCAATTTTTCTTTTGGCACTTTTTGATTTTTTTTCCGTTTTTTTTTTTAAAGAATTTGGGAGGGGAATCTATGAATCAAAAAGGTCCACATCACCCATCTGCAGCCAGGAGCCAGCTATATAGAAAGGAAGCAAAGGACGAAAAGCAAAGTCATGCTAAGTTGCGCGATGACACTCGCCTTCTTTGCAGAAATATTTCGTTCACTGATCCGTTTATGATTGTGTGTAGAGTCAGAGCTAGGAGCCAGAAGGGCCCAGGACACAGGTCCATCTCTTATTTCAGAGGCAAACTGCCAGAAGGATTTTCGTTTTGTAAGTGTGATGACAGTTTGCACATTTAACGATTTTTCTACTACGAGTATGGTTCACTTTGTGTGCGAAAGTGAGTCTTAGTGTATGAAAGTTATATTTTTTTTTTTGTATGGAGAACGAGCATAGACAAAAATGAAAACATTGTCCCAAGCCCAGCACCCCTCTGCTTATGGGTGTTCGTTCGTGATTGGGTGGTGATTTGTTTTAGGTTCCAAGCTCCTACAGCACTTTTGGTGATGAAATCTTTTTTTATTTTTTGTATTATTATTTTTTGTTCGTGCCACACATGCTGTCTGATGAGATGGTTATTGGAAATAGTTTTTTTTTTCGGCCCAAATGGTATAAATGGCACCTTCATTTCGATGAACAAAGTTGTGAGAGCTTTGGAATTTTCTTAATGAGAAATCATTTTCAAAAACACAAGAAATACGAACAAAGTATCGATAATATTTCAATTTGTCCTTAGATCGAATTACGAGTAGGATGAGGACTTTATTCAAAGTTTGCAGACATTCAAAACTCGAAAAAAATCCTATACTCCTTGATATAGGTACAGTAATTTCAGAGTAATACCCAGACATGATAGCCAATTTTGTATGGTCAGAAATTGAGAATTTGAACTTTGGAAAGCCATGGGTCCTACAAGAAGTCGCAATCTGTCCAATAAAACATTCGATTTATTGCTCACTTTGGTATAGTTCAATAATGTACCAAAAAAGTCGTTTTTTGTATGGCTTTTGTCCAACACAGAGCTGCGATGTCATTTCGTTAGTTTATTTTTGTGATACTATGCATACCATCTGCTGACGATTTAGGCACAGAAAAACAGTTTTTTAGTTGAGCTATTAAAAGGTGTCAATATTAACAAAAAATTAGCTACAAATCGGGTTGATAGCGTGGTTTACTGCCAATAACAAGCCAACCAAATGATTTTCCCCCGTTTAGGCGGAAGGGGTAATTTTCTCAAAACTTGGGTCAAAACAGAAAAAAATTATTTAAAAAAACGGAAACACTTACTTGAAATAAAAATCTGAAAAAATTAGGGAAATTTTTTTCAATGTTTTGAATCGAATGAGGCCTATCCAAGACTACGTCCAATTCAAGGACCACCCTAATGTACATATGTGTTGGTGAAACAATCCTATCAAGGGGGCCTGTTCTGGTTCTGTGAAAAAAATGAACCGAATAAATCATGGTCACATTCGCTTCGAAGCATTGCATTCACTTTTTCGATTCATTTAGCATAAAAGAGCGATTCTGGTTCTGTGAATGAATTATTGATGCTTTAACTACTTCACCATTAGGTACTTCTTAAAACAGCACGATTGTCTCAATTTTTAGTGAATATATACATGAGACACGTTAAGAAGTTGTCATATCAGTGGAAAAACTACTGGCTCCGAAAATGAAATCTTTAATTCGGTCACCAAAATGCACCCTGATCAATTGAAAAATTAGAGGAGATGTGTCAGTCACATCTTCTCTGATTTCTCATTAATATACTTTCAAGTTTAGTAAATAGTTTGACCTCTTCGATTAGCGTCTCTTGCTCTGAAATTATGAAGGATTTGACATTTTCAAATCTAAATCTGGTTTAAGAAAAAATTATTTGAAGAAAAGAGTTCTCTTATAGGTAGTCAAACAGCAACCAGCCACTTTGACTAACCTTTACTAGATACAAGACTACATTTTTGTGTATGTTGAACTGGGACTAGTTAAGAATGAAAACCATGATCCATTAGATTTTTTCAAAATGCACAAAAATCGTCAAAATTTACCTAATTTTACAAGTATGACATTTACAAATTAGCTTATACATTCTAATGCATGATCAAAACTCTGCCAGCCTGGTTTGGTTGTCGAAAATGCTTGCCAGACGAGTCAAACGTTATTAAAGATTAATAAAAGTAATATTGGCTAATTTGAGAAATTTGTGAGGTACAAAGCTTGAACTTATTGGTATATGCTTTATTTCATAAACAGATTAGTAAAAAAAATGAAGGCCCGGGAATGTTTTCACAATTCTACGGTTGCCACCTGTTTTTGTTCAAAATTGAAAATAAATTATTTTTTTTATTTCTTCTCAAATTTAAAAGTCAAATTAGTTGTATTAAAGTAGGTTAACTTTTTTGATAGTTTTTTTTTTGAAATTTGAGAAAAAATAAACAAATCATATTTCTTATAATACCAACTTTTAGAACTTAAAGGTTAGTCAGGCGGGTGCTTTCGACCGTCCATCTGGTCCGTTTATATTCTTTTTCTAGTTCACATGGATACTTCAACTAAAGTAAACCTAAAAATCAGCTTTATAAGGGTAGGTTTGCAACCATGGCAGCTTTTTGAAACTGAACTTTTTTGAAAAATAAAAGAAAAAAAAAAGATATTTCTTTATAACACCAACTTTTAAACCTTAATCTCGTCTGGCAGCAACTTTTGGCCATTCAACTCGTCAAAAATATTTTTTTTGTATATACAAGATGGCATAAGCTTACATATGTGCGAGATCCAGATTTGTATAGTAAGGTATGTGTTTTAGTTTAGTTAATTTTATAAAATTTTGATAAAAATATGTGGCAAGCCTGGGGCTACAGTTGAACAACTATATCATAATTTGCTGATTTAATTTAATATGATTTAGGATTTTACGCAGTTAACGTGTTATAAAGGGCTTTTTTTATTTGAAGAGTGGTTTTCAATCTGGCAATATCTTTTTCACAGTTGGTCTTTTTGACAGCTGTCACTCACGCGAAGCATCGCGAAACAATCAATTAATTAAAGGAAGCTTCTGGTGAGGCTCTGAATATACTCTTTCAAGGCGTCAATCGTCTCAGACTTATCCGCATAGACAGCCAACTTCACAAAATCCCTCAAAAAGTAACCCCCACGACGCGAGATAGTGCGCTCACCAAAAGTTTCCTTCAATAAATTGATTGTTTCGCCATCACACTAACCAAACCATTATTTCGTGGAATCAAAAATGAATTTGAATCTTTTGATAATAAATTTGTACGATCTGGAAACGTTGTTCAGGAGTAAGTCTATTCATTAATGAAATAACAAAGCAAACTGAGCATAAATCAAGTGACAGCTGTCAAAGAGACCATCTCCAAAAAAGGTATTGCCAGATTGAAAACCACATGTAAAAAAAAATCACCCTTTATTTAATACAATGATAATTTTTAATACAAACTTTGAAATGCTATAAGTCTTGCCTGGTAAGCTATTTTCGTCCACCAAACGCGTGTGGCATTTTTTTTTTCATATAATCAAAAACCATCATTTTAAAAGTCCTATGCATGTAAATTTCTTGCAGTTATTTTTAACTTTGAAAACAATATGTGACAACCCTACAATTGCGGAAATTTTGTTAATTTTTTGACTTATCTATTTACGAACTAAGCATATACCAAAATTAAGTTTTGTACCTAGCAAATATCTCAAATAAGCCAATATTTTCTATTATAATCTTTAACAACTTTTGACTCGTTTGGTAAGCGTTTTCCAACGCCAAAACCCTTCTGGCATTATTTTTTTGCATTCATTAGAATGTTAATAAAATATAAATTTTCAGCCTTGTAAAATTAAGTTAAAAAAGGGTCAAACCTTTTTTGCATTCTTGAATTGGCCCAAATCAAGCATACACAAAGTAGTAACCTTGTATCTAGTAGGTTAGTCAAAGTGGCTGGCAGCTGTTAGACTATTAGATTGAGCATCAGAATTATGGAAATGTTGACCTTTACAGATATTATTATTATTTTTGAATTCACCACGTTTAGATCAAAGTTTTGCCAATCAAACGCTATTACCTTCACAATTTAACCAACAAAATTAGGTTTCCAAAAATTAATTTTATGAAAAAAAAACACGTGTCTCAAGTAAAAAAAAAAAATCTAAAAACTCCAAGTGCCTTGATGTGTATATCCTTACAAGCAGAATAAATTTCAAACAAATAAACACATGAAGAAAACACTTTTAAAAAAAATAAAAAATAATATGTGTGTAAAAAAAAAGCAGTTGGTAGGAAAATTTAATAAAATAATTTCCCTCCGTAGATCAAAATTCGATTTTAAATCGAATCCCCCTCAAATAAAAAACTGTACGAAAAAATAACAGAACACCTTTATTCACACCTCTTTAAAAAGCTTAAAAACAACTGGCACCAAACAAACACATTTGGTGTCAAGAAAAAAAAAAAAAAAAACAATAACACCCATCCTTGAAGCATTTTAAACTCTGAGACGTGTAAGTGCGTAAAAATCGTAATATCCTTATACTCTCGGATTAGGGATGACGACCGAAAAACGTATTTTTCATTCGAATACAATTTCCTATTCAGAAATAGAAATTTTCTGCCGCTGCTGCAGCAGTGTTGTAATGCCATACTCTTGCTTTCAATTTTCAAAGATTAATGACACGCAAATCCTTCATTTTGCTTTAAAGAGAGCCTTCAGCCAAGCCAAGGGGTGTGGTTTATGTCCTTTAGACGCATAAACGCTTAAAAATATTGCAATTTATCGTTTGGAAAAAATCCTTTCCCTCATTTCTCTGATATTTATAATGAAGACACAACAAAATATCGACAAACGGGTATACGTGATGTAAATAAATTCTACTGTTTGAATGGTGGGAGGAGGATTGGGATTTTGGATTGGATTTGGGTTGGGGTTTTGGTGAAGTTAAATCAAAATTAAGGATTCATGCACATGTTTGGACAAACATACGGGCAACCCTCGTTTATCCTTTTAAAGTTGCAGATTACACGCACTTAAAACATGCGGGTGGGTTGATTGCGATCCAAAGTATGTATGGAATGCCACCGCTACCATTACCGTCGGTGTCTTACAGTGGATTGTTTTTACAAAAATCATGACTGAATTTTGTGTGTGGATCAAAAGCCGACCTATACAAAAGCTCAATTCAAGCTCATTTCCCGACTTAATTTTTGGCCCCCATCTCAATAATTTTAAACCAAATATCCCTTAAATTCCCCCTCTTATCTTGAGGCCTGTTCTGAATTATTAAAATTTCACATTTTCAGGTCCTCGAGAGCACGAAAAATATGCAAGCATAACATGGTTTTTGAACGATTGTTTTTGAAAAATATGGTCCTCTTATTAATTAATAGAGCTTAATAAAAAAACAAAAAAAAACAGACATCGAAGGCTTTTGATTTTGTGATTTATTTTTGGTTCAAAATAAAAATCAAACAGCACCATAGTCCTGCTGTCGACGTTCTAGAAATGAATTGATATTCAAATGATTCTAAAGGGAATGATGAAGAAAGTACTATACTACCAAACGAACGACGATTTCGACCCCCAAAAGCAGAGTCGGTAATAAAAATAAACAGCAAGTGCAACTTTACTGAAAAAAGGGGTGTCGTCGTGACGGTATCATAGTGGGATAAGCTAGGATATCGACCAAACTCACACCCTTTTTTAGGAATTATATATACACGATTGATGGGGGGACACAGAAGTGATTGTATAGTTGTGGGAATGGGGGGGGGGGGCTGACATCAGTTGCAAAAATTAATGTCATCCCCCTGATGCCCATAGACACAGACACAGACAAGACTGACTGTAAGCCAACACTGTCTTCCTACGCCTCCAAAGTTCGAGGTCGGGGGTAAAGTGAGTTATGACATTGCAAACAGGATGACTTTCCACATTACACAAAGTTTGACTTTTTAAACTATTGGGTTTGGGGTGTTTTTTTTTTTTGTTTGGGGGGAAATGGTTATGGAAGTTTGGTTATGCTTTTGTTGGGGGTAAGACGACAACCCTTTTTCCATATTATTTCTACTGGTTGGTATGGTTTTTATTTTGTCATGTTTTTCAAAAATTACAGGGGAGTGGTAATTTTGCAATTTATTGTGGTGTTACATACATAAACTTTATTATTTTTTATTTTTTGATATTTTTTTTGTTGTTGCAAAATAATAAATTTCAATGTCAATGGAATTTTATTGTAAAATTGTGTTTCCTCCTGGTATTCTCAGTCAAATTTTCCCCCTTTTCATAAACCATTAGAAAAAGAAAGAGACAGAGAGAGAGAAATAGAATAAGAAAGGATACTATATAAAGCAATATAATTTTTTGGAATTCTACTTTTTAATTGAGTTACGAGAAGCAATTTTGGCAATGTAATTGAGTTAAGTCTCTTGTTGCAGATTATTAAAAGGGTGGTGCCTAGGATGAAAATTACATTTAAAAGTTAAATAAATTCCTTAAAATGGAGTGAGAAAATTATTAGTTTTTAACAGGCTGTTGATGGGGTGTAAATTTGTGGTTAATATTTAACTTTTGATTTGATTTCTTAGAATTTTCCGAAAATGATATATTTTCCTTCTATTGTTTGTTTTCTTTTAGCTTCATTTTTAACGAAATGATGATGGTCGATGAGCTAAGGTAGATAGAGGTATAGGTTGATTTGTTTTGTTTGCTACTTTGAGGAACCCATTAAATTTCTGACGATGAGGATTTAATGAATGACGAATTCGATGGAAATCTTAGAATTTGAAATATTTCAGCGTCACAACATTTTGCGAGGAAATAAAAACCAAAGAAATCAAAACTACTTTTGACATAATTGTTACTTACGCTATCGAATAAATGGCTATACTCAGAAATGTGGTAGATACTTACATTCCTACAGCTTCTGAAATCCAGACCAAATTCGTCTAGCAGTTTTTTCTCCAAATAACGATACGAAATGCATAAGCATAACATACGTTTAAAATACGGATTTTTAAAAGTTGATTTGTATGTAGGTACTTTGACTTGTAGGTATTTAAAATTTTGAAAAACAAAAAAATTGGCCCGAATGGCAATCACTTTCGATCAACAAACTCGTCTGACTATCGAAAAAAAGGTTTGACTATTAAAGGGTGGTTACATTTTTTGGGCCGATGTTGATTTTGAATAATACACAAATTATTTTGAAAATAATTGTCATTTCTTTTTATTATGATTTTATTGGTATGGTTTAGTTATGTATGTAACAAAATATTGGCCAAATGGCCACTGCGACCTCGGTAGCACACCTCCATCCGATGGTTCAAATTTTCGATGACACTGAGGCATAATTGAGGTTCTATGCCGTTGATGTGCAGAATTATCTCATCCCTTAGCTCTTGAATTGTTGCTGGCTTATTGACGTACACCTTTTTTTTTGCAAATAACCTAAAGAAAGAACGGTGTAAAATTACAGTATCTTGGCGGCCAATTGACATCGCCACCACGTGAGATAACACGGCCATTGAATTTGTCGTGCAAAAGAGCCATTGTTTCGATAGATGTGTGGTCAGTGGCACCGTCCTGATATCCACATATCGTTCACATCCATATCTTCCAAATCGGGCCATAAAAAGTTCGTTATCATCTCACGATAGCGAAAACCATTCACAGTAACTGCCTGACAGGCCTCATTTTGAAAAAAAAAATACGGCCCGATGACGCCGCCAGCCCATAAACCGCACCAGGCAGCCACTCTTTGTGGGTGTATTGGTTTTTCGACAGTCACTCTTGGATTATCATTCGCCAAAATGCGGAAATTCTGCTCTTTGACGAATCCACTGAGGTGAAAATGTGCTCATCGCTGAAGATGATTTTCTTCGAAAATTGATCATCCACTGTTGCCATTTGTTGTTGTTGCCCCCATTCTGACCATAGACATGTTTCAAATTGAGTTAGTCTAAAAATGAGAAAAAAAACTTCACGTATAGGGGTGTCCACATTCAACATCGGCCCTTAAAATATAACCACCCTTTATTTAAATTTTTGATACCTACAGATGTACTTTAAAATGTTGAGCACGTCTTCCAAAAACTTCCTACCAAAAAACTCGTCTGGCGCTATTCTTTTTTCATGTCCAAGAAGGTATAAGCTCATTTTTACTTGTGATATATACTTAGGTACTATATGGCAAGTAATGCAATCGTAAAGAATATTGAACTTGAGATTTTGACCACACTGTCAATACGATGATAGGGATGACAAAAAAAGTGGGTCTCACAAGTCTGTATGTATGTCTGTGTGCCTTTCTGTCTGTCTGCTCCGCTACAGCCCAAACGGCTGGGTCAATTTTCTTCAAACTTGGCACATAGTGGTTTTTGATGATACTGCCTATACGTATTTATTCATCATTTTTTAGAACTAAAAATAACGGTACCTGTCATTCAATTTTCTTAGAAATTTTTCAAAATCTTATTTTTCTCAAAAACAAATACACAATTTTTGTTTAAAAAAATTAAATGATTTTTTTTTGGTGAATGCTACATTTGGTTGGGAAACTATTTTTTAAAACATGTTTAGTGATAGTACCTTCCGATGAACAATATTTTTATTTTTGATTTTCTTGAAAACTGTTATTTTGATTTCAATAATTTGTATCTACAAAAGATTCTAAACAATGCAATTATTTTATTAAAATTTTCAAAATTTTTTTTTTTTTGGATTTATAAATAATATTCAATTTTTTTTAATAAAATATGAAAACTAAATGGGCAATTTTTATAAAACTCGGTATTTAAGGGTTTTTTTTCACTTAGTAAAGTATTCCAAGAAAAAAATTTACTTTAATGAAAATATTATTAGTACCTTCCAAATAGAAAATATTAATGTAGTAGGTACTTCTCAAAGAACGATTTCTTAAATTTTGAATTTTCTCATTAACGGCTATAAGATTTAGATTAATTTTCTTATTTATAAATTTAAAATAAGATTAAGAATTGCGCATGCCAAATTTTCAAAAAAAAGTTTTTATTTTTTTTTTTTTTTTTGAAAATTCGATATTTCGAAAAAGGGTTGAAAATTATTTTTTAAACTTAATTTTTATATGCACATAATTAAATACGATTTGCATATCAAAAATGTTCCTGAAAAATGTTTCAGGAATTTGATATATAAAAAAAAATTGTAAAAAATGCAACAACTATTTTAATTTTTTCCATATAGCGTTCTTTTTTTCAGATTTCTCTCTCTCAGAGAAGTTATTAAAGTTAATTTAAATAGCGTATTTCATGCTTTTAAACATTTTTGTTTCAACATTTCCATGTCCTTACATATTAATTTCTTAAGCCCTCAGATTCTTGAACATAAGAGTAAGTACATTCAGCCCAGTTTAAGGGCTGCTATCTTATTTATGTTCAAAATGTAAAATAGTTTTTAAAATCAACAAATTTGCTTTAACAAAGCTGGTTTTTGAACATATACAAGCTAATACCTACTTGAAATAGAACAAAATAGTGCCAGACAAGTTTTTTTCAGTCGATAGTGCTTGCCATACGAGCGTAAAGTTTTTAAAGTAGATATTAAGAAATTCCTTTTTATTTGTTTTTAATAAAATAAAATGTATAATATAATAAATAATAAGTTAGGTTGTCAAAAGTGCTTTGCCAGATGGGACTAAAATTTATAGAGCTGATAATATAAGATTTTTTTCAATTTACTTTTTCAAAATTTTAGATGTCCACATGTCAAAACTAAAAGTCTACTTAAAATTAGCCGGATTTTAAATATGTGTTAGATGGCAACCCTTAGGCTGTGAAAAATTGAAATTTGACTAAAATGTTTGATTCAAATGGTCAAGAATAAATCAAACACCCAGTTTGAGTGTATCATCTAATATTTTCTCCTAATTATAGTCAGAAATACAAAATATATTTAATTTTTAAAACTTAAAATCAGCTTTGTTTAAGCTATACTGTTTCACGGTTGATTTGTGTCTAAGAAATTTTTCCGAATAAGTAATTTGCAACAATACATTTATACCATTCTCTGCTGATAAAAAAGTTATACGAAAAGTAGTAATTAAAAAACAACAAATGTGATTTTTCAATTTTTTTTAAATGATTTAGTTTTTTAATTTATCTAACCAAAATTTAAATTTTTTTCAAGAATAATACATTTTGATGGTAAATTTTACTGTCTATATAAAACGTTTTAAGCATTATCTGAAAATTTGGTATAAGATTTTTCCAAAATAAGAACCCATGAAAGTCTTAGTTCCTTGCTATGGCTGTTTCTCTTTCAATTTTTTTAGAATTCTATTTATTTGGTAAATAATTGTACAGACTACAAACAAGATTTTACCATTATCTCGAAATTTTGCTTCGTTTTCAGTTTTCTCATCTTCAATCACCCATATTTAATGATTTTTAATATTATAGTAAATAAACGTCTTAGTTCCTCATTGCCCTGTTTTAAATGACATAATCCATAGCCTAAAGAGAGACAAGAGCTATGTAACTAAAAAAAACATGAAGAAACCAATATATTGGGTTTCCAACAGTAAAGGTTCTCTTTTTATCAACTAAAAAAAAGAAGAGAAAAATTCTCTTAGCAAGATTAATAGTTTGTGAGAGATCTTTATACTAAGTATAGAGTACCTATTTTATCTAGAGAACCGACTTCAGGGCTTTTTCTCTTTCACCCTACAAACTCCATTGTGAGTATTTCCTCCACATGGCTGAGCATGTATTAGCTGCCCAATGCATTTTAAATGGAACCCCACCAATACAATGAGAACTTAATGGATTTTGGCTTATTAGACTGAAAACTACAAAAAATTGAATCGAAAAATTGAAAACGTCACATTTAGAGCTATCACACGTGTTCACGGACAGGGAATTTAAGAGAGTTTTCTCTTAATGTGCTCAAATAAAATTTGCGGGTGTTTAAGGCAAGAGGGGTACGAGTCGCGACTCTAAATAATGTAGGTACTCTATGATACCAAGATTGATAAACTTAATTACTCAATGTTACCACACACCTTTATAGTGAAATGTTCTTACTTTTATCATTTTCTGTAAGTTACTAATAGGCATCTGATAAGAAGAAATGAATTAAAATAATATTATGCTTCCAGGCTTCTTAAAAATCCTATACCTACCATTTATATTACACTTGTCATCACATACCTGTTGATCATAACTCACCTGATATTGATCTTTTCTAACCTCAAAAGTCCTTATCTCTTTAAAAAAAGTACAAAGCTGTTAAGTGTCTATCTTAGAAACATTTTTTTTCCAATCCCATTTAACAAAGAATGTTTATATTCCATCAAGCTCCATGCTCTATCCAACTCTATGCTCAATACACATTTATGGTCTTTTTTTCAATTCACCTTCACTTTGCGATTGCGTAATCATATAGCTATCATACATAACAAGGTTTCTTGCAATTTTATATTGCCCTCAATCCCCGCGGTTGTAGGCAACAATAATGATTAAGCATGCGCAACAAACCAGCACCTCTTCTTCACAAGAATCAATTTTAATGTTTGCATGAGTCTCCTATCTAAGCTGATGCACACAGCATAGAAACATCATCAGCAGCAATAGCGATTATCATGGTCGTAAAAGGCTTCTTCTTTGTTTCGGGTTCCCAGCGCGAGAAGCAGCTACTAACTTCGAACTTCCATCAGCTACTGGCAGAGATTTGCATATTATGTGCGCAAGCGCAACCACAGTTAGATAGAGCATCTGTCAGATGTGCGCATATAGCATATCCGGCGATTGGTGGATTATTATACAAGCGCGCTTACACACTGGCATGTCCACCAAGCAGTCTATCTATTCTGTTTTCTGTCCAATGTCCAGAGGAGGTGATAGCCAGCCAGTGCGCGAGAGCCACAAACCAATGACAATAATTAATAATCACAATTTGAATCGATTAATTCTCTTTTCTTTATTTTTCTCTGTGGCTATTCATGGAGTTATTGCTAGCGCAGCTCCATCTATGGGAATGCAATTCACTGGCTATAGCTCTGGCTCTTTGTGCAGGGCTTAATCGGTTTGGCCTAATCTTAGCGGACATGACGCGACATGGTTTTACTATCCACTGGACGTGCGATCATAGAGACGAGTTATGAGACAGTGTTGTGTGCACTCAGGTGCACATTTGGTTGTCACCTGGATACTATATATTGGACCCCCCACTCCTCCGCTATATTCTGTACCGCCACCATCCTATAAAAATTCATGCATGCCTGCCTTGAGATTCATGCTGCTGGTGCTTCTGGCTCTGACTCTAACTCTTAGAGCTGGTTATTTATGATTTTTTTAGAATAAATATATTCCAAAAATAGCATTTATGGCCTTTAAACCTAAAATTGGTATTTCGTCCGGCTTACTCACTTGGACTCATCAGTGACTAGTGAGGGCCTTTGTCATACGCAATTTGTATTAAGTTTTATTCAACTTACATGAATAATAAGTATATTTGTTAAGCTTTGTAATTAGAATCCTAAAATTATTGCATAAGCTTAGGGATTTAAACGTCAAGAAATAAGATTTCAAGACTATAGTATTTCAGATTGTCCAGTTTATGCTTGTGAAGGCTCAAAGCTTTTCTGTCGAAAATTGCTCAGGTGAGTGCTGAATATGAACTGACACAACTTTTTCGCACTGATTTGGTATCATAATATCAAATTCGAAAATAACTCTTCGATATTTTCCAAAATTGTTTTTGACATTGAAAATTTGTATGAGCTCAAAACATTCAAAAAAATTGTTTCTTTATTTCCAGAATACAAAATAGATCAGTTAATTTTGTATTGCGAAAATTTAGTACCAATTTTTTTTAATGTTTTGAACGCATCAATGTCAAAATAATATTTGATTCAAAAAGAAACCAACAGACACATTTTTGTTCAAAAAGTTATAGCATACAATGCGGTTAGGCGGGGAAATAGTTTACTACAACCAGGACTGGCCACGATACCAAAAAAGTCTCACTATCGGAAACTGGAACGATAACGAGATAATACCAGCTTCAAATCATCCGAAACGATACCGAGACGATATCGTACTTTTTTGACCGAAATTTTCCGATACAATTGCTTAGCAGAAACAAATTTTTTTAATATTATTATTAATTTATTAGAAGCAAATAATTTCCTGTAATTGGTTTTTTGGAAATGGTTCTAACGATTTAGATAACATTTGTTGAGCAGAGGGAGGAAGGTTAAACAATAATATTAATTACAACTGCCCAGTGCCACGCCCATTTTTCTTGTGCCTGCATTCTCTGAAACCAATCCAGATTTTTTAGTAAAGAAATGAAAAAATAAATTATTTGTGCATTGCTTTTCTTGTCAAATACCTGTTTGGAAATTTACTTGTAAATTTTGAAACAAGCCTTTAAGAAAATTGTTAAGTCAAAATAAAACTTTAATTAATTTTTTAATAAAATCTCAAAAATACCAAGTGAGTTCAAATAAACAAGATCAAAACATGTTGCCAAGCCCGGCATTTTATTTTAGTTTTCGACTGAGACCAGGCCGAAACCAGAAGAGACCGGATACCGATGCGAGACTTTGTTACACGAAACCGAGATGAGACACGAGACTGAGTTATACGAGACCGATGATAATATTTGCAAGGTCAAGCCAATTTTGGCACCTCATTTATGAGAAACTTGCCAAAAAATAATAGCACCAGGAAAGCCATTCAAACTTTATAAAAAGTCAGCAAGTTCTTGTAAATATGGTCAGCCAAAGATTTTTTTTAATGATTTTTTTTTAATTTTTGTTCAAGGTAATAGTGGTTTTTGGTACCTCATTTATGGAAAATTTGCAAACAATTAACATAAACTGAAAGATCCTAAGATCTATATAAAAGGTCAGCTATTTTTAGTAATTGGTCAGCTTAAAATTCATTTTTAATGATTCTTAGAAGTTTTTTTTTTAAGGTTACGTACGATTTTTGGCACCTCATTTGGAAAGTTTTACAACCAACTTATCAATTTTTAGGTTACTAGATCATCATGCAAGGTCAGTTCGTTTTCTGTAATTGGGCAGCCATAGATTTATTTTCATGAATTTTTATCCTTATGCCAAAAATTGTAAATGACTTAAATGCTCCATAATTCTCCCATGCATTTCTGAGAGATAATAATGTCAACTTTGGTAGGGTAAATTTGGGTGATATGGCACCCATTTTTTTTTTGTTTTCTTTGAAACGCAAAAGAGAAAAGTAAAAATGGTTATTATTTTAAACTTTAATATACGTGTTCTGTAAGTAATTTTAAAACAAAAAAAGATTGATTACGAAAGTTTCTATAAAAAAATTGTTTTTAAGAAGAATTAAAATATATTTTTAAAAAAAGACATGCCAAAAAATGGCGGGTGACATGGAACCTGATAGAGAGTGATAAGAATCTCTACTTTTTGTATGAATTTTTGCCACACTCAATGCAGTTTTATGACAAATGCCATGAGAAAAGTCAAATAATACACTTGTTCGACGCAAATGTTAAAAAAAGCAGTCGTAAAAAGTCAATGAAAAAGTAACCCAATGTAATAGTTGGTGAAATGGCACCCTTCTAATATAAACTAAGCTTGCGGGGTGCCATATCTCCCTTTTGATATTCCCACTATTTATCCAAATTGTTTATCCAAATTGACTAAATTTTAGTCACTATTTTTTAGTTTTTGGCTGTGGTTTAAAAGCTAAAAATGCTATTTCAGTTTATACTGCTTCAATTGAGAGCTTACGTTACTTAATATATTTTAATATTTTTCTTTAAAAAAAAAGTAATTAAGAATACAATATATAAAGGCAGCCATATCTCCCATAGTGACATATTACCCATATTTCCCTATGGCTCAGAAGTTAAGCTGATTTCAACAATTTTGCTCTTACAACTTTGTATTCAAATTTTAAAAAATTTTGTATAAAGTTTTTGTAGAAAAAGTTAAAAAAAATTAAAGATTTCTAAATTCATTTCTTAATTAATTTAATACAAATTACTTTTTGAACTTATCACATTTCAGTCGTATGCTCAAAAGCGTACGCAGGATTTTTATAAGGGTGGGGGGGTAAACTCATTCAGGCTTTCAGTTAGGGAGGGTGGCAACCTCATTGAAAAAGTAGTTTTCATCTTGCTATAAATTGCTTTCCAAAGAAGATAAATTGTCTAATGTATGAAATATATTGTGATTAGGATGGGAATCACTACCCCTTGCCTTTTGTACGTCCTTGCGTGAGCCTCTTTTTTATTTTTTTCAAGAATTTCTTTAATCATTTTTTGCCCCAAAAAATGTTATGTATTATTAAGAAATCTATAATTTTTTTGTCAATTCTTTCCTTTCGGTAAATTTTATTGACTTTTCTAAATTTTTCCTTTCGGTAAATTTTATTGATTTTTCTAAATTTTTCTACTTACATTAAGCAAAATATGTTTAACCATTCAATTTATTTTAAGTGCAAAATTGTCTAAATGGGCTGCGTTTCCAAGTTTTATCAAAGTGGCCAGTATGAACGCTTGGAAATGCATAGCCGAACTTAGAAACATTTTTGGTTTCAGGCATGCTTAATAGCAAATCCAAACAAACATATTAAAAAATAAAAACCTTTAAGCAATATTGTTCCTTTATCCTATTGGTATACCTATTCACAAGCCTTATACATATGTAGGTACATAGTTTTAGAAAATTGAAGGAAGCAATCTAATTTTGTCTTTGAGGCGCTTTAAGTTCCTTATAACGAAAAATTTAAGGGACCTTAAAATGATAAAAACTTCCAAAAGCTGTAAAAAATCTCTGCTGTGAAAAATTTAAGCATGTGCAATTTTGTAAAAAAAATTTGATTTTTCGATTTTTTCTTGGCTGGGTTTTTGTAAACTTTTTCTGCTAAAATCTAATTATATTATTTTTTACGTGATCCCTTTCCATAGAAAATTCAATTTTGAGTCAAACTCCACTTTAGTTTCCGGTCCCACACATATTGACAAGTGGCCAGTTGCCAGTGCAACCATTTCTTCAGAAGAGCAAGGGTGAATTTGGAAGTATTTTTAGTTTTAAGCATGCTTTCAAACACATGTTCAAAAGTAAAAACCCTTGAAAAATAATTTTCTTTTATAAAAGATAGGTTTATTTATAAGTCTATAATATTTTTCTTATATAATCCTGAAACAATTAATGCAAAAAATAAGACTTTAAGTAATTCAATCTATACATTTTCCTGGCTACGGCCCTGTCTGTTTGATTCCAGAAAGTAAATTGAAGTGGAATGCTGTGCTTGCGTCAGGTGTTTTTTTGTTTGTTCAGAAAATTGAATGCGGTTGAAGAGTGATTGTTGTCAATGTTTATAGTGCTTAGCAGGAAATTTGTGGTTACAAGAAAAGTTTGACACTTTCCGGGCAACAAAAGAATGTTGAATATCGCAATCATACTTATACGTTATTTAATGTTCGTGTAGTATTTTTTTTTTTTATGCAATAATGTCTGAACAAATTTTAGTAATTTAAAATTTTTTCTATCAGAAACCGTTATTAGCTTTGCAGAAACTTAAATCCTAATAAACTGAATAAAACTGGCAGTGCAGCAAATTTTAACACCTTAAGGGCCAGTTTTTCAGCGCAGAGTTAGCTAGTCATGATAATAAATTAACCCTGAGTAGACTCAGAAAATGTTTTGAGTTAAGGATGAACTTTTTATTTCATATGGCAAAAATCTATTGAAATTGCTACATTTATCACTCTTTCAAAAAACTAGCCTGAAGATAGTTAATATGAACCTTTTTGTACAACTTTAAAGACTTCTCAGTTAAAGTTCTCCAGAGTCATGTCTAAAATAAGTATCAGGGATACTACTTGTGCCAAATGACACATGGTGAAATCAAATTATATATCAAGAAAGACCTAAACGTGATGTACCAAATTTTCTTAACTTAAGTTTTCTTACCCAAAACTCACAGGCCAATGCCTTCGAAGCAAACAGCTTTAAAATTATGAATTTAAAACTTCACATACATATTATTTAAACAAAAACCTTTTAAAACTTCTTAAACTTTTCCTTCTACACATCTACAGGAGTAATAAATGTTACACATAAAAACTGTGTAGAAAAATAACTGGAATAGTAGTAACAACGCATTAAAAGAAATATAATCTCCATTTATATATAGGATGATGCATTATCCTTTCAGATTAATAAAAAGTGCATACGCCCACTCAGGCTTCCTCATACTCGGCTGCACTGCAGCATAACAATACGTCAACCCCAACATTATGTTGTGTGTATGCAATTCATATAATGTTCTGTGGGTAACAAAAATAAATATGTAAAAAAAAAAAGTATCCAAGCAAGGAAACTTTAAACAAACGCAAAAGGATATATGCGAGAGAATAAGGTATGACAGATGGCAAACAAAAAAGTCCTTTATTATGTTGCTTTTGTGTTATGTCTAAGTCGTTTTTTGTTTTCTATTTTTATGTCGCTTTTTATTTTGTTGGAAACATTTATAATGATATTCATTGCATTGCATCCTCCATATATATGAACCTGCCCAACCTCAGCACCACCCCCAATCCCAGCCCACCCTCAAAGACAATCATTCCATTGAGAACTTTAGCATCAGGCAGGCTCAAGAGAGAAGGACTATCCGTTGGATGTGGACGTGATGGTGGCGATGGCATGGCGTGGCTGGTGGGCCATTGGAGTCGCGGAAATGTTATCCGCGAACAATGACCCACATAACGAGTATAGAAAAGACTACTGCTATACCACTACATGAATGTGTTTGCGTGTGCGAGCTATGGATGTGATGATTTATGGGCATGAAAATTCAAATATTTCAAAGTGGATTTTAGGAAAATGAATGAAATGAAAATTCTGACACATATATTTGTGCTTCACTTTATCACTGAATCGGACGGTGTTGGTTTTGTGGGGAGTGGGTGGTATAAGAGGGGGTGTTGATGGGGAGGATGAGATGAAATACACTAAAGAGAGGTGCCACTATAGCTGTTTGTTGGTTGGGAAAATTAAATTTAAGTCAAGTGGTTTTTATTGTCACAGTCTGGTAATTCCATTTGACATGAAAAACAACGACAAGTGGCGAAATTGTCCTTGAAAAATAAAAATCTCTGTAAAGCTTTGTTTTTTTTTATTTCATTAAAATATTTAATAAAATGAAGTATTTTCTTTTTTTTTTCCACAAAATATTTGATTGTTTTTTTTTTTGTTTGTCTTTTAAGATTTTCATGGATTTATTTTATTTTGGTGATTATATTTTATTTGAAAAATCTTACTTATAATTTTGTATAGCTAGTAACTAAGCATCCCCTCATGGCTAATAAAAAAAAATAATATATCCTGTGATAAATTGCTATTAAATTGATTGGAAAATTTTATTTGATATTTTGAAAATATTAAGTGGCCTTATGGGATGATAAAATAAATTGAATTGTCAAATAAAAAAAAAAAGAAAAAGAAGCACGGACCCATTTTTGGAAAAACCGAATTTATAAAAAAAATATTTAAAAACTTTTTATTAAATAAAAAAATTGATAGATTTTGAAGGCCTTTAGTCCTACAAACTGGCGTTTCGCCTGGCGATCTCATCACTTGGACTCGTTATGGGCATAATGAAAGCCTTTCCCAACTAACATTTCAGCTTCGTTTTAGCTTAACTGAATAGGCTTTTTTGTTTCTGTAAAACATTTCTAAGTTTTCCTAAAACATAAAAAGGAGAGCATTAAAGAAGTTCTAAAATAAGTCCCTGACGGTCTATAAGAAGTTTAAACGAGCGCTATTCGAAATATTATTGAAGCTTAGGTTCTTACAGATATCTTCAGAAAGGTTTCTACGTAAAGAAAAAAACCTCAAGTATAATAGGGTTATCAGTTTATATGAATAGATTGTATAGTATCTACTAGAAGTTGATAATACAACTTTTACAGAGGTTGAAAAATAAAAAAACAACATTTGAATTTCTTTTTTCAATTTCTTTGAAATGGTTTTTGCTATTTAATCAATTTGAAAGCTGAAACTGTGTTCCACATACGATTATTTGTTAATTAATGTATTTAATGTGAAAATTATTATTAGTATTTTATTTTATTAGTATTTTACTAACCATTCCAGAGATCGAACCCAGAACTGCTATGTGGCAGTCTAGCACACTACCCACTTGGCCACCTTATAGATATGATCTGGAAGATGCAAGAACTTGATTAGGTTTTTCTTTTTTAGAACTGCAAAATATTTCTTAAAACTAATACTATAGCTTCGATACTCACTAACATAGAAAAACAAGCTGTAGATTTGCTGACGACTTAAAAAAATGACTTTTAGGCCCCATTCATTTGAGGGAAGAAATAATGTTCAGTATTTTTTGATCGTTTTTAAAAAGCTTCTTTAAAATGACTTTTACATGTTTGAGCCTCTGTAATATAAAATTGACATTTTCTTTTATGGTTTGTGTCTGAAATTCCATTCGTGAAATCTTAGTTTTCGATAAAACTTATAAAAAATTGTTACAGAAAACTTTTGAAGACTGACTGACAGCAACTTCAATAAAATAACTTTATAGAATCTTTTAAGGGTCATAGCTTTATGTCGCTTCTATTAATTTCTTTACAGAGATCTATCCAAAAACAGATTCTAGTCTCGTTAAGTTTTCTATATCTTGCTTGCAAACAATTTTAAAGAAGCAGTAATCGAAATCATGACTTCTATAAGAAATTAATTTTTGATTAAAGCTGTATAGAAGCCTTATACATATCCAGACCTGCAACATATCAATATTTCTTAGCTTGAAATGTTAGTTGGGTTGTCAAAAGAAATTTGCTCTAAATTCAGTTTAGCTTAACTACTTAGCTGATTTTTTTTTCGGTGGTAAGTTCTTATATAGAATTTGTATTTTAAAAAAACACAAATAAATGTTTGAAATCATAATCATCATCACATGTACTCTCAGCTGACTACACAAAAAATGTACCAGCAGGAATAAAATTAAAAAAATTTGGTGGCACAACAGCTCGTGGAGAACCAAGGCTTAGTGACTTACAACTCTCAACCATTCTTATTTGCGTGTTGTTGGCAGGAATGGAGGGGACCTACAATTTTTTGCCGAGTCCGAACGGCTAGATGAGAAGCACTTATTCATGACAAGTATACTCTTGGAGGATTTGTCAGTCCCTCGCAAGAGGCAGTACCTCGAAAAAAAACATTTCTGTTTTTAGGAGGCAGTAGCCGGGAATCGAACCCAGACGTTTGGCAGGACAGTTCTACGCACTAAACATTATGCCACGAGGTACTACTACTACCAGCAGTAATAGCTCTCTGTTATTCTTGATACAAAATTTGTTGCTAATCGGTGATGAATTTATGATTAGTGTAGTGAGTACAATTCATTGTGTTCATATAAATGAGTACTCCATGCCATGGACTCAGTAATTAATCGTTCCTATTATCTGCAATAAGCACATAAAGCATAATGTCATTATAACTGTTTCACATTCCCTATGTACTCCTTACATAAATATTAATATTTGGTGATGATAACGTGTCGGTAATCTGTAATAAGTACATTTTCTATGCACTCATTACCTACATAAATCATAAATACAAATATGCAGTTTTCTTCATGTCGGTTTTTTGTAATGCATACACGATTATATTGGAAAAACAGATTCAATGTACTCAATACATTCCTAAATATAGATAATTATGACAACATTAGATTAGAATAATATGCTTTGCACCAAAAGTTTACTTCAATAAATTGATTGTTTCGCTATGCGTCGCGCGAACCTAAGAACCAAAAATAACTAAGCCTGCCATAATTTTTTTTTATTTTTGCAAATTCTTATTTTTCTCAAACACAATTTTCTAAAAAAAATCAATAAATGTCTTTTAAAAAGATATGGATAAGATTGGATATTAAACCATTTTTCAAAAAATGGTCATTAATGGTGAGCTCTTCCTCAAGAACTCGATTTCAATATTTTTTTCTTAAATGGGAGCTTCAAAAATACATATATGAATTGTTTTTTTCATTCCTAAATTAAAAAAATAATGTTTTTTGGATTTTTTAAAAAAATCAACTTTCGATTTTCATTAAAATCGGTATTTAAGGGTTTTTTCAAACACTTTTTAGAATATTTAAGGAAAAAAATACTTTTATGAAAACTTTACGGTAATTCTTTACGGTATGCTAAAATAAGTGCCGTTGACTACCAAAAATTAAGTAATTTACACTCAGCAACTATTGATAGTACCTCTTATAATTTTTTTTCTTCAAATTTAGAAAAAAACGTTTTTTGAAATTTTATTTTTATAATAATTGAGCACGGGCATTTGAAATTCTAAGTGTCTGAATTTAACCAAATTCCCTTAGAATAATAAAAT
The DNA here is from genome assembly GCA_946251815.1 of Dasysyrphus albostriatus. NCBI lineage: Eukaryota > Metazoa > Arthropoda > Insecta > Diptera > Syrphidae > Dasysyrphus > Dasysyrphus albostriatus. Next base: position 17,421,745 of record OX276338.1, read on the forward strand.
TCACAGTATCTCCAATGCTGTGATTTTTATATTAGTCGGTAATCATCAATACAAATTTGCGTCTTAGAAGGGTATGATAGTCATCTAACTGATGAGCCAACTATCATACCTGGGCGAAACGCAATGGAGTTGAGCTCATTTGAACTTTTAACTTGAATTTTATTTTTATATGTAGGTACATAAGCAAATACTTAGTATTTGTATACCGAAAGTTATCCTTCTGTCTTAAAATTACCTGGGAAATAATATAACCCTACTCCTATGGCATCTGCTTTCAACCTACATGCTACGCACTTTTTGGCACGCGAATCACCTATGGTATAACTTTTTTAATGTTAATAAAACAAATCGTAACCTACGTCAATGAGAAGCTTGATTCAAAGCCTATTGATAAATCCACGCTACATTTTTTTTCATGGTATGGTTGGTAAAATATTCGCATCCAAAGTAATATTACTGATTTGTTGCCCCAAACTACCTACCTTAATCTCTTTGAATGGCTTTATTTCCTAAAATAATGCGGTTTCCAGTGCTGAGTAGGAAATAAACTCACCTTTTCATCAAACATCAGATACATTTTTTTTCAAGATCTGGTTCTTAAAATATTCACATCCAAAGCGACTTTACCTGATTTTTTTTTCGTTTTTGTGCCTCCAGCTACCTAGCTTAATGTCTTTGGATGGTGATATTTCCGAAACACGTGGGTTAAAATAAAAAGTATGGTATTGAGATTTTTCAGAGCTTTTCAAAACTGAAAGTAAAAACCTTCTATGAAATATGGTTTTCGAAATATAGGCATCCAAAGTGATATTAAATTATTTGCATTTAAGTCTAAAAATGCCTTTGGAGAGATATATTTTCACGGGCAAGCCATGCAAATAATTTCGGTTTTGAATTTTTACATTATCTTTTTAAAAGCTATCCGTTTCTGAAACCCAAATGTTTCTGCAATGCCTAGTTCATTAGATATTTGCATCCAAAGTAATTTTACTGAATTCTTAAGTAATCCGTTAAATGCGAATATCTAACAAACCAAGCTTTCAAAATTGTTGCGGCTTTCAGTTATGAATAGGAAATTAATACACCTTTCCAAAAATGTAAAAATTTAGACGCAAAAATTTTGCATGGATTTTGGTAAAAACCATGGGCTAACCCCTTGCCATTTTTTCAAAAATTTTTTTTTTTTTTTTTCAAAGTTAATGAAATAAATCGTGCCATACCTTAATGGAAAGGTCTATTCAAACCCAATCAACAAATCGAAGTCAATTTTTTTTTCATCTTATAGTCGAGGAAATATTCGCTCCAAAGTGAATTTACTGATTTTCTGCCTCCAAATAGCTAGCTACCTTAATGTGTTTGGATGACCATATTTCCAAAACCGAGCCATGTAGACGATATATACTAAAAATCAATAGAAATTTCCCAGAGCTTCTCAAAACTGAAAACTAGAACCATCTGCGATGTCTGGTTCTCGAAATAAACGCCTCCAAAGTTACTTGCCTAAACCTGCGAAGACTTGCGTAGAGTTGCCGAGATTTGCGTAAACTTGCGGAGACTTGCGTTAACTTTGTTGTAATGTTAATAAAATAAATCATGACATACGTCAATGGAAAGGTCTATTCAAACCCTACGGAAACAGCCACGCAACATTTTTTTTCAAGGTCTTTTTTTTTTTTTTAATTCATTTTTATTTTTCAATTTTCTTAAAACTATCTTAAAGCTAGACAAAAATTCATAAAAACTAGCCTTCTTATCAATATCTTAAAACTAACTTACTGGCCCCAGTCGGGCGCTCTAAGTTAAACTATAATAACTTAATGCTAATGCCTTTCGGCGTAAGAACTATCTTAATACTAAATCCAGGTCGGTTTTATTTTTTACCGAGAAGAATTTACAAAAAACTCGGTATCATTGTCTTTATTTTTTTGGTTTTATATAAAACTTACAAACTACATAAAACTAAATTAAAACTAATTAAAACTAATTAAAACTACTTAAAGGTACTTAAAACTATTTACAACTAATTATAAACTAATTACAACCTACTTATAAGCTACTTACAGACTACTTACAAACTAGAACAGCCACAGCAAGCATTTTCCGGTTTTATATTTTTTTTTGTATTTTTGTTGATTTTATATTTTTTTTTTTGTGCCACCCTGACTGTCCCTACTTAAAACTAACTACCTAAACCTATGTAAGTCGGCCATACAAGAGAAAATAGCAAGGTCAACTATTAAATGTCTGAAGGAACTTCATCTTCGTTTTTCAACCACCAGAACTGGTTCTCCTGCTTTACCCTATCTCTTCGGTCCCGTTCGGACACAGTCCTACTGAACCGAAGGTGCTCAGCTCCGTCTTGTGCGAGGACGTCTCGACTATAAAGGAGCCGCCGATCTAATCAAGGTCTGGTTGGTTAAATATTCGCATCCAAAGCAACTTTATGTGATTTTAACGATTTTCTGTCTTCAACCTACCTTAATGTCTTTGGATGGCGATATTTCCGAAACAAAGCCTTGAAGAAGGTTAAAATTAAAAAAAGTGGTATCGAGATTTCCCAGAACTTTCCTAAACTGAAAATAAAAACCTTCTGTGATATATGGTTTTCGAAAAATAGGCATCTTTTGAAGCTTCTGAAGTGTCTAGTTCAATAGATATTTGCATCCAATGTAATTTTACTGCATTTTTACGCAATCGGTTAAATGCCAACATCTAACGAACCGGGCTTTTAAAATTGTTGCGACCTTCAGTTCTGAATAAGAAATTAACTCACCTTTCCAAAAATGTAAAAATTTTGTCAAAAAAATTTTTCATGGATTTTGGAAAAAAACCATAGGCTAACCCCTTGCCATTTTTTCAAAAAAAAAAACAACTTTTTTTCAAAGCTAATGAAATAAATCGTGCCGTACCTTAATGGAAAGGTCTATTCAAACTCAATCAACAAATCGAAGCCAAATTTTTTTTCATAGTATGGTCGAGGAAATATTCGCTCCAAAGTGATTTTACTGATTTTCTGCCTCCAAATACCTACCTTAATGTGTTTGTATTGCGATATTTCCAAAACCAAGCCGTGTAGAAAATAGAAAAAAACCAAATGTCGACAGAAATTTTCTGGTGCTTTTCAAAACTGAAAACTAGAACCATCTACGATGTCTGGTTTTTGAAATATACGCAGCAAAAGCTACTTGCGTAGACATGCGTTTACTTGCGTATACCTGCGTATAGTTGCGTAGACTTGAGTAAGCTTGCGTATTTAACCCCTACAGCGGCTATAGCGGATGTAAATAAGAATCTGAAAAAATTGGTATTTTTTTTTATAAGATCCATTTTCTATAGACATAAATATTGACTCAGTAAGTATTAGTAGTTTTGGTGATGGTGATTTTCATTCGGTACATAAATTCAAATTCAACCAAAACACACTAACAAACTTCAGTGCATATTAAGGTGGCGCTTATTTTTCAATTTCTTAAATTTCTTTAAACAAAATCAAAGAAAAAATAAATAAATTTGGTGGCACAACAGCTCGTGAAGAACTAGGGCTCAGTGGTGACTAACAACTCTCCACCATTTCTGTGTGCGTGTTGTTGGCAGGAATGGACCTACAATTTTTTGCCGAGTCCGAACAGCTAAATGAGAAGCACTTATTCGTGACAAGTTTACTCTTGGAGGATTCGTCAGTTCCTTGCAGTAGGCAGTACCTCGGCTGGGAACTTACTATCATGCCACGACGTATATACTACAAAAAAAATCAAAAAAGTCATTAAAAAAAAAAATCTTTAACGGTTTTAAACAGACAGGTAGACAGAAGAGGTTACCTAAGTTTGATAAAAATCTCCAGTTCTATTTTTCTTAACCAATCTAAAATTAACCCTTTTGAACCTGTGAGTAGGTAAAAATGGAGTGCTTGTATAGGTAAGTTATGTAAATAATTTAAACAATGTTTTTTTTTTTGTTAAATGAGCCCTTTTCAAAGCAAGCTTAAAAACGTTTTTTGCTAAGGCATTTACAATAATCTCATTTTATATATCAATATACGAGTATATTCAACCGAAAAAAACTCTCTACACCCAAACAAAATTGTTGTAAAAATGTTGAAAACCGCTGTAGATTCGACTGCATTAACTGTCATAATCGACCAGACATCCAATGTTGTCAATTTTATAGAGGTGAGAATTACAACATCTGTCGTAGATCTTACAACTAGAAAAATTGTGAACTCAAAAACGTTCATTGTTGAAACTGCAGACTTTTGTTGTATTATTCACAGCATTTTGCTGTCGGAATGTTATTTGTGCTCTTAAACCTACAGCTCGATTTGTTGAAACTACAGGCTTTTCTGTGTTTTTGATAATTTCCTTGTCAAAATACAATTTTTATCGTCGGTCCAACAGTTCGATTAGCAGAAACTGCAGGCTTAATTAGTTGTTTTCTTCACAACATTTTGTAGCTAATTCGTAGAAACTAAATAATCATTCTAATTTGACATCTCTCCGCTCTCCAAAATAATTCCAAAATAAAAGTATGGCGTTTTAAACATTTGTAGCATTTTTTTTTCAATTTTTATACACAAAAATAAAATACACTTATTTCTAAAAAAACTTTTGTACTTTTATCATTTTGGTTGTAGATTTAACAATTTTTCAAAGTTGATTTTATAATATTAAATCTGTAGATTTAACAAAGTCAATTGACCATGTACTGTTAATTTTACAACAAGAAATTTTGATAATTTTCACAATTTTATTGCAAAAATGAAAGTAAATGCTGTTCAACTTGCAATTAATTGTGAATATGAACTTATTTGCAATTTCACAACTAATTGTTAATTTGACTGCCACAGTTTGTAAAATTTACAGTGAAGATTTTTTTTTTTTGAATACTCATGTTAAATACTTTTTGCTTTAATAACGATATTTGTGTAGGTAATCAGCTTATCAATATTTTTAAATAAATCTTTTTCATGGGCAATTTTAAAGAATTTTAAAATTTAAATTTAAACTTCCCACTTTTTACTTAAATAATTTTCTAAATAATCTGTATTCTGATATACATACTTATATAGCCTTATAATTGTCTGACAAAGTGACAAAACAAGAACTCAATGTCAAGCCAATAAATCACAACATTTTCAACATGACTGGCTGTGTTTTATTACCAAAATACAAGGACATAAACAGAATATTATTATGTTCCATTACTACCGAAAGTAAGTACCTACTTTTCTCATTCTCTAACGAAATGAAAAAGAAAAAAAAATATCAAATCTTCTTTAAATACGCAAGCATTGGCAGGCATACAAATATGTATGAATGTCTTGACAGAAAATTTCCCTATAGCTGAAAACTTGATCCTTGAAATTGAAAGGCAAACTTCCATACCCCCCCCCCTCCTCATTGTTTTTTTCTTCGTATGATTTTTATTTCATGTAGGTGCCTACTCATTTTGATTTATGCTGTGTATTGTTCATTTCTACATATATTTATGTGTTGCTTGGACTGATGATGTCTTCTGTCTAGGCAGATATGACCTAGAAAATTATTTCCATATCCTTGATGGATAAAAATATAAAACACCAAATAAGTGAAGCTTACTACCACTCATTTACTTGTTTTTCCAGCAGGTTATATTTGTCAGCAGTCACCGTTGCCACATCTTGCCTATATCACTAATGTTTTATGGATGTCCTTCGAATAAGGATTCTTCATATGGAGGATCTACAATTTTGCGAAAATCGTTGACATCATTTTTTTTATTTCGATAGCATTTTATTAACCTTCATAAGATTTCCCACGCTTCGTTGTTTTGCTTTTAGTCGCGTACTTTTCATCCGACTTGGTAGATCATTGTAGATGGATTTTCTTGGTTTACTTTTGTACATATTTCCCTACGGAGATGTCCAACGAAGAAAAACTTTGTTTGTTCGTCAATTTGTGTTTAGGTTAGAAAGAAAAAAATGACTAAAATACTGTCGTGGTTTCCATTGTTGTCCTTCAGAGGACCCGCAGAACACTAAAGGACTTTAATGTAGCAGAAGTAACACGGGCAATTGCCAGTATTTTCGGTATATTCGGTTTGCCATCCATTAGACTCTCTGGATCTACATAAGTCTGGACTGGGTCGTTAATCCCTTTTTTTGCTGATTTATTTGCAGCCCAGGATAAAGCATCTCAGCCGAAATTGAGTGCGCGTGGAGACTTCCTCAGGGCAAACAATTAAAATGGTATGCTCGAAAAAAATCTTAATTATTCAAAACTTTTCTCAAAAAAAAAAAAAATTAAATAAAACAAATTCTTTTTCAATTAAATTTCTGTTTTTTCAATAGACTTAAAAATATCTTTTGGAATTTTTGTTTTTAATTCTCTTAGGCTGTTTGCATGCCGACGAATAATGAGCAATGCGTGGGTCATTTATCCATCAGGGACTATTTTTTTTTTTTTTAGGTGCTCGGAATGATGGTCCTAAGTACTTAGAGACAAACATTTCGAAAGGACATTATTTTCACGTTAATGTCTTTTAAAATAAGTTCCGGATTGTTTTTTTTTTAATTTTTGTTTATAATGTTTGTTTTTTTTAAAGCTTAAAAATACGACTGAGATATTGTTAAGGGACTAAATTAAATTTTATTGTCAATTTAGATAGCGTTTATGAGGAAATAGGGTAGACAAAAAATCGATTAATTTTTAACGATAAATAGAATTTTTTTTTTTTAGAACTTGGGTAGATAATTAAAATAGATGACTTTTCTATGTGTGTAATATTCATTAAAAAGATTTTGAAAGTGAATTAATGGTTGGTTGGGTTCAATGCTCTTATAATTCCCTTTTAAAAGACAAAAATTAGTCAAATTATACAATCAATCAATTTTAAGTCGTGTTATGTCGATTAGAATATTTTGATCCGTTTAGCATTTCAGATTGTGTAATGTTGTTGTTTTTAAAATGGCGTTTTTTCATAATTTTATTCAAAGAAACAGTTTTATTTCATTTCCGTGATGTGTATCTCACTTATTTTCAACTAATTTATTGTAACTTCAACCACACATTTTGGCCAAAACTAAAATTTTATGGACAAAACTTGTAATTTACAATTTATATACATTTTTGCCCCTGCGCTGAAATTGTCCTGTCCGTTTTATGACTTAATTCAATTGGAAGCTGTGGGATTCCATGAATAAATTTACAAATAAAGGTGTGTAAGTCGAAAATTAATAATTAACAAACGATTTATCGATACAGTTCTTCTACCCGTTTGTTTACACAGCTATACCCCAAAAACCATCTTTTTTCACTGTCAATTTCACAGACTAATGTTAAATCTTTAATATACATAGTGTATGAATTATTATGTAAATTTAGTTTCTTTTCAAATTCCGTCTTAGCTATCTCCCGTTCCAGTGCCAATTTCATTGAAATCACTCAACGCAGTTGCAATATGTTAACATATTTTTGGAACACCCTGTTTTGGAAATATTTGTTTCTTTTTAAATTTTGTCTCAGCTATCACCAGTGTCAATATAATTAAAATCACTCAAGAAAAACTGAAGTAGAAATTTTTTTGAAACACCCTGTTTGAAATATTCTTTTATTCTGTATCAGTAATATCCTTTGTCAATTTCGTTAAAATTGCTCAAAGAAATACCGCAGTTGAACTATTTTTACTTATTTTTGGAACACCCTGTTTTAGGGTTCTGTTAGTTTTGTAACAGAAATCACTTGTGTCAATTTCGTTGAAATTACTCAAGGAACAATGAAGTTCGAACTTTTTCTTCGAAACTTTGTAATTCAAATACTTGTCTTTTGAAACTCCTGTGGATTCCCCTTTCAGCTACGTTTCCGAAAATCCATTCAGCCCAGTGGCCTTGGTTTTTGGTCTTTCATCGTTCTTGCCTCTTCTGTTCTGAAGCACTTTTGCTCCCTATATCGCTGATTCCACTTCAATTTCGTTTTCTTCTCGTTGACGTACTTTCGTTGCGCTACTATAAGATCTATTGGCATCACTCCTATAATTTCAAGAGCGAACAAGATTCGAACATAGTGTGGAAGGAACTAGCTCCACGCATAGCAAGTACATATACTCTCTTTGTACTGTTACCATATGCCATTTGCTTCCTGAATTCTTCATGTCCATATTTCGCTTTCATATGGAAAGATTGTATGAGTTGTTGACATTTACAGCGGTATTCATAAACAGACGCTAGTGACACATATAACTACTTCTTACTACTTCAAATGAGAGAGTGTATGTGCAAAAGTTCACTTTTTGTGAGAAAGTATATGTGCAGCTCAAAAAATAGTCTTTGGTAACAGCAGAGTTCTTGTTGATTGTAGTAGATTTTCGTTAAGATTTTGAACTTAACGTGGATTAGCAGCTTATGTTTTTATTTATATGAAATTTTAATTCGTGAACTAGCTCCTGATCGATTTTTTAATTAATTTGTGAATTAAAAGATGAGATGTCTAAGCAACTGTTATTGATAGGGCCGTTAGAGTCCTAATTTGCTTGCTACTGGGCATCCAACATTTTTCCAGCAATCTGGACAAGGCTGCTTGTGTTTCTTGAAGCACGTTCCATGGCTGACCGTATGTGTTCCCCTAAACTCAACTTTGTGCCGGGTCTTATTCCCGATATTTTAGCACGTTCTTGCTCGTTATAACTTCGTTGTCGGCGTAGAAGTCGATTACCGTTGGGATTTGGCTTTTTGTTAGAAGCACTACTTGGGTTTTTTTTCATTAGGCAGACAGAGCCGCATGTGTTCCTCGAGCCAGAAATATGTTTTTCTCACGACTTAATTCGGCCTTCTCTATGCGCTTTCAGTGTCTCTCAGTGTTTTCAGCGCGGCAACGTCCGTTTGTTGAATCTTAGTGACAAAAATCTTTTCCAACGCCAATTCTTAATACAAATTAATGAGATTTGTTACACTAAATGATTTGAGGATGCTAAATTCAGTGGGCCTATTTTTTTCTACTTCAAACAGGGGCTTCACAATTCAGGTCAAAACATGGTTCCAAATTTCAAAATTTTAAATAAGGAACTGTCAAAGCGAGGACCTCAGTCAAGTTTATGTTTGAAATGTGCTAAAAAATGAACCTAATTGTATACTTTCATATTAAAATGACTCCAGTACTGATTTGTTTAAAATTTAAGGAAGTGAGTCCAAAATGTTCAGAAATGTTTCCACAAGATTGAAACAAATTTCAGTGCTAGTTTTTAAATTTGTTTGTGTTAGAAATTATTTTTAGACCCAATTTAATTGAATCTGAAATAAATTTGACAAATTTGGCAGCTGGAAGTAGCGAATCAAATTTTAGGTCAACTACTCAAAACTCAAAAAAAAATTAATCTAAAATTATGGCATTATTTAAGTCTGACATCAGACTTAGAATTCTGATAGTTGATAGTTGGAAAAACAGTTAAGCTACAATTATTTATGTAGCAATTTAAACGTTCTTATATTAAAAAAAAAATGCTTCTTCAACAGTTTTTCCAACTGTAAACTACTACATTTATTGTCTGATGTCAGAATATTGCAATCAGAAAAAGTTTTTAGGTAGTTGACTTAAAATTTGATTCGCTACTTCCAGCCATCAAATTTGTCAAATTTCTTTCAGATTCGATCAAATTAGGTCTAAAAATAATTTCCAATACAAAACATTTCTGAAAACTAGCACAACAATTAATTCTTATTTCTTGAGAACATTTCTGAACATTTTGGACTATCTTCTTCAAATTTTGTACAATTTAGTATCGGAGTAATATTTTAGGACATCACAAACATAAATTTGACTCGGTTCCTGACTTCAACAGTTCTTGAAATTTGGGACCATTTACTGACCTTAATTGTGAAGCCCCTGTTTGAAGTTGAACAAATAAGCAGTACCAATGAATTCAACATTTCTAAATCATTTAGTGTAGCAAATTTCATTAATTTGAATCAAGAACTGGTGTGGAAAATGATTTTTGTCGCTGAAAATCGACAAACGGACCACTCTGCTTCATATGCATAGTCGACCAGAAAGCTTATTTTAGGCACATTCAGAGTATTTCCACGTAGGAGATATTCCAATGATATGGTACAAGGACTAGCATTTTTTCAGTAGGACAGTTTTTTTGGTGAAGTGGCCTTAACTACTTTTTCTCTTGCTCTATGGCAAAGCAGCCTTTCTGGAATCCTATTGTCTTTTAGACTCATTATATTGTGGCTATTACACGTGGCTGCAATAGTTTTTTCAGAAGTTTGTCTGTTGTATACAGCATACGCATTGAGACCTGTTTGCTGATGGAGAGTCCGGGTGTCCTTTATTTTTACTAGTTTGGGGAAAGTCCCTCCGTTAAGACAATTTTTGTACTTATTGAATAAAAGTTGTGAACAGAATTGGGTAATTTCTCCGCTTGGTCCAGGAGCTTTTTTCCAGAGCGTTGGCAGCTGTCTTAAACTCTGCTTCACTGAACGCTTCTATATTTTGTAGGGTGCTCTTAGGGGTAGTTTTTCAAGGCATCGCGACAGTTTGATTGTAGCTTCCATTTTGTCTTCTACAATTCCTTCCATTTTAAGCACAGCTTGTTATTCAATCTTCTATAGCACTCCTCAGATTTTGTACATGTGTGTTGAAGTTCGATCTTATGGTTTGGGATTGGTCTTGTTATACGGTGGTTTTTTTCTATTTCAAAAGTAATGAACGCTGCCAGTATACTCCCCTCGAGTCTCGTATTTTGGACAACATGTTGCCTAACGTATATTTTATGTCGGGTATAGTGCCTATGTATCCTGGGCCTTTAAAGGTGAGGGTGTTTCTTACGTTTGCTACATTAAGCCATTAAACTGCCATCCTCCTGCATAGGTGATTGGCATGCCCCACTCTTTGCCTCTAGTACTGGAATCTCTGGTGACTATGGTTTCCCCTCCAGTTTCACAGATGAAGTTTTCCAGGTTTTCAAGGTTTAAGCAAGAGATTATCAGCTGTTTTACTCCTTTGGTGATTCACCAGAAATTATGATAATTTTGAGAAGGCCATTTTCGCTTTGTCGAGGGCCTATTTTAAAACTTGGCATTTTTTTATAACGGGCTTGTGGCCTTATATAGTCGCCCGGGTAGTTTTTTATGAAGCATCTGCTCTCATGATTTAAGATAATCTTTGGTATTTTTAAAGTCTGGGTAAATTATGAAGCCAATGACTTCAACTAAGCCATGAGCTTGTTTGAATCCCAGCATAATCTTTTACTTAATAGAATTATGCCATCATTAAAGAAATCTGAGCCCTTAAAATTACCCTTACTTGATACAAAAACTACTGTACCCTAAGATAGTATAGTCAAAGACTCCTATTTCCACATGCGAACCCACACCTAAACGTGTAAAGAACACAAAATATCCTAACATTTAAAGAACCCAACTTAAAACACCTAAAAACTATTTGAAAACTAATACCCTTAACATGTCTGAGAAATTAGTCGACTCATAATCTTCCAAGTGGACTATTACTGGCGACCGCCTTTTGTCCATTAATCCTTCAAAGCTTAAACATTGTTCCTCTGTAAAACCCACTTCTGTCTCCTGAACAGTCACGATATTTATCAAATGATAACTTAAAACCGCTTCGTGATGTGAAAAACGCGAAGCTGAATTTGGTAAATGGTGGGTGGTGGGCGTTTAATGGGCAATGGACGTGTGTGAGTCCGGATTTTGGGTGAAACCTAAATTTAAGTATCTCGAAGAGGGCTAAAGTTATTGGTGTCACTTAGCGTTAAAGGCTTCTTTCGGTCCTGCATATATTTCGAAAAAAAAAACGCTCTCCCTACCTATTTAATTCTATTCGTTTGTCCCTAGCGAAATGTGGTTTAGTAGGTACAAGGACACACGTCGCCCTATGATAGCATCATCATCACCACCATGGTAAGAAGAAATACAGACAGAACCACCTCTCTTCCTCTCCCTTGGGGCTACTGGAGCTGTTTTGTGTCATCTTGCTTCTAGTCATGCTGCCTCTGCTCTCTGCCCACACTCCCCTTCTAAGTCCCCACCTTGTTCTATGTAACGATGGCAAACTGTGTGACTGGATGGGTTTATCCATTTCGTTCAAGTGTGGAATCTGGCAGGTTTCTCTGCCGGAGGTATCCTGCGGGTGTAGTTAGTATCCTGGCATTGCTAACCGACAAAACAACTTGTCTCACAAAAATGACTACGACAAGTCCTATAGCCGGCAACGACAACGAGGCATAATGGGAAGGGATCCCGGATCCACAGCTATGACAATGAGGACGACAACAACGAGAATGACTACGACTACGACGACGACGACGCTAGTGACGACAGTGTATTCTAGGATATTCCCGGACTACTCACTACATACCGTTTGATTGGAATGAACAACACATGAAGGCTATACGAGAGAGAGAGAGAGAGGACCAGTGATAGTTCTGGTGATGGTGTTGGTTAGTTCTTTGGTTGATGGCTCGGGTTCGAAATTTGCATATAAACCCGTCACGTTTGTGGTTTTGTGTACTCCTCCAATGACCCTCCTTTCTCAGTGGAGGTCGTCATTGTTTTTGTTGTTGTTGTTGGTTGTTGTTGATGATTTGAATGAGGAAACTGCTCCGAGGAGAGGTCGAGTTGTAAAAGAACGATTTTTGGTATGTATAAATTTATTCGTTTGCTTCTCTGCCACCGCACCATCGCTGGCCGCGCCGATGCCGCTGACTAAGGAGTTAGATAAGCGGAGGCCGAGGGAGGTAGCAGTAGCAGAAAGCAATAGGAGACATTTAAATCCGGATTCACGTTTGTGTTGTATGTATACGAGACTAGCAGCGTGCCGAGTGAAAGTTGCCGATTAAAATTTCACAGGAATTGGATCAGCTTCCTTTTCTTGTTTTGCTTTGCTTTCCTTTCGCTTGCTTTATTTAGCTTGTGAATAGAACTGGTACGAATGGTTATAGTTCCCGCTATATATGTACCTAGTTACATACATAAAAAAATGTGTGCCGTTTAGGGAATTTTCGTTTTTCATCTGAATTTTGAATTACATTTGAATGTTTCCGAATGATGTCGGAATAAATTTACGATTAAGATGACATAAGTCAAGAGATTGATATGTGTTAGGATAATTTTCAAGGATTTGCGTTTTGGGTTCTTATAAATGTGAAAAAGGAGTGCATAGAGAGAGGTTTAGGTCTTAATACTCGTATGTGTGTGTAGGGATTTTTCTATTTGTATCATAGGAATGAATATAATTTTAGTATATTATTTTTTTTGTATGAAAATTTATATATTTGGCACGTCTGTTGAGATTTGTGGGGGTTAAATTCTGGTTTTTCATTTTATTTATAATTTTCTTAAATTTATTGGATTAAAATGGTGGATTTTTGTTTAAGAAATAAACAAACCCATTTAATATGTCCTTGAACTGACAAATGCATGAACCACATCATTGTAAGTATTTTATTCGAACATGTTTAAGCCCAAGAGGAGCTAAGATTTAATAAAATAATTATAGACTTTAAGAAGCCACTCGACTAGAATATTGAAGATATGGTCTTAAAACCGAGGGGATTTAAAATTACAATTGAATCACCAATTGACAGATGGGAATAATTTTCATTTGGAAATTTAATTTCTCAACTATTTAATTTTATTTACATTTTTCAACGATTCGACAAAGAAACTTGATGAAAAAAAAAAATGGGGTCCCTATTAGTTTTAAAAAAAAAGCTAAACTGTATGTTCTTTCGTTGATTTTTAATATTTTTTTTTGTCATTAAATGTCAATATTTCATAAATTAATTAATTATATTATTATTAATACTAACTTACTTACTTAAGGTGGCGCTACAGTCCGGGCTGGACCAGGGCCTCAACCAACAAGCTTCTTCCAGCCGGCTCGGTTTCTACCTAGCTGTCTGCAGTTTCGCACGCCAAGTTGGTTGAGGTCCTCTTCCACTTGCGTTTGCCACCTGTTCCTGTTCCGCTGTCTTCCTCTACTGCGCCGTCCCACGGGTTGGATGCAAAGACTTTTCGGGCCCGAGCATTGTTGTCCATTCGCTCTGAGTGACCCAGACATCTCAGTCGTTGGCTTTTCACTTTACTGGCTAGGTTGGTGTCACTGTACAGTTCGTGGTTGTATCTTCTTCTCCATTCCCCAACTATGCAAAGGGGGCAAAAAATCACGAGAATTTTCCTCTCAAAGCAGCCTAAGGCGTTCTCATCTACCGCAAATTGTGTCCATGTCTCTATACGACATACATAGTACCGGGATGATTAGCGTCTTATACAGGGACACTTTATTTGCTCGAGAGAGGGGTTTGCTTCTCAATTGCCTTCTTAGCCTAAAGAACCAACGATTGGCAAGAGAAATTCTTTGTTTGATCTCAGCACTGGTTTCGTCCACTGAGTTTATAGCGGAGCCTTAGTAGACAAAATCTCTGACCACCGCAAAATTATAGCTGTCTATAGTGTCGTTCTGACCGAGATGTCGGAGTTGGGTGACCTTCATTTGTTGACAGCATATATGCATTTGGTCTTGCCTTAATTCACCGTAAAACCCATCTTCTTGGCTTCGCTCTCAATACTCACGATAGCAGCCATCACGCTTTGTTCGTCCGATTATGTCAATATCGTCGGCGTAAGCGAGTAGTTGGACTGACTTTTGAAAAAATTGTGTCTCTAGTAGTGTTGACGTGAGTGTTTTGCTAAATTCTTTTAAGAACGATGTTGAAGAAGTCGCACGACAGCTCTTTGCATTGTCTAAATTCATTTTTGACATCAAGGGCATTGGTGTGAGGTCTTTGCCGACGTTGATGGAGCAGCGTGCATTCTGGTTGGGAGGGATGCCAAAACTAGACATTGCTCTAGTCTCTACAGATGCTGTCATATGTGGCCTTGAAATCGATGAAAAGGTGGTGGGTATCGATTTGAAATTCCTGTTTTTTTTCCCAAGATCTGCGGGTAGTGCGAAGATTTGGTAAATGATGGACTTCCCTGGTCTAAGGCCACACTAATATGGACCTATCGGGTTGTGGACAAATGGCTTCAGGCTTCACAAAGTACGGCAGTGATGATCTTGTATGTAATGTTAAGAAGACTGATTCCTCTGTAGTTGGTGCAGTCCAGAGGATCACCTTTCTTGAGGATCGGGCAAACAATGCTTAGGTTCCATTCATCGGGCATGCTTTTCTCCGACCATGTTTTGCAGATGAGCTGGTCCTGGTGCATACTCCTAAACAATTCATCGCCACAAAAAACCTATAAGAAGTCCAAAATTTTTGAACTTTTTTTTTTACTTCTGCGGAAAAAAGTGATTTTAGGGCAATGGGTTGACATTTAGATCAAAATATACTTTTTCCATCCAAACATAGTTTGTCAAATTCCATTGAAGGAAAGCTACGATGTCGTTTGATTGAATTGCAATTCCAATTGAATCCACCAACTCAGTTTGCTGATTCCAACTCGGAAACTTGGTTTGGAAATAAATTTAAATATCGGACGTAAAAAATCTCAAGGAAGGGTGTACATATATATCCTCGCGCTCAGACAGGAGGGGCAATTTAAGGTTCAGCAAAATCTTTGGCAGAATTAATTCAAACCAAGAAAATAAAAATCTGAAAAAATAAGGTGTTTTTTTACTTCATTCAGAGTCGATTTATAGAACAATCCAAAAAGCCTTTTTTTTAACGACCACCCTAATGTAAAAGGTTTTTTAGGCGTGTGGTTTTCAATCTGGCAATACTTTTTTTGGAGTTTGTCTATTTGACAGTTGTGAGCGCATTATCTCGCGTCGTGGAGTTATTTTTTGTGGGGTCGCTTGTCTACGCAGATAAGCCCAAGACGATTGATGCCTTGGAAGAGAATATTCGGCGCTTCACCAAAATTTTCCTTCAGTAAATTAATTGTTTCGCGATGGGTCGTGCGAACAGAACCATTATTTTGGTAATAAATTTGCACGATTTGCAAACGTTTTTCAGGAGTAAATCTATTCATTATGAAATGACAAACCAAACTGAGCATAAATCAAGTGACAGCTGTCAAAAAGACCAACTCCGAAAAAAGTATTGCCAGATTGAAATCCATACGTCTAAAAAAAAACCTTTACATACAAAAATGTAAAATATTGAATTTCAAGCCCTTCTATATTCTTTTGATTGGGCTGTTTTACTGTGGTGGCAACCTCTTGTTTAAACAATTACTTATAAGTTTAACAAAGGCGTTACTTGTGATTTTGTCTGCCTAACCTTTGCACTGGTCCTATGCCAACTAAAAACCAATCAAACCTCAATTGTCTAAACTATTTTCGTGGAGAGTGCGGATTTAAAGGAAAAGGTGTAACAATAAACCAGAATGAATCCTGCACAAAATTTTCTCAATTTCTCTGCCAAAGGATATATGGGTTAAATAGGAGGTTTTCTATGAAATTCCCAAGCCATATGATAAACAAAAAAAAAACGGAAAATAAGTACCTACGAGAATTTAAACGGCTGCAATAGGGGGCGGGAAGAGGAGAGATTTATAGCTAACCACACACCGTACTCAAGAGAGAGAACATTGTGAGAATTTCGTGAATCTATTTATATATCTGTAGGAACAGATGGAATTTAGTGTTGGGTTGCCTTTGCAGAAGGTTTCTCGATATGCTTATATGAGATATATGGCTTTTGGAGAAAGTTGTGGCCAGCTTTTCTTGCTTCCATTTTCTATACATACAATTTTGTGATGGGTTCGAATTTGGAATGTTTTATACACTTATTATGTGCTCCTTGGTGGGAGAAGTATAGTCTATCAAGAGAATTTTTCAATTCTATTATACACTACATAAATTATTAAAATAAATTATTTATACCTAGCAACAAAAAATTCAAAAATGAATATCTTGTTTGAAAAAGGGCAAAAGAAATTCGGACAATTTTTTTTGAAATTTGATTTAACTATAAATGATAAAAAAGGTTTCTCATAGCATGAAGCATGAACCATGTAAGTTTTAGTTTTGATTTTTATTAAGTTACTAGCAATAAATTATTTGAAAATAAAAAAAAAACGAAAGAAGTTCGATGTTTTAACGTAATGTCTATTTCAAACTCAGAATCAAAAAGGGCTTGAAGCAAGCTGTTATAGAATGTGTGACCCATTACTGAAAAGCGTTTACATAATTGGATGGGCCTAAATCAACTCCAAATGAAGACAGTGGAAAATTCCCTAATTCAATGCATATGTTGCCAAAAGAAAAAACTGCTGTGAGGTTTAACAAGAGACTAATTTTATTTCAATAGTTGATCTTAAGATTAGTTTGTGCATACAGAAAAAACCAATTCAATTTTCATACAATACATAATAATTCTTATTTAAGAACATTGTTTTGTTTATAAAATTTCTAATTGAATAATAACATACAAGTAGAAATTTTAAGAAATTCATTATACAGATTTGTTTAAAACTTCAAGTTTATAAAGGATGTTTTTTTTTAGACTTGTGGTTTTCAATCTGGCAATACTCTTTTTGGAGTTGGTCTTTTTGACAGCTGTCACTTGATTTATGCTCAGGTTAGTTTGACAGCTGGCACAGCTCCAACACAGACCAACTCGGAAAAGGTATTGCCAGATTGAAAACCGCCTGGACCTCATACATGGGATATTTGATATTTGAGAATGCCATCTAACTGGCCAGTAATTGGTCAGAAAAGGTAGACTAGTCCTAGAAATTGGTCAGCTCTAGATAACTTGTAATAAGGGCTTGGGGTTTTGCAAGGTCACGCGTGATTTCTGGCACCTCATTTAAGGGAAATTTACAAAAAGTTAATATTACCTGAGAGGCCTAAAGATCTATATAAAAGGTCAGGTAGTTTCAATAATTGCTCAGCTATAGATTCTTTTTCTTACAATTTTTTAAAGTTTTTTTCATGGTATTAATTTTTTGCAAATTTTCCATAAATAAGGTGGCAAAAATCGCTTTGCCCTTGAGAACTTTTAAAAATTCACTAAACAAAATGTATGGCTGACCAATTACTGAACAAGCTGACCTTAAATTACCATGAAGTGACATTTCAAATGGCATACTTAATTTTTTTGAATGACCTAAATGAGGTGCCAACAGTTTTATCTGTGACCTTGAAACGAATTTTGAAAAACTACGACTGACCAATTACTGTAAGTAGTTGACCTTTCATCAAGATCTAGAGATCTTTAGGATCATATTTTTATTTTTTAAATTTCCCTTAAATGAGGTCCCAGCAATCGCGTGAGACCTTGAGTGACCTTGAGAAACTTTAAGCCTTTAATGCAAGTTATCTAGGACTGACCCATTTCTAGGGCAAGTTGACCTTTTCTAACCAATTACTGACCTATTAGATGGTATTCTCATATAACAAATTTCCCATATATGAGGTGCCAAAGGTTCAAAGCCGACAATTGGCATCTGTTGGCGACCACTCATGTAAAAGAAATATGAAAATTCGCGACCATTCCCAATTCTCAGTTCGCTATTCGCATACTAAGAGAAAAAAGCAGGTATGTTGTTGTTTTGGTGACACCATCTATAAAATCAGTTTTTTATTATTCATCAACACTTTTAAATGATAAAACTTTAGTATCAAAATTGTGGGTGTTCTCATTCGTATATAGCAATAAATCTGCACCCATTTGACTGATGACGTCAGTTCTTACAGTTGACAATTCAATTTTTAGTGGTAAAAATGAAGTCCACTAATAAAATGAATAATTTGCCAATACCCGTACCTAAAACCAAATCATGTTTCTGCCGAAAGTATTATTACAGCTACCAATATAAGTGTACCTTCATATATGAGAATACAAGGCGGTCCATATAACTCATGATGATAAACAAGAGCCACCTTTATGCAAATACAAAATAATTGTGGTAATCACACACACACACATTCCTATCCTTTCGACCTAACCTTTTTGAAAAACCCTTCGATTTTTTTTTTTAAATTAATTAATTTTCACATTTTCTATTTGTTAATATTTTTGTATTCCCTAAAGCCTACCATATATTTTTGAATCATGTCGTGAATCCATTCAAAATTTCCATTTTTATTCACGAGTGAACGAGCGAGTGAAGGAAGCTGTGTGGAGAATTTTAAGTCACGAGCAATTCATGTGCAAAATTTACGGAAACTCTTAGTAAACAGTTGATAGTTCGATTACTACAGTCATTTGAGGCATTGTGGTATTAAACTTCAAACGTTCACGACATATTCGCAGGTCTGTACCGGTGAAATATGTCAAAAATCACTTTTTACACAGGCGATTGTTCACTTCACTTCACCAGAAAGTATGTACTGGGGTTACGGATTTTGTTGATAGGACAGCTCATGGAGAATCAGGGCCTTGTTACGTCCGTAAGACTCTCAATCATTCCTGTGTGTCAGCAAACGTTGAGAAAACCTACCATTATCTGCCACATTTGAATTCGAACCGATAACATTAGAAGCAGTTTTTCATCACAATAGATATTTTTAGATGGATTTGTCACTTCCTCGCTAAAGACAGTAAATATCCCTGGATAGAAAGTATCTACTATAAAATTTCATAAATCTCTCCAAAAATAGTTCAGGCTTCCACGTTTTTTGTTGCTAGGTAATTTCTAATAAATTTCCATATAAAATTAAATTAATTTTTTCAGCAAGAACTTGTTTCCTTTAAGATCAAAAAAATCATTAAAATCATTGCTTGTCTATTAATATCCATCAAGTATTTTAAAAAAACGCTCATGGCCTCTTAGGCAGGCATAATTCCTTCAACTAATCCATCATCAATTTCAATCGCGCAAAAGATTTAAAATCAATTTACAAACTTCATTAAGGATATTAATCTTTAAGAAATTCAATATATACAGAATTTGAAGTACATAGGTATAGGCTGGCATATTTTTTTTTCGTTTTTTCTGTTTGCCCCTTAAATCCTCTTTAGCAGTTTGAAGCTGTCAAAATGCTCGTCATTCATTCATTTATTATTTGAAAAATAAAAATTTTTGGGAGATGACAAAAAACATTTATTCTCGCCAAATGCCCTGTTAACAGTTTGTTCTTAATCAAAACCAACAGCTGGTAGATTGATAGGAACAGGGTAGGTATTGGGTTTAGTGGTATATCCTTTCCAAGCAAAACAACAACTAGTGGAAAAGTCTACAATTTTAGTCCCAACCAATGTATATAGATCCAAGAAAATGGACTAATGAACCAAAAAGATGAAATGAGATGAGGTAGCTATTTTAATTTTCCCACACACAAGCAATTCTAGCACCCCCAAGTCCAGTCACTTGAACTGGAATTATTTTGAATAATTTTCAAATTTATCTGGCGAACAAGTCCTGCGGACAGGAAAGCTTTTCCTTTTGTTTCATGACGGAACCATCAGAGCCGTTGTTTCACTTGTCCCAATTTTCATCCTTCTTCGGAGCGATTTCATTTTTGTTATTTATTTATTTTGCTCGCAGTGTTGGTTGGTTGTATTGTGCAAAGGCTGAAAAAGCAAAAGTCCTTTTTTTCTAAGAAACAAAATTAAAATAAACCAAAATAAGATACTGTATCTTATTCTCGCTGAATAATTACTATACCTACAAGACGAAGAGGAAGGGTTAAGAAAAGCATCTGTGTTTTTTTTTTATTTTTTTTTTTACCACTATTCGCGGCTGAAGTGAAAATAAAAGGCAAAACACTGGCATTTCTGTTTGTGTAACCTTTTTTTTTCCCAGGAATATTAGAATACATTTTCATTTTCGGTCATTAGATATTTTAATTGAATGCGGATTACTTTGTTAATTGACAATTTTAATGCAATTAACGCTTTCTCAGCTCCTTGGATATGGATTTGGGGAATGGTTATTTTTTTTCGCTGAAAGATGGTGCTGATGCGATGGCAGTGATTTTGGTGATTCTTGTAAACTATGGCTGAATTTTTGCATAGCTAATTACACAATACCGCAAAATGTCTACCCCAATTAGATGAGTACGGGCAAGGTTGATGATGTGAAAATATATTTTAACATATTTTGCTTTATTAAAATTGTTAATGATTGTTACCTAATGGAAATGTCAACCCTATAAGCGACTGTTTTTTGATTGAAATTTTCTTAGATGCTTGGTTAACAGACTTTTTTGATGGAAAATATTTATTAAAAAATGTATTCTTTAGGTGAACAAATTTCCAGTAAAAAATGAAAATGCGATAAACCTATATAACTTTAGGAAAACATGGGAAATGTGTCTCTTTTAGACAAGTTTTTTGCTTGCGATATTTAATAGGTTCTATTTATATGAAAAATGAAATGAAAAAACAAATACAATTTTTTATTTTTTATTTAGAAGTAAAAATATCGGTACCCGCCATACAATTCTTTTTGGCAAGATTACAAAATCTTATTTTCTCTCAAAAATGGCTTTATAAAAAAAAAAATCAATTAATTTTTTTCAGTAAAGGCTCCCGTTGGGTGGGAAACCAATTTTTAAAAAATGGTTAGTGGTTCCTCTTATCAAAGAACCCATTTTGTTCACTTTTTTTTAAACAGTAATTTTGACTGCAATAATAATTGATTGATTTTTAGCAATATAAAAAGTTTTTTTGGTACCAAAATTTTCCAAAAAATGTTTTTCAGTTTTTTCAGGCTCTGTGAAAAAACTACTAAATGCAATAACTCCCCAAATTGAAAATGCAATAACTCCCCAAATTTGTATGGAATTGGGAAGTTTTTTAAAATGAAAGAATTCTCCAAATTTGGAGATACATGCATTTTATAGCTTTTTTGGGACATTTTCATTTTTTTTTTTAAATTTCTATTTTTTTTTTTTTTAAATCTACTACCTTGCATTAGGTAGTACATCGGAAAAACATTTCTGTTTAAGGTAGCAGTGGCTGAAAAAACATAAATGTTTTTTACAAGGTAACTGACAAATCCTCCAGGTTTAAACTTCTCCTTGCCATAAATAAGTGCTTCTCATCTAGCCGTTCGGACTCGTCAAAAATTTGCAGGTCCCCTCCATTCCTTCCAACAACACGCACATAGAAATGGTTGAGAGTTGTAATTCACTAGGCCCAAGTCCTCCACAAGCTGTTGCGCCACCAAATTTATTTTATTCGTTTAATATTTTCAAAAGTACATGGTCGATTTTTATAAAACACGGTATTTAATGGTTTTCTTAGAATTTTTAAAGTAAAAAAACTTAGACAAAATTTTACTTTTATGAAAAATAACGGTACCTTCTCTACAAATATTAAAAACCGTTGAAGAAAATATTTCCTTTCTTAAAAACGGCTCCTACGATTTTTAATAAACATTTAAGGATGCTTAAATTAGAACGATATACAGTATTCCCCGTTTAATTGCACCTCGTTTAATTGACTTTCCCGCTTTATTTACCGAAAAAGGAGGATGTGGCAAAGTTGTACGGAGCTTGGGCCAACAACGTTAATGGACATAAGTGGTATCAAGAAAGGGTGAGTCTTAGCACATTATCTTAAACTGTGAAGTTTTAGAAAAATCATATTTGGGGATTTTGGTATAAGAAATACTTCAGCTGCAAATAATCTTCTTTGTGTCTTTTCAATTTTGGCTACCGTTGGCACTGCATCGCGTTCCCTTATTTTTATTGACAGTAATTAAGACATAAATAAATAAAAATTATTATCCAATATGCTCGACAACATACTCGTAGTTTGATCATTTGAATGGAAGAAACAACCGTTTGACAACCGGTTTTTAAAAGATTTTGAAAACTTGTTCCACTTCCATCAAGCGATGTTGTCAAGCATTCTGATCCATGTAAACACCCGTTAACAATTCTGTAAGATCATTATTAAGCTTTCAGAATTCTGCGTGTTAAAATTCTATTTTTCAAAATTCTGGTTGCACAAAATTCTGCATAGTGAAAATTCTGTATTTTAAAATTCTGTATTTAAAAATTCTGTACATATGTTGTAAAAGAAAAATCGTTTTGATAATGAAAAAAAGTATCGCAATTAAGCGGGGAATACTGTAATATCAAAAATTATAAGAACTCTCACTATCAATTGAACAGATTTGGACTTACTTTTGATATTACTACAAATTTCAAATACGGCTAAAAAAAAATTTGCAAATCTTTATTTTCAAAAAAAGTTTTTGAATTATTAAAAGTAATTCAACTTTTTATTTTTGAAATTTCGACACCTCAAAAACGGGTTAGGAAATTTTTTTTGAAATTTTATTTTATATGAAACTTTTTTAAGTATTTATTTAATACTTAAAAAAGTTTCCCGTAAAAATATTTTAAGAATTTGAAATATATAAAAAAGTATTGAAAACGATTTAAATGATTTTTTTTTCATTCAATTGTATTCAATCAAGAATTAAGGTGGTTCTTTTTTTATTTCAAACTCTCAAAGACTTTGTTTTAGCTAATTTAAATACGGTATTTCATGCTTTTTTAACATTTTTCTCCCATAATTTCCTCCATGCCCTACTAACAATTCAGTTTCTATTAGACTATTTGTATTTGTATTTATCTCTATTTGGATTTCAAGAAATAAAAAATTAATTAAATTTAATTAATTTGCTATAAGCTGCAAGTCTGGTCTGTGTATAAGGCTTCTATAAAGCTTACATCAAAAATAAATTTCTTATAGAAGTCATGCAGATCAATTACTGCTTCTTTAAAATTGTTTGAAAGCTAGATATATTTTCGGATAGACCTCTGTAAATTTATTTAAAGAAGGTCTTTAAAAGGTTTCTGTTACAATTTCCAAGAAGTTTAATCGAATAATTTACTTTGACATGTGACAGAACCACTTTGTTATAAGACATAAATTAACGCACTAAAAGCAAACCTATTTCTATACCGAGTGAAAAAAAACAGAATTTACATTAGTTTAAATAAAATCAAATACAAAAATATCGATCTCATAAAAAGAAAAAAATGTTTTAAGAAACATTTTGAAATTCTAAAAATGAAGAATGCCTAATTAAGTTTTTACATCTTCTGAATCAATTCTAAGATGGCCGAGTGGGAAAAGTGCTGGACTGTTACATAGGAGTTCTGGGCTCGGTTTCTAGAATTGTTGGAAAAACATTTGTGTTTTATAATTATTTCCAATACATTCAATAAAAATTAATCGTATCTGAAACACAGTTTCAGGTTACAAATGGTATAAATAGTAAAAAGCGCTTCAAAAATATTAAAAAACAGGATCTACTTTGTTTCCTTTTATTTTTCAACCTCTGTTAGAGTTGTCATCTGTCAACGCCTAAGCTTCATTAACATTTCGAATAAGGTTCGTTTAAACTTCTATAAGACCGTCAAGAGCTTACTTTAGAACTTCGATAATGTTGTCCTTTTTATGTTTAAAGAAATTTTACAGATGTTTCTAATAAATAAGAAAGCCTCTTCAGTTAGGCTGAAACGAAGCTGAAATGTTAGTTGGGTGTCCTTACATATAAATTTCTTGAACCCTCAGCGTCTTGAAAATAAGCGCGAGTATCAAACGTGCGACCCAGTCGTGCATTTAATGTATTCCTGTTTTTTCCCACAAAAATGACGATTATTAATAAATTGGAACATTAGCTGATAAACTCCAAAAGTATATTGACCCAAGGCAATGAGAGTCTTATTGCAATTTGACCAAACATTTATTATAAACACTTTTGACATGCCATAAATAATTTTTCTGGTCTCCGCTAGAA
This sequence comes from Dasysyrphus albostriatus, assembly GCA_946251815.1. Lineage (NCBI taxonomy): Eukaryota > Metazoa > Arthropoda > Insecta > Diptera > Syrphidae > Dasysyrphus > Dasysyrphus albostriatus. Next base: position 17,446,400 of record OX276338.1, read on the forward strand.
GCTTCTTGAACATTCTTCATATTTTATTCAAGAAAAATCAATATTCCATTGCAGTGCAAACCCATCAGCAATTCAGTGCAACTGCAACATTCCGGTCGGGTATTAGACTTTCACACGATTTATTTATATTCTGTAACCAATTTACATAAATATCCACCACATCTTTTTTTTTCAGTTACAGTTCATTGCATAACTTTACAATGCATATTATAGCTCTCCACATACAGCAATACACGTAGCAAGCCTACCATCATTGAATGAATAATATAAAATTAAATGACCTCGCAAACTCCTTTGGCAAAAGAATTGGGTCTCACCACAGCCGGTAGGCAGGCAGGCCATCAGGAACCAGCCTGGTTCTGTGGCAGGTTATACCTATGCTCTAGTACTCTCCATCTCCACCTTTCCAATGTAATTGTACGTGACTTTTCTAGGAATAGGCCAATGGTCAGCGCACAGCGACATCTGTGTATTATTTTGTAAGTGGTGTATTTTTTTATTTTTCATTTTGCAAACGCGCCTCTTTTAAAACCACAAAGTTTTGCCACAATGCCTCCATTTTCTGACCCTTGGCTTGCAAAACAAAAGCAACAAGAACTCAAAGCCCACCAATCTAGCGAAAACATTAAAAATTAACTCGCAGAAAATGATTTCCCCAAGAGCTGTGCATTGCAACTACAAAAATAAGGCTGACACGAAGGGATAAAAAGGCTTTAAAAAAAATTATTTTTGAACAAGCGAAATAAAAACTCTTGGTTACGCGATGTTTTATTTAAATTGAATGACGGCAAAACAAAGTCGTCTGACGAACGACGATGACGATAACGACACGCCAACGTTGACCGTAACGCCCTCTATGTATGTATGGCTACTCTATCGTCCTCGTCGTCATTGTCGTTGGGTGGAAGAAATTGCAGTGATTTGCTAACCAACAAATGTGGGTCAAACGGATAGGTCAACCATTAACGGCATTTCTATGCAATAATTATCCTCTTCTCTTGAATTGTAAATGTTTTATTTAAGGAAAGGAAGGATAAACATAATAGGAGGCTCCAAGGGAATTGAGTGGTGTATTGTGGATATTGTGGTTAAAAAGTAGTGGTGAGGGAGAAGAGAACTTTGCAGAAAATATAGCCGCTAAGTGCAGCTATTTCTGCGTGACTGCTTAATTAACGGAAAACGCTGTTGCATGAATGCTTTGAATGCGTTTTAGTTATTTAAAACTTTTCCATTACGTGATGGGCTCTTTATTAAGTCGATAGTGTAGTTTGTTTTTTTTTTTGTATTTTGCAAATTACCACTTGAGTAATAAGCGCACTATTTCAAACCACTTTAAGGGCTATTTTGAATTAAAGCTTTGGATAAACTTTTGAACTTGAAATTTAAATAAAACTTAAATGAAATTTGCTAAAAGAAGATAACCTACAGGCAGATCTTCAACTTTGGCATCCAGGGTCAGTGAAATTATCATCAAAAATAAAAAAAAAAATAGAACTAAATATCTATGTTCTCTTCTTTAACCCGAAAATAGTACTAAGTTTATTCATTTATTCGTTACTAAGAGAATGGTCACAGGCCACTTTTCTATAAGTTCGGTATACTATTCGGAATCCAAGTCGAATTTAACCATTTTTACATATGAAACTTTTTTTTCAAAATTAAATTTCCTATCGAATTCAGAATTATTGTTTATAAAATTTTTACAGGAAAAGTTAACAAAAACTGAACAAAAATAAATCAAAATCAAACAAATTTATTTTTTTTTTATTAAAAAGTACCATAAATACAGTAATACGTTTATTTTTTTTATCAAAATCGTTTGGGCCGTTTTTGAGATAAATAAGCTTTTCTTCAACGGTTGTAAGGCAAGTACCGTTAGTTTTCGAGCTAAAAAAAAGAATTTTCAAAAAGCATTAATATAAAAACATGACGAAACTCGCTTCAGTGGCTTAGGCTTAGTACAAGGTGCAGACAGATAGACAGAATTGTGCCACCCACTTTTTTGTGTTCTCTATCATTGTTATTTCATGTTTGATTGTAATCTCAAAATTTTTTTGTCGCACGAATTCAAAACTTGCCTTATAAAAGCTACACCGCAAATAAAAATCAAAGCAAAACTGGAAGTTGTAGTTTTTGGTAACTTTTTTTTGGTACTTGCCATATAACGTGCTTTTCGAGAACAACTCGACTAATTTTAATCAAACTTTGCATACTTGATTTTTAAAATTATGTACTATTTTTTTTTATTTTGTGATTTATTTTTTGAGATAAAGTTTTTAAATCAAAATTGGCATTTTTTTGTGTAACAAAATTGTTATACGTACAAAATATTTTTTTAAGAAAACTGCTCTATTTTTTAAATATATATATATAACATTTTGATTTTTATAATATTCGTAATCGAGAACAGAAAAAATGTTGACAAAATCTTGCGAATCCATTCATTTACCTGAGGCGTGTTTTTTATCGGAAAGCTATCCGTATAGTACAGTGGAATTTTATATGAATTATAGAAACAATATCGGCAGCAGAATCGCTGCCGATAAAAGATAAAATAGGATCCTGCTGTGGATAAATTTTTGACGTTTGTTCCAGTATCGAACTCGATTGAATAGAATTTTGGTGTCTCGTTATTGGTACGATTGATACTTTTATGTATCTCGAATTCTCGATGAGTATGTTCGTTGAGTAGAGTTATACTGAGTGATTGAGCCCTTTTAAGATTATGACTTTTGGCTTCGTCATGCCGAATGTTTTCTAGTTGAGATCGATGAGGAGAATCATAAGCTCATGGCCAATGCGTAGTGAGCAATGACAGTCTTAACAGGGTCTTTCATAAGTGCATTGCTGTTTTGTTTTGTTTTAGCTTTTCGACAAAGCGAAATAACGATCCAGTTCTATCTTAAAAAAAAAACATGGCCTTAAATTAGTTTTAGTTGCAAAATTTAGCAATTTTATATTTAATAGGCAACCATCAAAATAATATTCTGCGAACTGTCAAACGCCAACTCGCAATCCACAACATCAAGACGCATTCCACAAAACAGCGAATGCAAAATTCGTTCCAATTTAACTTCTCATTTTTTTTTAGCACTCATTTCGCATTTATCGGCAACCAAACAAATTACTCATGTGACTGGAATGTAAACACTATATCATTTGCAGTTCGGTTTTTGCAGCTGATATGAAATGCATTTTTACATAAGTGATAAAAAGTAAAACTTATGTGTAATCTTGGTCCATAAGAACCAATAAACGTGGTTCAAATTTTGACCCGATATTCGGATATTTTTACTCACTGCTGGATTAAGGTCCAGTTTTAAAAACATGATTAAAATTTTGATGTGTGGTTAAACGATTTTGACTCACCGCTCTCAGCGGTTTAACTGACGTTTAAAGATGGATTAAACTTTTTTTGGTTATTACAACATACTTGAATCATGAACCCTAGTTTAATATTTAACTCGTCGAAATCAGTTATTTAAAATTTAAATATCACTAAAAATGTCATCTGCTACATGTGTAATAAGTCTGCTTTTATACTTTTGATTTATGACTTTCATAACTTTTTTCAAAATGATATGAGTGCAAATGAAAAAAAAAACATTTGATTTAACCTACGCATTCATTTAATTTAGATAAAAATTGTAATAGAAGACTAAATTACAATTGTTTTGCTTTAACCATAGTCTACCAACGCATCCCTTCACTTTTTTATCCTTCATTGCTGTCAAATCAATTTTCGAGTTTGGAAATGGCAAACAAAGAAAAAAGACAAATTAGCATTAAATTTAAATCATAAATTATATAAACACAATAGTTATATTTCCCATTTAACTTGAAAATAAGTAAGTTTTTGTTAATAACTTTGGCTTATTTCTACTTTTAACTTTCATTGAATTCACTTTTGTGTTCTGACAGCTGTTTCAGGCGGCTCTGGACTTTTGGAACCTCATATATTTGATATTTGAGAACGCCATCTAATTGGTCAGTAATCGGTCAAAAAAAGGTCAATTTGTCCTAGAAATTGGTCAGCTCTAGATATCTTTGTAATAATTTACAAAAAAAAGTATACCATCTGAAAGATCTCTAGATCGTGATAATAGGTCAATTATTAACATTAATTGGTGAGCCATAGATTTTTGTCTAGGAATTTTCAAAATTCGTTTCAAGGTCAGAAAAAAAAAACTTTTTGCACCTCATTTGGATCATTCCAAAAAATTAAGTATGCCATTTGAAAGACCACTTCATGGTCATAAAAGGTCAGCTATTTTCATCAGTAATTGATCAACCATACATATTGTTTAATGAATTTTTAATGAATTTAAAAAAAAAATCAAGGTCATTGCGATTTTAGGCACCCCATTTATGGAAAATTTAAAAAAATTGTTTTCCATGTGAGAGATGCCCAGATCAATATAAAAGGTCAGCTTGCTTAAGTAATTGGTCAGCCATAGATTATTTTTAGTGAATTTTTAAAAGTTTTCAAGGTCATAGAGATTTTTGGCACCTCATTGGTGGGAAATTTGCAAAAACTGTATACCATCTGATAAGGATCTCTAGGTCTACATACATAAAAGGTCAGCTAGTTTTAGTAATTGGTCAGCCAAAGATTTTTAAAAAATGAATTTTTAAGTTTCTGTTCAAGGTCATTGCTATTTTTGGCACCTGATTTATGGGAAATTTGCAAAAAATTGATACCATCTGAAAGGCCTTAAAATCTATATAAAAGGTCAGCTAGTTTCAGTAACTGGTCGGCTAGAGATTCTTTTCTACATTTTTTTAAAGTTTTTTTTTCAAGGTCACGAACGATTTTGGCACCTTATTTTGGTAATTAAAAAAAAAATATCATACTCTCTTATAGGTTACTCATAATAAAAGGTCAGTTAGTTTCAGTAATTGGTCAGTCATAGATTTGTAGTTATGAATTTCAATCATTATGCCAAAAAACGTTCGTACCTTTAAAAAAAAATAACTTTATAAAATCGTAAAATAGAATCTATAGCTGATCAATTACTGAAACTAGCTAACCTTTCATATAGATCTTAATGCTTTTCAGATGATAATAATTTTTTGCAAATTTCCCATAAATTAGGTGCTAAAAATTCAAAAAATAAAATTCATAGAAAAAAAAACTATGTCTGACCAATTACTAAAAATAGCTGACCTTTCATTACGATCTAGACACCTTTCGGATGGTATACTTTTTTTTTGTTAAATCACCTTAAATGAGGTGCCAGAAATCGTACGTGACCTTGAGTGACCTTGAGAAACTTTAAGCCTTTATAACAAGTTATCTAGGGCTGACCAAGTTCTGACCAGTTTCTTACCAATTAGATGGCATTCTCAAATATCAAATTTCCCATATATGAGGTGCCAAATGTCGAGAGCAAGCTTTAACTCTAAGAGCTATGACCTGCGACCAAGTCGCGCAGTTTATTTTTAACATACTTAACCTTCCTTCAGCAAACGACCCAAGCAAAAAATATTTACCTGATTGCCAGTTACTTAAATGTAGCTATGTGAATGAATGTTTAATCATCTTATACCTTGCCGTTGTTTTGTTAAAATTCAGTACATGCCAATTTTTGTGTATCAAAAAAGATCTTAAAAAATGAAACAAGGATTTATCAAAGTGGTTGTATTTACATTATTATCCTTCTAAAGACAAAAAAAAAAAAAAACAAATATAAGAAGCACTCGAGACAGCTTTTCGAAATATGTTTATAGGATTTATATAGGTAAACGGAAAATTTGTTCATAGGTTACCTTCAAATAATGCTTTTAAATAATCTTTTACATTATCGAGTAGGTACCTATGTATATCGACAGTGGCTTTAAGATTTTAAAATGTGTCTGGGATGAATTGAAAAATTTGCATTTAAAATTTGAATAGCTTCATAATATGTAGGTACCTGTAGGTATGAAGGAAGGAAAGTGCAAAATGTCTGTATCAGGATTTGCATTCATAAAGTTAAAATTCAATATATTGAAGTCAAATAAAGCAGCAGATGTTAAGAAAATGGAACAGAATTACCCTACACATCACTGTGAGCAAAATTTTGGAAAATATAATAATTCAAGTGTCAGAATATGAGTAACAATATCAAAACAAACTCGAATAATGTGATTCATATTATCTAATAAGTCAATTTTCTTGTAGGTACATGTGATGAAAATCTATCAAAACCAATAAATTTTTTTTAAAAAATCACATGACAAGAGTAATTTTCCAGGACAAAGTATCGATTTCAGAAACAGCTTTTGATCTCCAATATCATCATCGAGTAATTCTCAAAATCCTGATTAAGATCATCGAAAACCTAATGAGTAAATTTCTTTTCAATAAGAATTTATCAGCTAATAATTTCTAGGACCTAAAGTTATTTTCCCCTTTCTTTGAAAAAAATATTGAAAAACGACAATATAAAATCGACCTCAGACTCTGCCAACAGGTTTCACAAAAGGTTTATAGCATCATCAAAATCAAGTTGCTTTGTATAAGGAACTTTCATCCTTTTTTATGAATAAGATCAAATTTTGTACAAGTCTGTTAACCACCGCAAAACCATCAGCGGAGATAGAAAAACCCGTATAAAAATCGATTGATTTGTAATTTACGAACATAAACTTCTTCTGCCTCGCACAAATGCGTTATACCTCTATGGTTTATGCCTTATACTCCCCTCCCCTTTCCACTTCTCTATATAAGGGTACACATTCATATTATCTATATTTGGATTACATTATACGAGTTCAAAACATCGTTTTGTACCATCACCTCTATATACTCCTGCCGATGCGGTAAACATTTCAACTGATTTTATGACTGCAGCTATTTTACAATGTAACCACTTATTCATTGTAGGGACTAAAATTGCTTTCCCCCTTTACACGCTTTTACTGTATCAAAAATGAATCTAGAAAAAAATTGTATTACATACCTACATGTATTCCTATGAATATAAAAACTACACACTCGTAAAAGTAACGACAAATGAGACCCATAGAACCGCAACGCCAAACGGGTGAAAATTTATGATGAAACAGTCGCCGAAAATATATGTACCTCTACATGCATGTAACAAAAAAAAAATTCTATACAGAGGTGCTTTTTTGAAATAAACAAAATCCACACCCACTCGATAAATTTCACGCGTGGAGTTAACCTCCATATATAACCCCCACAACTATACCCCACTTATAAACACCATTTCTGAACTTGTATATGGCGTTAAATGAAGTCCTCAATGAAAATGGCGAGCAAAAAAAAAAAATTCAAATTTAGTTCACTTCCTATAAGAGCTGATGCTGTCAACGGAAGTTTGGGGGGTAAACACAACAATCTAAACAAATAGACCGGACGGATGTTTTTGAATGTTCCTGTTCCAAAGAATTGAGCATTGGAGAGGACACTCGAGAGTATCAGTGTGATGGTTTTTTTTTATTTTATATATTTTTATTTGAATATCCCCTCATGACCGCTATACATCATGGTTATCTAGGTTGCAGATTTTAAGTTTAAAAAGGAAATAGTAAATAATAACAACTGTCATACATGTAACTGACAGTTTAATGAATAGAAAGATAAAATACAAAAATATTAAAAACATAATTCATGTACATAACTTCGATGACAAAAACAATGATTTCTAACACCCGGTCTCACATACTTGTTCTTATGTTCAAGAGGCTAATGCCCAATTTCATGAAGGACTTTTAATAATCTTAAAAGCCATGTTTTTGGTTTCACGAAATGGCTTTTAATTTAAGAATATTTTAAATGCCCTTGTGCACTTAAAGCTCGTTTTTGTCTCATTAAATTTTAAAAGTCTTTTTTGTTCAGCGAATTCCAGTCAACAACGGCTGATATCTTGCTGTCAGAATAATTGTACCCCAATCCATAATGCTTTTTCCCTTTTCCACATACACTTCGCATGTGTAAGTGAAACAACCTCTCCTTTTATATCCAGGAATGTGAGGCAAACTAAGTTTAATTAAAATGTTTCTTAAATATCCCTTTTTTACATTGGTGAAAGTGAAAAATTCTAAAATTTAAATTTTTGTGTTTGTTTGTAAAAATGGTCATAAGAATTTTTAAAATTAAATGTACAATATAGGGTAAGCCGTTAATTTACTCTTAATGAAGTAAAAGAAATTCATAAGTTTCTACAGATTTTTATTTTCAACCCGCTGCACTGAACAGTGCCTAGATTGTATGTAGAGATGGTGGACAAAAATCATTTTTCCAAAACTAAATTGACTTTGCAAAATAATTTGTTGTAAAAATAGAAATTTCACAAAATATAAGGGAATTTTCGCACCCCTTGCCACGCCCACTTTTGTATATATGATTAATATCTTAAAAGGGCTTGCGCGATTTAAAATTTAAATTTGGGAATTTGATTTTCTGGGTGAATTCAAAAATACAGAAAAGTTTCAAAACAATCCGCCCACTGCCACACCTATTTATATATATACTTTACTTTTTATAAACCGTTTGTAACAATTGAATAATATTTCGGAAACTTAAATTAGATAGTACATACGTTTAAAAAAACAAAAATATTATTAATTCTTTTCGCCCCCTCCACCTCCTTTAAATTGCATTATTTGCGTGAAAAATATTAAGAAATACATGATTTTAGAAAAGATTCACAAATCTTCGTTTTTTTACGCTTCTAAAATTACGTTATGGGGTCTTTTCGATTAGTTCCTGGTACATCAAGAGGCAATACATTTTGCAGATAGGTTGAAATGCTACCCGGAAATGTTAAGACAAGCCTCATATGGCGCTTCTTGAAGAGAGCATGATTCCTTGGACATTGATTCTATCATCGCGTCGTTCAAAATTTGAGTCAAAAAAACATAATTTTTGACTTCAAATAAATTTTCGTTTTTAAGGGGCAATTATTTATCTTCAATTCATTCAAAATAAAGGTTAAAATTTCTGAAATTCCTGATTTATTATCAAAAAAGTCAATTTTTCATGAATTTGTTTATTTTTTTAAGATTTGATCTTGTCCTACAAAAAGTTGTATATTTTGAAGGTTAACAAAAAGTAGCATGAAAACTTTGCATTTTCCCAAATTTAAATAACAAAAAAATGTAATGGTACTAAAAATTCTGCTACAGCTTTCTACATTTTTTTAAAAGCTTAATGAAATTGAAAAAGTGCCTTTAAAATAAGCTTTTTTGAATAATTCACTGAATTCACAAATTATTTTATAAACCAAATAAAACTTATCATACCAGCTCTAAATAAATCTACTATTTACGACCACTACCAAACAAATTTCTTCTATTACTTTTCTTTCACTAGCTCTTTCACTTCACACAAAATCACGTTTCACAACAAGACTTTGACGGTAATTACTTTATATGCCTTGAACAATTCCGCTAATCTGTCATTTAAAAAAGCTAACAACAAAAAATCTTTAAATAACAATTATTTAACATTTGATAGACGCGCATCAAAGCCTAATAGAACAAAATTGCATATTTTTTTTTTTTTTTTCAATTTAATTTCCCTTTATTTTGTTGGCATACTAGGTGATTCGCATAAAATCTAACAAAAAATTCATGTAGCATGTAGGTTGGAAGAAGACAAGAAAAAAATCCAATAGGTGGGGGTAAAACCTCCCCCCGCCCCCTAGATAGGAGGAGAAATTTTATCATTATTCAATGGACAATTTTTTTTATGGAATCGTTTTGGGTACGCCTTTTTATTACAAAAATGAGTTTTTTAAATTTTGAAAAAGAGATTGTTTTAGCTTTTAAGTAACAACTCTTTCATATTTGATCTTACAACAAAATGTCCAACTAAGATCTTTTAATAGATAAAATTATGTTCAAAATAAGCCATTAAAGACATCTAACAGTTGTTCCATATTTAAGTTATAGGGTCAAAGTTCACCTTTGAGTCATGTGTTGGGGATGGAATGCCGTTGCTTCTAATATCTCGCTTTCCGTTGTCTTTAGTGGAAATGGCTTGTAGAATAGTTTTTAGCTATTTTAACTACCTATAAAATGAGTTTTCGATTGATGTTATTGGCCACATATTGTGTGTTCAATCCAACGCCAAAGCTTACATTTTTTTCAGAAAAAAAAATATTTTTTTAAACTTTTGTATGGCAGGATCTACGATTTTTCTGAAAAGGGGCAAAAACCTTGATTTTGGCACCACTCCAATTTTTGAGATTATTGAAAAAAAGGAATATTTGGTTTAACTTTTAGTAACTGAATAAATAAACTTTGAATAAAACTTATTAGATTAGATAATAAGCAATTTTTAAAAAAGACGATACACACACAAGATGCTGGACGCAGTTTATATTATTCGGTAGTTTCTTGACAAGAGAAGTGAGGGGTCAGGGATGTCGTGAGGCATGAACAAAATATACTCATTTCTTGGTATTTCAATGTGCAAAGCATTGAAGTTGTTGTTGTTTCTATGGGTTTTGATGCGCCTTAAATGGTCAAATGTAGACACGATGAGACTTACGAGTCCGGACTCAAATTTTCCAATCTAAACAGGCTACTCTGAAGCATATGCATATTTCAAATACATTTGAAAATCATCGTGTTAATAGTTAGGTACTTATTGTGTTCAAAATTTTCTGAATTTAATGTTAAGCCGACACGAATTTTAATAGATATAGTAAGGTACCAACCCTGATGGTTTCTTTATTAAGCTTTAAATGAGATTCGACAACCAGAAGTCCATAATTATAAATTCTTCTTTTTTCCTTCTGATTCCCTCAGTTCTTTGGCAAAAATTCAAATCTTATAAAAAATTGTATTGTGATGATTAAAAGCTTATAGTCTGAACTCATACTTAAAAAGACAAAAAACAAAAGCAATACACAATCTTCTTAAAAATTTGGTTCAACATGCACACCGGAAAAAACTTTTTCGACAACGGAAAGTCTATAAACATGCCTAGGAAACTTTTCCGGTGAAAAAAACTCAATACCCAACTCCCAACCCTCCCGAAGTTTTTGTCATGCTACGGCCTTTGTTTGTGTGAAAATACCAGCATACATTGTGTTTTGTGTTTTTCAAAAATGAAAAAATAAAAACGGACAATATTTTATTTTTATTTATTTTACAAAAATCGGTATACTTCTCATAGGTTTTTCTTATATTTAGTTTCGTAACTGAGTGTAGGTAGTTTGATATATTTTAAATTTTAAATCGTGACTCGGTAGAAAACGCTGCTAAAGGTTGAATAAAAAAAAAAAAATACAGTTTGAAATTCCATTGGGACATCTCATTCCATCTCCTTAAGTTTCGGCATTCCTCGATATTTTTTACATACCAACATATGTATTTGGCGCCCCTGGAGGCTGCCGCCTGGGGCACAGGCCCCGGTTCGCCCCCCCATAGATCCGGGGCTGATGGAAGGTACCCTTATTTTTCCATATACCAGTCTATGGGAAATTTTTTCAAAGGCCTTAAGATCGGTAAAAATACTGTCAACTTGATTTCTATGTATATTTTTTTCTAAAAATATTTCAGGGGGTATCAAAAATTCTTAAACATCGAGTTCCAAAAAGATCGATCATATCGTTTTCGAAATATTTGATTTCCAAAAAAAATTTTGACACATTTTTAAAAATCCAAAAAATATTTTTTTTAATTTAAGTACACAAATATATTTATAATTTTTGGAAGCCTCTGTATAAAAAAAATATTGAAATCAAGCATACAGTTTTGAAGAAAATTGAAAATTAAAAAAAAAAATGTTTGGGAGGTGCCATTAACAACCACTTATTGAAAAATGGTTTTTCACCCAGAGAAAGCTATTTTTACCAAAAGTAAGTTATAGAATTTTTTAAGAAAAATTGTCGAAAGTTTTGAGAAAAATACGATTATGTTATATTGCCAAAAAAAATTGTAATGCAGGTACGGTATTTTCAGTTCTAAAAAAATGAAAAAACGTGTGGGTATAATCACCAAAAACCACTATGAACCAAGTTTGAAGAAAATAGATCGGGCCGTTTAGGCTGTAGACGAACAGACAGACAGAACTGTGCCACCCACTTTTTTGGTGTTCTCTATCATCGTTATGTCACGTTTGATTGTTGTCTCAATTTTTTTTGGACGAATCCAAAACTTGCCTTATTGCAGTACCTACATAATTTATCGCAAGAAAAAATTAAAATCGTTTGACCCGTTTTTGTTTTAAACTAATTTCTTATATACACTAATTTTTGAGTCTGTATTATGGTGGCGCTTATTTTAAAAAAATTCTAAGTTCTTTCGTTTCTCAACACCCCCCCCCCCCCCTGAAGTAATTAAAAACAAAGTTTTTGAAATCGGTCAACGTTAACACGTGCCAGCAAGCAATTGAAATTTCCCAAAGAAAATACATGGGGATTCCGGCTCCGGACCTTTGGCACCTCATACATGGGAAATTTGATATTTGAAAATGCCATCTAATTGATCAGTAATTGGTCAGAAAAGGTCAACTAGTCCCAGAAATTGGTCAGCTCTAGATAACTTGTAATAAATGCATAATGTGAAGATCACTCTAGGTCACGCGCGATTTCTGGGACCTCATTTTAAGGAAACTTACAAAAAAAGTATACAAGCTGGGATTCTCAAAATTTCGGAAAAAATGAAAAAGTTAATGGAAAATCTTCAAACTTGGTACATATTTACCAAGCATTAATATTTTTTTTCTATTTTTTTAAACAATTTAAAAAAACCAATAAGCATTCTTGTTTTTGTGTATTTGTTGTTATTTTTAATGAGGTAAATAGTGTTTAAAAATATTGAAAATAATTATTTTATTTAATCCTGATAGTACTAATTATATATACCTAGTTTGAAAAATTTTCATTCACTTTAACAATTTTTCCGAAATATTGAGTAAAACACTGAGAAATCCCCTATCTATTTATATTTTTTTTTACACCTTAAGCACTCGTTTAACGCTGATATATTTCTCTGAACTTCTAAAAAATGATAATGTTTGTAAAATCCTTATATTCATTGACTGTCTTTCAATTTGTATATCCTGATTATTCAACAAATAACCTTAATCCACTAAAATCTTCCCAATAAAATTCTCTCATTCACAAAATAGCTCTTTTCAGCTTAAATGTGACTTGGAAATAAAAAAAAAGACTTTGAAAAATCCTTTTCAATAAATTTCTAAACAATGAAATCAGACAAATCTACGCGAAATAGCCGTGAGTGCATAATGCAATATTGAAATAAAACAAAAAAAAATATAACTAAATAAAGTTAAATATAGCAACAACTAAAACCGATGAAGAAAAACTCCATATTTGTTATAAAAATATTATTTTATTTTTAAATAACAAATAGCTAGTCCTTCCTTTTGGAAAGTTGCCTGCAGCAATAGTCCTTCGAATTTCGCAGTGTTTTTGATGACAAAACAGAAAGTACGTAATTTTCAAGAAAACAACCACCCGCGCGTTCAGGAAAGTGCTTTTTCAGTGTTTTTTTTTTGTGTTTTGTTTTTGTTTCAGGGGAGAAAAGAAAAAATCCACATAAACATATAAAGAGGAAAGGACTTTCCCAGAGTGTTTGTACACCTGTCTGCTGGCGAAAATTGTCACGTGAAATAAAAATGCGCGTTTCTTTTTTCTCCATCGTAGGTACCTATAGTTTTTCTTCTTTTCTTTTTTGTCCTCGTCAATTTGTGTCTTCAGCAAGTTGCCGCTTGCTCTTACCATGATGTGCTTCATCCTTTTCAAAGCTATATATACAGTTCTGTCGAGGCTCCAGCTATATATAGAAGAAAGAAAAACGCGCTCAAGGATTTATAAGGACATATTATAAGACAATGTTTTTCTTGTTGTGTACTTACGTTAGTACGAATTTGTCTTTCAGTGTTATTTATGCAAAAACGTAAAAAGGCGACAGCAGCCGTTAGCAAGGATTCGCATTCTACGAGTATAACTTGGTATGGAGTTAGAAGGATATTTCAGCGCACTGGAGACACACTCCTTTCTCTCAAGCATGTGTACACTTTTATAAATAAATGGTATTTTTGTTTGTATCGTTTCGTATATACTTATACGCATCAAGGATAATGGAAACTATTCTTCGTGCAGTATGGTAGCATGGAATTGTACTTCTTTTCTGTGGAACCTATTGAAGGATAAACCCGATAAGAGTTCAAGTGGAAATTGTTTTCATTCATTCAATACACCGAACTCTTACCAAGAACAACAACAACAAGAGAATTGAAAAAAAAAAAGAATAAAAGATGGGCTCGAGTTGCCAAAGTTTTATTGAAAACAATTTATCCTGAAAATTGCAATTGAAGCAAAGCGTTTCGTTTTTCTTCGAGTTATCCTTTTGTCGTGCCTTGTATATGTTGGATGGTAAGCTCTGTGTACTTGTGCTTGCGTTCATCGTCGTTAAGATTGGAAAAGAACTTGAAAATGTGATTTCTTTTTCGCGTTTTGTGGAGTTCGACAAGGAACAGCAAACAAAAAATGAAGAAAAAAAAAACTGATGACGGAGAATCACAAGCATTTGCCATTGACAATTTGTTTTGGGTTAATGGAATTTAAAAGTGAAATTGTTTCCTTAAACTGGTTTTATCAATTTATTTATTTTATTTTTTTTTTTTGGTTCAAGAGGCGGCTATATTTAAAGGCTATTACAGTGAAAAGGTGGTGATTTGCATCAACGACACGTGTTTGTTTAAGGTTTTTCAAACGCTCCAAGGTGGGTAGGTAAGTAAGTGATGATGTAATTGTAGGCTCCAAATGAGAAAACTTTAAAATTTTCCATTTAAAAACCTGATAGAGGTTCAAATTAAAATTTGTTCTATAATTTGATGAGTTTTGAATAAGATAAAATATTTTATTTAGTTTTAGTTCTTTAGCTGACTGATAAAATACCTTGGAGTATAGTCACCAATACTGAATGAAAAAATTATGGAATCGCTTTCTAACTTTTCAACAGACCAAAATTTGTGAGTTTTTTTTTTTTGAACTGTCTGAGTGTAAAATGTGTAGGTACCTGGTGATTAAAACATTAAATTTCATCCAGAAGGTGTTCGTTTTCTGCAAGTACAACGTACTTTTTTAAGCCTTAACTATATTTTAGATTGATATTAACTGTAAACTTAGTTCAAATTTGAACTTTGGTCCCTTTTTGCATAGTAAAAACAGGTAGATATTTAACTTTTATTTAAATTTTTCACTGTGGCGTAACAACTTTTGCACTCACAGACACAAATAAGAGCAAACGGGTTATACTGCAGTAGAATCCATTCAATATGTATAAACATTTCAAACATAATTTTAAATGCGAAAAATCTTCGATAATTTTTACTTGCGCTATTGGTACTATTAGGAAAGTTTTGGATTCGTAGAGAAAAAAAATTGAGATAACAATAAAACATGACATTACGATGGTAGAGAACACCAAAAAAGTGGGTGGCACAGTTCTGACTGTCTGTCTGTTTGTCTGTCTGTTCGTCTACAGCCAAAACGCGTCCCGATCGATTTTCTTCAAAATTGGTACATGTAGTGGTTTTTGGTGATTATATGTAGCTACTCATTATATCTTTTTTTTATTTAGAACCAAAAACAACGGTAACGGTAGCAATTTTACATAATCGTATTTTTCTCAAAAACGGATCAACAAGTTTTCTTAAACAAAATTCATTAAATTGCTTTTAGTAAAATCTTCCTTGGGGTGGAAAACCATTTAAAAAAAATGATTATTAGTGGTACCTCCCAAAAAACGATTTTTTAATTTTCGATTTTCTTCAAAATGGCATGACTGATTTCAATAAATTTTATACAGAGGCTGAACTTAAATTAAAGAAAACATATTTTTTGGATATTTAAAAAATGTCAAAAAATTTTTTTTTTGAAAATCAAATATTTCTAAAATAGTATTGATCGATTTTTTTGAATCTCGATAGTGAAGAGTTTTTTAGTACTCTATAAAATATTTTTGGTAAAAATTTCGCATACCTATGTATATGAAAAAATAACTGTACCATCCATAAAAAAGTTAAAAAATCGGAAAGAAAAATATTTTTTTTTCTCAAAAACGACTTGTACGATTTAAATTAAATTTTTTCCATATACTAAAATTAACACGATCTACGGCAAAAAATTATATAATTTTGCACTTAGCAACTATTAATACTAGCTTTTTGAAATAAATAAATACAAATACAAATACTAGCTATCATCGAACATGTTTTTTTTTTTATTTTGAATTTTCTCACTATCAGTTGAACGGATTTAGATAAATTTTTATATGCAAATTTATGATAAAAATTAATGATTTTGCATATCAAAATTTTCGAAAAAAAAGTTTTTGAATAAAAAAAAATTCTATTTTTTTTTTCCACTTACAAATTTTTGCCGAGTCCGAACGGATAGATGAGAAGCGCTTATATATGACAAGTAAGCTCTTGGAGGATTTTTCAGTTTCTCGCAAGAGGTAGTACCTCAGAAAAAACATTACTGTTTTTTTGGGCTGGTCACGATACCAGAAAAGTCTCGGTATCGTTTGGTATTGGTATCGGAAACCGAAACGATACCAGCTCCGAACGATTCCAAATGGTACCGTATATCTTGGAACGAAATTTACCGAACTCTCGGTAGTATCGTTTGGTATCGGCAGAAAATATAGTTTTTTTAATATTATATTATTAATTTATTACAAACAAACAATGATTGTAATAATGATTTAGATGGCATTTTCAGAGCTTTTCTTCTAAGCAGGGAGAAGGCTTAGGCAACAATTTTAATTACAACTGCCCACTGCCAAGCCCATTCAACTTATACTGGCTCTCTCTGAAACCAACGATTTGGATGAAATTTTTAGGCTTGGTTCTCTCAAGTGAGAAAGTGACTTTAGTGAAATCAAAATAAAATATTTGTGTGCATTGTTTTCCTGTGAACTTATGACTCCGCGTCAAAATTGTATGTCAAATTCCTTATCGGAACTTAACTTAGACATTCTGAAATAACCTTAAGTCAACAAAAAACCTTGGTTTATAAACTTGTCTTTTATAATGATTTTTGTCTTAAATCTTGAAAATACCAAGCGAGTTCAATTTCTAAATCAAGAACATGTAACCAAGTCTTGCATTTTATTCTGGTTTGTGACTCAGACCAGATCGAAACCAGACGAGACCGATGCCGATACCAATACTGAGACGAGACTTGTTGTACGGGACCAAACGAGACTGAGTTATACGAGATCGAGACCGATACCGAGACGATACTGAAATTTTTCGATTGGTTTGGTACTGTGGCCAGGCCTACTGTAGGTGGCAGTGGCTGGAAATCAAACCCAGACCTTCGGCATGACAGTCCAATGCAATAACTATCATGCCATGAAGCAGTACGTAATTATGATTGGAACTTGAAATATCTTTTCACTATTGATTCTATGTAAGGTAATATTTTGCTAAAACTCGTCTTAAATCCTCTACAGAATAATAGGAACATAACTTGAAAATTTATTAAAAGATAAACGATTTAAAGAATAAATTGTATTTAAGGAAGGCCATTAAAATTAGGAGAGATAAAAATGTAAAAAAGAATCAATACTTGTTAAACTTGATACAATACCTCTTTTAATAGTTTAAGGTGAAATTAAGGAATGCCGTTTGAATTTGTAATCAAATATAAATGCATGTACAAATCTTTAAAAATCGTTGGAGTGGTTCTTAAAAAAATTTTTTTTTAAAAATTATATATTATTGAAAACAAAATTTGGATTGCAAGTCTTTGGTACATCGTATAAAAAACTGCATATACGAATTTTGTGATACAATTTATGCGGTCTACAAAAGCCGAAGGCATATAAATTATATTTCGTTGGAAAGGTTTCTTTGTGCAGAGTGAAATAATTTTTGTCAATTTGACAATAATGTTAAAAGCCTTTGAGTCTTGGGTGCTGGACATAGTAGTTTATATTAATGTATATGCAAAAATGAATTAAAAAAAATATCAATCTGCTTTTGAGATATGCAGCTGTCAATTTAAAAAAATAGTGCCAGACTCAGATCAAACTCAGGTTGTTCAAACTGGAATTTCTTATAATTGCTACTTTAAAAAACTTTGACCTCGAATAGCAAGGACTTTCGACTGAAAAACTCGTCTGGCACTATTTTTGTATGTCCAAGAGGGTGTTATTAGCTAACATAATTATATTCAAAAACTGGGGTTGTAAGAGCAAGTTTGTTGATTTTGGCAATTATTTAAAATTTTGAAAATAATTAGATGGCAACCCTTAAACTGCGAAGATATCGAATTTTCTCTATTATTTTTCACTGAAATGGTCAGGAATGAATCATACACCTAGTTTGGGCGTATCATGCAACAAGTTTACAAGAAAAAAAAAACATAAATGCCATATATTTTACTTTTAAATCTTAAAGTCACCTTAGTTTGAGCTACCAAACGGTCACCTTAGTTGTGGTCTTAAACCACGTTAGAAAAAAAGTTAACTGATATAGGCTGAACGATTGTCAGAACAAAATTGTGAAAAAGGCAATGAGAATATCTTTAATTTTTTCCTATAAATTGGTTTGTAAAAAACTGATTATGGCCTAAAATAAGAGTTCAAAAAATTAATTTGATATTTAACAGTGTTAATAAGCCAGGAGACTACGAAAATTATTTTTTTTTTTTCTAAATTAAAGGTGAAGAGTAAAAATTTTTCAAAAAGATACCACCATTAAAAAAAAAACAAGAAAAAAGTTCAAAATTTAAATCTTGTGCCAATACTTATGAACCTTAAAAAAAAATGTTTGCAAACAAATCTCAAAGCGAAAAAACATGAAGCTATAGACTGTATCGACTGCAGTCGGCAATTTTTGTGTAGCCTTCATCAGCAAAGGTGGCCATGATAGCGTTGGTGTCCACTGGAATATCCCTTGTATATAACAGATACAGGGCTGGTCTTAGGACACTTCCTTGTGGTACACCGTCTTCAATTTTATTTAGTTCCGAGTAATTTTGGTCGTACCGTACTCTGAAGAGTCGGTTCGTAACATAGGATTTCATCATTCGTAGTACTGAATGGAAAAATTCCTATGCAGTTTGTATTCAAGTCCCAAGTGCCAAACCTTGTCAAAGGCTTGAGCAACTTCTAAGAATATAGCCGAGCATACTTGTTTTTCTTCAAGTGCCTTTTCCACAACATCCGTAATAATAAAAATAATGACTTTATTTTAAATAAATTACATAATTACTTGTCCTTTTAAATCTAAATCACG
This sequence comes from Dasysyrphus albostriatus, assembly GCA_946251815.1. NCBI lineage: Eukaryota > Metazoa > Arthropoda > Insecta > Diptera > Syrphidae > Dasysyrphus > Dasysyrphus albostriatus. The sequence goes on from OX276338.1 coordinate 17,465,643, forward strand.
AATCTATAATGAACGGAGGTAATCATATATCTGTAAGACTTAAATTTACTTCCTATTGCATTTCAACAGACTTAATGACACCATACTCTTCAAAACTTAATTGATTATAAGTACTTAGTAAAAAAAAAAAAAAATATTCCTAAAGTTAGAAAAAAATCCTGTAAATTACTTCAACAACTCGTTTAAACTACTTAAAGACATAAGTATGAACCTACCTTGTGCAAACAATGACAACAAAACCAAACAGGTCTGTACCTACTCGCTCCCCATAATCTCCATTTATAACATTTCCGGTTAATAAGCTTCTCATGAGTCGTCTGATGATGAGTCTTAACTTAACCAATACCCACAATGACAACGAGAAGAAGTTTAAGAGAAAAACTGTCATTAATATCTCATCACGCAAGATCGTTTAGAAGAATTTATTTATATTACACCAACACACACACACCCAACAAAGACAACAACAACAAAAAAACATGATTCCTCATTAGAATCGACTTAGAACATTTAACTTCCTGTACAGTTCTCTATAGTCTATACAAATACTGATTTGATTCATAAAAGAGCTCTACACAAACTCTTGGTCTTGATCAACCAAAAATGCTCATTAGAAGAACTCAATTTCAAAAGAGCGTTGATGATCTCGCTTGGCTTGGCTGTATGGAAATGAAAAAAAAGAAAAAGATGATCGAGAACTCTTTTTTTCTGAGTGATTTAATACCCGGTGGTCATTAATCATCGAGGCAAACAACAATATTAAAGGGAAATGCTAATGTGGTGCACATCAATTAAAATAAGAAGAGTAGACAACTGGATCTGTGATCGTGTTGAACGTCCATTGCAATCATCAAGGAGAACATAAGATCAGGATCAAGGTTAATATTGGGAATAAGATAAAAATAAGAAAAGAATCCACATTCACAATCAGAGAATATAGCAGCTCGCATTGCAGCTCATAACACTATAACGGTTGGAGCGGCAATCTTCAGAGAGAGAGACACTAAACACTATCTAAGGTGGATGGATGGCCGAGATGAAGAACGCTTCTTTCTTATTTGATGAATACTTCATCACATCAAAACCATCATCGTCATCATAAGTTGTAATCATCATCCATGGCTGGATATGGAATGAGGGAACTTTATCATGCACTCCATTGGATGTGAATGGTGGATTACAATGAGAGCTATAGATCTTGTACTGCTGATGAGGGCTATTCGTCTGTTATCGAAGCATTGAAAACTTGCACGGATTTTTTTTGTCGGGTTACGATTTACTCTTGATTGGTGTTTGTTTACATCGTTGAAGATCACGTGTGTACCTATACAGTCTGTGTAACAAGAATGGAGCTAATTTTTTGAAACAACAGTGAGGATTAATGCCGCGTTATTCAAACATCAAAATAAAAACTACATTACTAAAAGGGGCGTTAGTGCACGATTTGAGGGCATATCTGTCATTTTGATCTGAAGGGGAGAACTTTAGTATACTAATAGATTATGTCCTAAATTTAATTTTAAGAAGTGTTGCCAATTTGGCAACGAGAGAACTGTCGTTTAAATCAACAATCTTGCAACCATACGGCCACATAATTAATTTTCTCCCTCCCCTCCCCTTGCATGAAGAGGGTCGAAAAAAGCCGTTTGGAAAATGAAAATGCAAAGCCAAAAAAAAAATTTTAAAAAAATTTATTTATTAAAATTTAAAGATTTTTGTCGAAGCAGAATTTCACTATCTACTAGATAATTGAAAACTCTACTTTGGTTTTATAAAAAGTCACTTTCAAATTTCTGGGGAGGTAGAATATGCAAATTTAGCAAACTAAAATTTTTGTCTAGGTACACTCCTCGTCAACTGAATACGCACAAACATTTTTGAATATATTTTATCGAATTTTTCCAAACAGTGATGGTTATTATGCCATCTGTTGATAGTAAAAATGTTCGTAACATATAAATAACAGAATTTCAAAGTTTTATCCAAAAACAACCGTGAGTTTTTCCTTCAACCACTTCCAAAGTGTAACTTATACAAAGTAGAAGTTTTTTTTTGAGTGAACTGAATAGGTACAAAAATTAAAATTGGTATTGGAATGGAATGAAACAAGTTTTTGTTTAAGTTTAGCAGTGGGTACTTCCACCTTTATTTTTAATTACTCTTCGTAAATTCGATCCGGCATGGAATCGTATAGCTTTTTAATGTAATTTAACGAAATTTCGCTCCACGCTAATTTGATTGCAGAAATTAAGGTTTCTTTGTCTTCGAACTGACGACCACCCTCATAAACTTTGCGTACTAACCATCCCCAGACATTTTCTATGATGCTTAGATCAGGTGAGTACGGCGGCCATTGAAGCAACTGCCTTTGTTGCTCCTCTATCCATGTTTTTATTATGCGCGCTGAGTGAATAGGCGCATTATCATGTTGGTAGGTCCAGTTTATGGGTCCAAAGATGTTAGAAAATTTAGGAAAATTTCTTTCCAAAATTACTTTATACCCAGCTGCTGTCATTCTTGATGTTACAACCTCGAGCTCAACTGTTCCATAATAACTGACTGCTCCCCATATCATGACACCTCCTTCACGACTATGATGGCGCTTTAAAAATCTTTTTTCTTTTCTTAAGTCGTGAAAATAGAAGTTGAACCCATCAGGGCCATCGAAATTAAACTTTTTTTCATCTGAAAAAACCACGTGATACCATTCTTTTTTCTAACTCATGTGAAGTCTTGAAAAATCTAATCGCAACATTTTCCGTCTCTCGTCAAGTGGTGGTTTTTTCCTAAGTTTCATTCGTTTAAGATGGCTTGAGTTGTTGATTACTCTTAATACTGTTGAGCAACTTGCGTTTACGCCGACTTTTTGTTTTATTTTTGCCACAGAATCAGAAGAATTTGATGCATATCTTAAAATTCTTCGTCTCTCAGCTGCTGTTGTTGCTGTTTTCTTACCTCCCTTCATGTTTTTGCCGTATGCATCTTTATTTTTCAAGTAAGAATAAACTACATTAAAACTTCGGCCAACTTTATCAGCTATTGCACGTCCAGTTAGGCCTTGGTCTCTAAGTAAATCGATTTTAGCTTTTTCAACACTGTTAAGACACGTAGATCTACCCATTTTTCTTAAAATTTGAAATCAAGAATTAAATTTTACTGAAAACACTAAAATCGTTAATTTAAACTGTCAAGCACTCCAAAAAACTTATAAACAACGAAGAAAATGGCGTTGTACCTATTCAGTTGACTAAAAAAAAAACTCCTACTTTGCATATAAAACACTTTGCAAGTGGTTGAAGAAAAACTCACGGTTGTTTTTGGATAATTCTTTCGGAATTATCTGCTTAACATCTTAAGGGAATAGTTAGCATCAACAGATGGCATAATAACCATCACTGTTTGGAAAAAATGGATAAAGTATATTAAAAAATGTTTGTGCGTATTCAGTTCACGAGGAGTGTATAATCTAAGCATATGACACATGATTCAATGGTGTTTTTTAATAAGGAGTAAATCAAAATTAACTCCATAAAAAAATCTTTAAACAAGTTATAATCTTCTACATAAATGATGACCGAATTTTAAGTGAAATAAATAAAATATTACCAAATTTTAGCAGCATTGTGATGAAACTTGGTCCTTTTTCTCGTTCTTCTGACAGTGTTGCCACATTGCAACATGACAACTTCTTATTTGAGAGTTTAGAAAAAAAAATCTGACATCTTGGAATCTTGACGAAATTTTTCAAAAAAATATATCTTTTTAGGTATCACTTTAGAAAAAATATTTTTATTTTTTTATAGAAAGAAACATAGTGCACAAACTGTGCATACAAATGTTTTTAACAACGCTCTCCATTTAAGAGTTATACACAAAAAAGAGATATTTTCGTCAATTTACGTTTTTTGAAACGACAATATCTTCTTACCCATCAGTCACAGAATGAGAGTGTTCTTTTATTTTTTGTAGAAAATCATATTATTTACAAGTTTTGCCAATATTACTTTTTAATACTATTTACCGTTCCATAGTTATATGCGAAAAAGTGGTATTTTCGACAATTGAACGTGAATTACTTTTAACGCCGGTCAAATCCGTGTGTAGACTTTTGCATGCGTATTCCTTATCCATGGATAGAAATAATTGCATTTAAAAATCTTCACTTGGAATTTTTCTGTAGTGAAAGTACATTTTTCCGGCTCTGGAACTTTAGCACCTCATATATGGGAAATTTTATATTTGAGAATGCAATCTTATTGGTCAGTAATTGGTCAGAAAAGATCAACTAGTTGTAGAAATTGGTCAGCCCTAGGTATCTTGTAATAAAAGCTTAAGGTTTCTTAAGGACACTCAAGATCATCCGCGATTTCTGGCACCTCAATTAGGGGAAATTTACGAAAAAGTATAACATCTGAACGATCTCTAGATCATGTTAAAAGGTCAACTATTTATTATATTTATAATTGGTCAATCATAGTTTTTTTTCTATGAATTTTCAAAATTCGTTTCAAGGTCACAAACAAAAATTTAAAGTATTTAGATCATTGCATAAAATTAATTATTATTAATTCATTCGAAAGGCCACTTCTTGGTCATAAAAGGTCAGGTTTTTCCAGTTATTGGTCATACATACATATTTTTTAATGAATTAAAAAAAAAATTCAAGGTTATTGCGAGTTTTGGCACCTCATTTATGGGAAATTTGCAAAAAAGTTAATTCCACCTGAAAGGCCTTAAGGTCTATATAAAAGGTCAACTAATTTCAGTAATTGATCAGCTATAGATTCTTTTTTTACGATTTCTTAAAGTTTTTTTTCAAGGTCACGAACGATTTTTGGCATAATGATAAAAATTCATAACAACAAATCTATGGCTGACCAATTACTGAAACTAACTGGCCTCGTATAATGATCCACTAACCTATCAGGGAGCATAATTTTTTTTCTGAAATTACCTAAATGCTGACCAATTGCTGAGACTAGCTGACCTTTTATATAGATCTTAAAGCCTTTCAGGTGATATTAATTTTTTGCAAATTTCCCATAAATGAGGTGCCAAAAATCGCTAACATTGAAAACTTTTAAAAATTCACTCAAACAAAAATCTATGGCTGACCAATTACTTAAACAAGCTGACCTCTATCTAGAAATCTTTCAGATGATAAACTATTTTTGCAAATGACCTTGATTTTTTTTAAATTCATTAAAAAATATGTATGGTTGACCAATAAATGAAAATAGCTGACCTTTTAAGACCATGAAGTGGCCTTTAAAAATAGCATACTTAATTTTTTTAAATGACCCAAATGAGCTGCTAAAAGTTTTTTTGTGACCTTGAAACGAATTTTGAAAATTCATAGAAAAAAAACTATGGTTGACCAATTACTGTAAATAGTTGACCTTTTATCATGATCTAGAGATCTTTTGAATGGTACACTTGTTTGGCAAATTTCCCTTAAATGAGGTGCCAGAAATCGCGCGTGACCTAGAGTAACCTTGAGAAACGTTAAGCCTTTTTTACAAATTTTCTAGAGCAATTTCTAAGGCTTGTTGACCTTTTCTGGCCAATTAGATGGCACATTCTCCAATATCAAATTTTTCATATATTAGGTGCCAAAGGTCAAGAGTCCATTTCTTCCTGGGCTAAGAACCACTAAAGAGGTTTTTTCAAATTTTAAATTTTTTTGTCATTCTCCAGAGGGGAAATTGAATGTTTTTGCTTCAAAATTTTTGATTTTTTTAAATTCAATATTTCAAAAACGGGTTTATGAATTTTCCTGAAACTAAGTTATTAAACGTATATTAAAAAATACTAAAAATTGACGTACCAATTTCATATAAAATTTACTAAATTCTTAATTTTTTTAATTACAACGATTTGAAAATTTTTGTTTGCATATATTTATATTATTTCAAGTAGTCAAATGGCATACCTACTTGTTTTAGAACTCTGAATAACTCAACGAAATAAAAAACGAATACTATTTTTGTTTATACTTTTTCTACATATAGTTACATGCATATTTAAAAAGCTCTAAGGTTTTAATCAACTTGAACATAAGAGCAAGTATGTGCGCATTTTATTTTTTAAGATATCGATATCTGCTACAAATATTTTTAGCAACTTCTTTTTCCTATATTTTAAAAAACGGCTCAATAAAATTCAAAAAACCTTCTTTTCGTAAAAGGAATTTTTTAAACAGTGTTTATTAATAGCAGGTAGGCACAGCCCAAAGAACAATTTTAGTGTTTTTACGATTTCCTTCAAAATAGTATTTCTGATTTCAACCTTTTTTTATACAGAAACTTCTGAAAACTATAAACAGTTTTCTAACCAACATTTTCAAAAATTATGTTTTTTTGGAATTTTAAGACATGTTTTTTTATATGTTGAAAACGATAAAGTAATATTTTAAAACTTGTTTTTTTTTTTTAATATTTGAGAAAAAATTTAACTTTTATTACAAACTAAACGGTACCTTAAATGTTAAAAAAAAAATTAGGAAAGCAATGTTTTCTTAATGCAGCTTCTACGATTTTTATAAAACTTTTTCTGTATGTTAAAACTAGTGCGATTTACTACTTAAAATTATAAAAATGTATGCTTGTATTTTGAATTTTCTCTTTATCGTCTGAACTGATTCAGATTAATTCGTGTATATAGGAATTTCAAACAAGATTAAATAATATGTATTGTATATCACAATTTTCAATAATTTTTCTGATTTTTTGAAAACACTTTAAATTTTATTTTTGAAAACTCGGTATCTCAAAAACGGCTCTATATTTTTTTTTTAGAAATTTAATTTTTATATGCACATAAATAGATACCTAAGATTTATTTACCAAAATAATTTATTTTAAGAAACCGCACCAACGATTATAAATTTAAGTTTTCTCTGCAATTTCATTTGATCAACCTTTAGAATATTGAAGAAGAGAGCAAGTACTTGTTATGCTTCGCAGTCATGGATTTTATTTTGTATGGACATTTTCTTGTGGTACATATTACCTTCAATTCAAATAATAAAACAGAAATATTTATTAGGTACTCCCCTGGATAAAGTTCCATAAATAAATTTTTAACTTGTTTTCTTTAAATCTGTTTCGTCATTTTTTCTTCGAAAATCATGTAGAACTTAATTATGTGACCCAACTGAAGATCGCGGGTATCCATAAGATGAGAACTTCTAACATCGAAGTTCATGTAAACTTATTCCAGAGTAAGCTATTGTTGATACTCGACTCGTATTATGTATGTTTACCCATGAGTTCGATACATTTCTCACTTTTTGTTTGTAACTTTTTTTTTTTTTAAATCTCTAACTTCAGAGAATCAGTTAAATTGCTTGAACGCGGATGATCTCAAATTAATGAGTACTACACCCATCAATATCACTGAATGACCGACCGCAGCTACAATGATGTAGCAGATATCTTTGTATAGCTCGGTTTTTTTGTTATTGTTGTAACAAATGTTTAAATCTTTTGGGATGCGTGATTTGAAGTGATGACGACTGCGAAGATCATCCGTCGTCATGTCGGCGGCGGCACTGTAATTTTATTGTGTTAAATTTTTTGTTTGCCTTTTGCGCCTTTGATACCGCAACTGGAAATTGTTGGGGGGATTTTATTTGTGCCTGTTATTTTTGTAATCAGGTATTTGATGTAGATATTTAATGAGATTTGGTCTTTGTTGTAATGTGATGGCAGTGGAAAGGTGATTCTATTGCTGTATTGAAGCAGTGTTGTTATATTAAATGGGTAGAACAAGAAACCAACGAATCGAATTTTTCTAATGCACAAAATGTCTGCTAGAAAACTACAAATCTGAAAGGAAAAGAAGAATATTTTGTCTTTGAATATTTTAAATGCATCTGGCACACACTGCAGAATATTTTTAAAATTTTCTTTAAAATGTTTTCTTTCTGCATCACTATTATTTTACTATTCTTAATCTTGAACTGAGGATGAGGAGAGAAAGTTCCAGGATACATTTAGGCTCATTTATGAGTGCAAATTTATAAAAAAAAAAACATTAAATTTACTCTTAAATTAACAAAAAAAAATAAAACAAATAAATATAACAACGCTGTCTTAATATCAAATAAACAACCATTAAAAGAATCTGGAATAGATCAATTAAGGTAAAGGTGGTAACCTGACTTAATTTAATGATTCCATAGACCAAAAGCTATTAAAGCGATGCTGTTTTTTTTTCGTTTTTTGTGGCTTCAACGAATATTTGTGGTTTTTATCAAATTTCTTATAATCAGCTTGTAGCCACAGAATAACGGTTTCTTTTGTGATTGTGAGATATTATTGAACTAACTTATTTTTTCTTCTTTTCATAGCATTACATGGTAGGTATTATTAGAGATTGCAATCTTTCTTAGAAAAAATAGACTCTAGTCTTTATTTTTTGATGATGTGAGTATATAAAATGCCTGTCATCAATCAAATTCTAAACATAATTGATTCAACAATGAAGCTTCTTTTGCCAATCGTCTTTTGTAAGCTTTTATATTATTTTTATTTTTTAAGCTCACTTTGCAGTTGGTTTGTAATATGTTGCTTATTTTTTCAAGATTCTGTCTTGAAATTTAGAAACTATAAAGTTAGATGATATAAATATCCTTTCCTTCTTACGCTAGTTCACAATGATAATTTGTTTTCTTTTCAGGTTTCTCTATTGTCTCAGCTTCAGAGCCTCGAGTTTTTGGAATTGGTGCAGCTATTAATGCCCAATCACAGCCATTTATAATATCTGGTCAGCAACAAGTCGTTACTGGACCTGCAGGACTACCTGGTCCTCCAGGTCAAGCCGGACCCAGAGGACCTTCTGGTCAACGAGGCGAACGAGGCGAAGAAGGTAGAGCCGGACCAGTAGGTTCAATGGGGCCACCTGGTGAAAATGGAGCAGATGGAAGACCTGGATTTCCAGGCCCTCGAGGAGTTACAGGATCTTCTGGATCGAGAGGTGTCCCCGGACCTATTGGACCACCTGGTCCTATTGGACCGCCTGGGCCACCTGGACCACCAGGAGCAGCTGGTTTGGCAGCAGCTGCTGCGGGCAAATAGCTAATTGCAACGCAGATTGAGATAACTGAGTCTGCGGAGGATTATAATTTGTATGTTAATACGCACACTGAATCGACTCACGATGCTGAAGACTATAATTATTACGTTGGATATATTAATAGCATACAATATGGCAAATAACTTATTTATGAAATTTCTTAGGTTAAATATATATTTTTTTTTTTTAATAAAAAGAAATTTATTTATTTTGAAAATGTGCTTTTTCAAAAATTAAGCTAGCATATAATGAAGGCAATTTTCTTCGTTGTTATAGACCTTGGTGAAAACTAAGTGTTTTAAACTATTCCGCCGGAGATCTGAAGATGGATCCTCATCCTATTCTACCCTAAACAAAAGTAAATTCTTTTCAGGTAGGTACTTCAATGGAGTATATAATATCCAACAATATTCCTTCTGATGAAGAAGTGCCTCGCTTTTTGGACGTTCAGATTCGGCAAAAAATTCTAGGCCCCATAAATCCTGCCAGTTTTTATTGCGAGATCATCTAGTGTCGGTGTTTAAATTGAGTTAACTCCAGAAACGTGTTTTGCAGTAAATTTAAATCCTTAAGTTAACTCCGGTGAGCTTAGGCATTTAATTGATGAGTTAACTCTGAAACCTAACTGAGGGTAATTTTTACAATGCCGCCATCTTGATTTCGATTAAAAAAGGCTTAAAAATTGATTTAATTATAATTTATTTTTCATAACTGAAACATATTAAAGTTAATGATCAGCAGAAAAAACCGCTTCTGAGTAAATTTAGAGGGTTAAATTATTTTCAGGTTTAGTTAACTCTGATTTTACTCAGAGTAAACTCAAAACTGTTAAACTGGCCCTAAGAGAACCCCAGTTTTTTCTTCAGGATTTATTTTAAAAAAGTTCAGGGTTTAGGGTACACTTGCTGTAGCAAAAACTATGTACAAACAAAATTGTAAATTATTTTTTAGAATAATTTCGATTTGTTAAGGTAGGTTTATATAGCCCGGTCAGGAAACCTAATCCCGCATATTTTTTGGGGGTAGAACCATTTTGATGATTGGAAGTCATTCCTCACACACTTAAAATAAAATTTTACTTGGAAATAATTTTTATAATTTTGTCATTTTGAATAATTGCGCCCAATCCCGGTGACAAAATTCATTTCCACTTATTTTTTTAAATTGATAAAATCTGGTATTCTGGTAATAATTTGGGGATGCTGAAGTCAGTGGCACTGCCTATTTTGTTTCTACTTCAAACCAGGACTTTACAATTTAGATCAGACCATGGTCCCAAATTTCAAAATTTGAAATAGAGTTTTGTTGAAGTCAGGAAACTGAGTCAAGTTCATATTTGCAATGTCCGAAAATGTTTGCCTTAATGTATACTTTCATATAAAAATGATTCAAATACTAATTTGTACTAAATTTGAAGAAGATGGTCCAAAATTTTGAGTCCTAATCTGATCGAATAAGAACGAAATTTGACACTTGGAAGTTGCAAAACAAATTTTTTGCCAACTCAAAAGCTCTAACAAATCAAAAATAATTTAAAGTAATAGTTTTAATAATGTTAATATTTTTTCTGGTTACATTATTTAAATATGACATAAGGCTTAAAGTTCTGATACTAAAAATAATTTCCAATACAAACATTTTTAAAAACTAGCACTAAAATGTGTTCCCTTAGGAACATATATCAACATTTTAGACCATCTTCTTTAAATTTTGTACAAATCAGTATTGGAGTCTTTTTGAATAAAAAAAATTCATTTAGGCACATATTTTAGGACATTTCAAATAAGAACTTGACTCTGTTTCTGACTTAAACAAAACTTTATTTAAAATTTTGAAATTTGGGACCATGGTCTTTTATAAATTGTGAAGCCCTTGTTTGAAGAAGAAAAAAATAGGCAGTTCCACTGAATTCAGCATCCCGAACTCATTAAGTGTACCAAAAATTAATTTAATAATGATTTTTGTCGCCGAAATTCAACAAACGGCACCCAATATTACAATGTCTTGCAAGATGGGTGTTGAAAAGTCGTACATTCAGCTAATACGCACCTTCACTTAATATGGGGAGCGGGTCGAAATTTTGGTTTAAAAATTCAGTTTTTTTTTTTTTTTTTTTAAATTCAGTTTTTCAAAATTCTCCTTTTTCCAGTTCTGTCGGTAAAAATTCTGCTTTTCAAAATTGTGTTTTTTTTTTTTAAATTCCCTCTTATTCTTCAACTTTTCCAAAACCATTTGTCTTATTTCGGGTTTGTTCATGTCCAATTATAATCTTAACATTGACTTATTTTTTTCAAAATAAAACAAATAACCAGGCATGCAAAACTTATCTCTTTTGTATACTTTTTCAGGTTATTGAGGCTGTAATTTAAAGTGCATAAATGGTGTCAAATTTTTAACCAGATCGATGTTTTATAATACTTTGTTTACTGGTTGGGGTCGAGATTCTGGCAGGGTCAAAATTCTTTTTGCTAAATTCTGCTTTCAAAATTCTGCTGCTCAAAATTCTGCTTTCAAGATTCTGCTTTCATAGCAGAATGTTTGTCAAAATTCTGTTTCTCAAAAAGAAAGAAAAAATTCTTTTATTTGGTGAAAAAGTAGTGAAGCTGTTTTTTATTAAGATTCTCCTATGTTTAACTTACATTAACTCGTCAAAATCCGTCTAAGATACCATTGTAAATTCTTAATATCTAAGTTTTTCAAATATATGACCTACTTTAATTTCAAATTAAGTAATATTATGATTTCTCCATCAAAACGAAATTTGATTGTTGATATTTTAAATTGATGGAACAAGATTAGGTACATGAAAATTTCATCGAAATCTCAATGAAAACTCCAGATTTCAACGAAAGAATCGGCAGAAATTAGTTTTTAAAAATGTTATATGACAGAATTTTGAAAAACAGAATTTTGAAAAACAGATTTTTTTTAAAGAAAACTGAATTTTGAAATGCAGAATTTTGAAACCAGAATTTCGACCCGCATTCTTTGTTAACACTTACCCACTATCAGATTTTGCAGCAAAAATTTGGTGGACCATGATTTCGTTCAAATGAGGAATTTTCATTGAGATTTCGATGGAATGTTTTCTTGTTCCATGAACTAAAAATATCAAAAATGGAATTTCGTTTTGGCGGGACATTAGCTAAATATTACTTAATTTGAAATTGAAGTTGGTCATATTTTTGAAACGCTTAGATATTTAAGAATTTATAATGTTATCATAAACGGATTTTGACTTTTGAGAATCCAAGCACCACTTTTTCATCAAATAAAAGAATTTTTTTCCTATAATTTATACTTTCAAGTAGCTATAAGAAAATTGATTCCCGCAACTTTGCAATTGGACAGAATTTTGTTAAACTGAATTTAGAAAAAATAGAATTTTGAAATGCAGCATTTTGACAAACAGATTTTTGAAACCAAAATTTTGAAAGCAGAATTTTGAAAAACAAAATTTTGAAAGCAGAATTTTGCAAAAAGAATTTTTATCCTGCCGGAATTTCAACCCCATCTCGTTAAAATGTCAATGTTTTCAATTTTCGGAAACACACTTTCTTATGTCAGTGGGGGATTTCTACTTTTTTTGTGATATTTTAAGCTTGAAAAAAAAGCGTAAACGCCTCAAGATGCCAAAAGTTGGCCGGGAAAATAAGAGTTGATCCTTTAAAGGAAAATAGAAACATCTTTGGTTAAAATGTCAGTGTTGCCACTTTTCGGGAACATAGATACTATCTTGATGTTAAAGGGTGGGCTTCCAACTTTTTTGTAAATTTTTAGTATTTTGAACACGAAAAACTTGCAACTCATTTTCCCAACACCCGTTTGGCACTTGGAGGTGTTTTCCCCTTTTTATGTTCAAAATATAACAACTTACCGAAGAAGTTGAACCATTTCCATTTGACATACAAAAAAGTATATTCCAGAAAAGAAGCAGCACTGACATTATAACCAAAGGTGCGTCTACTTAACACCTGTCCTTTAATAAGACACCAATCGCTTTTTTGATCATGGAAATTTTGCAAGTAATTTATGATTTTCTTTATTTTACCGTTTTTTACAGATAAGACGTGAAAATTGCGTTCAAGTGACAGGATTACAACAGCTGTACTACATTTTTAGCATGTCATAAGTAAATAATTACAAATATTATAGTAATTAGTCTCCAAAAAAAAAAAACAAAAATCTCAAGAATTTCGATTTGTTAGCTGTACTTTAAATTGGGCGCCATTTTCTCATGTTTTACTATTTGTTCAAGAATCAGTTACATTTGGCGATTTTTTAAGCTTCATATGGTTTCCTGTTTTTAACTCTCAACACAAATTGTGAGGAATAGGATGCACAACTTCCAAATATTTAAAACAAAAATATGGCCCCGTTCGTAAAATACTTAAGTACATTCATTCTGTTTGAGAAAATAATATTTCTGGTTCAATCTTAATTAATCACCCCCTTCTTCATAGGTACCTACATTTGTTTCAAAAGTTCTGTTAAACCTCATGCTATAACTTAGGTATAGAAGCTATTACATAAAACAACTATAATCAATTTCTATTATAATTCAGAAAATTCTCTCCAAAAGGCGTTGATCTGAAAATGTATTTCAAATGAAGTTCCATAAAAGGCTTTCCAACTTACAAACAAAAATATTGTTGCACATTTCACTTAATTAGCACATAAAATTCACTTGTTTACGCTATTTTTCCAAGCGAAAAACTAGGTATAGGTACCTTCTTAACACAAAAAAGAACACAAATCAATTAAAACTTCACCAGAACCTCCCATTCGTCCTCTTAATTTTGCATTAATTAACTTCCAAAACCTTTAAGAAAACAAAACACTCACAAAAAAAAACAAGAAACAAAACAAGAAAAACTTCTCAAAGTGAACATCCATAGCTTAAGTAGCTGCAAAAAAAACACACTTTATACCACAGAAGGACAAAAAAAACGCCCCAGGAAACAACTCCACTGGGGCAATGTCCGTAGCTTAAAAGGAAAAATGCCAACAAAAAAAAAACACCTCAATTCATTGTCTCCTCATTTTTAATTCATTGCAAAACAAAACAAATTCTTTTTGGCACAGTCTTTGGTCTATGGTGTAAGTGAGGGAGATGTGAATACTGGCAGGGTGGGGCAACCCTGTCAAAAAAAAAAAAAACACCTCAACCCCAATCCCGTTTGTTACACGCTGCAGGACCAAAAAACCTTATACAATGTTGTTTCATTGTTCAAAAAAAAAAAAAGAGGAATCCAGAAAAGAGCAAAATTATGGCACAGTGAGTGAATTTTAAAACACTACCGTTTCCAACCCCATCATCATTATCATTATGTTCTTCTCCACTCGGCCTCAGCCTATGCTCCTTTTATGGATGCTTGGGGTGTTTGAGGGGCAGGCGATCGGGATGATGTTGATGTTGTTCTACTCTGTCTCTCCCTCACCCTCTTATCTGCCTGCATATCGGCTTGTTAGGGTTGAAAACATGGTTTTCCAAATGAGCCGCCCTTATTTCCATGTCTATGGGAAAATAAATGAATGAGCTTTTAACTAAGTTAATGAGATCGGAACGAAAAACCGAAGAACGGATTGCAAAATAATATAGTTGTGTAGTTTTTTTCTATTTTTTTTTTTGTCATTCTCAGAAAGTCTCTTCTTCATGGTAGAACTGGTACCAGAACCGGTATCCCATCCCGGCCGTTGCCACACTGTAAATCCTAAGCCCTGATCTCATCGTTTCACTTAAACATGAAATGGATGGGTGGAGGGAGGTGCATATAGAAAGAGAAGGCGACTGCTTTAACATTCAGCATAAATCACCTTCAGCTTTAGCCTTGGCTATGCGGCGGCGTTAGAGGTTTTTATAACTCTGTATCCTTTTTCTGCTCGGGAGTTCTGATTTAGCATCCTGTTAGCTTCATCCTGAATATGTATGTGTGTCTACTGTGCACTGGTTCTATTTTTTAATGTGAATAACCCTCTTGGCTTAGTGTTGTCGCCCTGCAGAAGAACTGACATTTATTAAGATGTGCAATCGCATTTTATTGTAATTTTACGGGGTAGGAGAGGCCAGACTTTAAATCCTAGAAAACCCATCTCCTTTTAGATGTTACGCCCAATATACACCTACCTACCTATACCTAGTAAGGGAAGCAAACTTGTATGAGAGAAGTGTAGTAGAACAGCCGTTAGTTGAGGAGAACAAAAAAAAAAGTAGAAAAAGAATGTACAAATCGTAGGTGGTTTATGGAGGATGGGATTTTAAATTGTCACCGGTTAGCATGTTATGCGAGGGTAATGATAATGGCGGAACTAATAGGCACAAAGGGTGCTACAGAATGGTACTACTTAATACTATTGCATTGCTATGGTTGGATGAAGAAATTAAATTTTCATTTATTAAAGTGAATTTGCGTGTTAAAGGATTTTCTTCTAAAAATCTCGCCTTGCTTTAGCTTTGATGCTATAATGAGTTACGTACAGATGAGTATGTATGATGTCGTTTTATAAAAGACTGAAAAGGGATTTTTATAAATGTATGTACCTAGTTGTTCTATTTGACAAAAAGGTACACGAGGGTAATCATTTAAGGCCTAATTTGCATTTTTTTTTTGTTTAAATGGGAATTGAGCTTGAGCTATTCGATAAATTAGGATTTGTATACAAGGAATTGATAAGTGCGTAGAGGTACCTCTATATTAACTTGAAATTGCTTCTCTATAGTCACTCAATTAAACTAATTTAATTAAAAGTGGGTGGAAATAAGTATAATATTTAAATCATATAAATTATTCAAACTAATTTTACTCTTTATAAAGTGGGTATTTTACGAAAAGTGATACATTTATATTATTATTATTGGATGGAGGAGTTCTACAATTGTTGTGAGCAGCTTCATCCTGTCTGAATATAAAACATACTTAGTGGATAGCTCTGATAACGGGGCAATTCTCCTTAAAGGAAATTTTTTCGGGAACTATTTTTTTTCGTATTTCTTATACCAATTGCGGTCCTATAAACCACTTGGAAATTATCTTATTTCGAATACGAAATAATCATAACCTTGAAAATAAAATTCGAAAGCGAAAATAAACTGTTTTTGTTTGATAAAATATGCCATATTTTTTGACATTTTCTAAGTGATATCTTGAAATCTCGAACTGATAGCCAAAAAACTATGGTGACTTTTGAGCTACGCTTCCAAAAACGATTTAAGTATAATAGTGTGTGCAGTAGACGATTAATGACATAGAAACCTGATTAAATCCACGCTTTAACGGACTCAAAACTATAATAACCAGAGCTAGAATTTCTATGTTAATACAATTTTTTTTTGAATAAGAGTTGAAGAACTTTGATGAAAAAGATAAAATAGAATTTCATTGGTCCCAAACGAAAGAATTTCTTACAGTTATAGTTTACAGGTAGAATAGTACAGAAAAGCCTTCGAATGAAACTTGGTGAAAACGTTTCATGTACCATGACATTAAAGAATCAAAAGAGTTTATAAAAAATATCACATGGAAGGGTGTATTTTTGAGGGGGAGAGGGGGGGGGAAATTGGTTGTGTTCTAACCAACAATTTCGCTTCTATATTCATCCATAGAAGCTCTTCATTTTCATTCAACTTATACCCATAAAAGCATTGCATAAAACTCCATAGAGTGAAAAGGCGACATTTTTTCAATCCTATTGTACCTTTATGGAGTTAATTATGAGAGTTTTAGAGAAGTGCACATTAAATTAAAAAAAAAATAAATAAAATTAAATTTGGTGGCACAACAGCTCGTGAAGAGCCAAGGCCTAGTGACTTACAACTCTCTGCACAAATGTGTGCATATTTTTGGCAGGAATGGAGGGGACCTACAATTTTTTGCCGAGTCCGAACGGCTAGATGAAAAAGCACTTATTCATGACAAGTATACTCTTGGAGGATTTGTCAGTTCCTCGCAAGAGGCAGTACTTCGCGAAAAAAACATTTCTGTTTTTAGGTGGCAGCGGCTGGGAATCGAACCCAGACCTTTGGCATGATAACCCTGCGCACTAACCATCATGCCACGAGGTATTACATTAAATAAAATTAAAAAAAAACTAAAAATCAGACTCGTGTCCCTCTGAACCAGTCCACTAATCTAAGATACACAGTTCAAGGCACTAAGTTGCAAAGACCTTTATCTTGAATTGCCTCGTACTAACACCAACCTTTAACATTGACAATAACAAGAAGTATATGATCTCAGATGCCAAACTAAATATAAATTATATAATTGCTTATTTTTGCTTGGCGTCTCCAAATTAACTAATACAAGCAATAAAGAAATAAAGAATAACAAAAAGATTGTATAGAAGAATAGAAGAAAAGTGAAAGTATCTTGGTCATTTCATAGGAGCATTATAGAGAGACTAAAGAAACATTGGTGCATCGCTTCTATTAAGCTGATATAATTTGCATCAGAAAATATTCAAGGAATCAATAATGCTTCAATAAGGTCAATAAAAAATATTAAATGCATGCATAGATAGCACATACTTATATGCTTTTATGTTTAAGTTGCTTGGAACTTAAAAACTTTTGAAATATGTATGCAAGTAATTATAGAAGAAGTATAACAAAAATCACATAATCGTTTTTATACCCGTTGAATTACTAAAATAATAAGTTAAAACATTTATTGAGAAAATAATGGTTCAGTTCGCGTGACGCATCTCGAAACAATCAATTTAATAAAGGAAAATTTTGGTGAGATGCTGAATATTCACTTCCAGGGTGTCAATCGTCTCAGGCTTATCTGTGAGGCAAGCGACTTCACATAACCCCACGACGCAAGATAAAGAAATTGATTGTATTTCGATGGGTGCGTCGCGAAAATTGAACCATTAGTTTAGTAATAAATTTGCACGGTTTCCAAATGTTGTTCAGAAGTAAATCTATTCATTAGGAAATGGCAAACCAAATTGAGCATAAATCAAGTGACAGCTGTCAAAAACACCAACTCCGAAAAAAGTATTGCCAGAGTGAAAACCACACACTTCTAAAAAAAAACACCCTTTACTATGATTTTAAAATAAGCTTTTCCTTAACGGTTGTATGATGAGTACGATTATTGTTGAAGCAATTTTTTTTTGAAACTCATCTCTGGAGAATCACAAAAAACACTTAAGCTTAAAATATTTTTTTAAGACTAATAAAGAAGCGTTTCCGAGATATGCTTAGTTCACAGTTCCCAAGTAAAAAATAATCAAAATTTTTAAAACAATTTTCCACCTATTATTTGCACCAAATTCTATAAAATTCAAGCCAAAAAATATTTGTCTTGGCTTAAACCACCCATTTTGTCATTTATTAACACTAAATTAATAAACTATAGGTAGGCCTATAAAAAGAAAATAATTATTTTTGCATGCAAAAACCATTTGCATGCAAACAATGCCTTAAGGGAATTTTTTTTTAAATAAGTGTAAACTGACCACCAAAAAACAAATATTGCATTCACCACCCTTTTATTTTGCATGCAAAACAATTATTGCCGGTCCATTGTTTTGCATGACATTTCATTACAGCAATGTTTTTTTTTTTTTTTGCATGAAATTGTAGACCAATCATGAAAACAATTAATTTTGCATATCACCTCAATTAATTTTGACATGCGATAATATTTTCAAAGATTTTTTTTTTTCGCACGGGAACTCTAAACTGGGACATATGCGCAAAAATTATTTTCTCAGCAATTTTTTCAGATACTGACATAAATCCGGCAAACGGTTTAGCTAAGTTACATAAGCGTGCTTAAAACCGAAAATGCTGCTTAAATTTTATATCGAAAATTTCACATTCGTTAAAATATTCGAACTCAAGATTTTGATTAAATATGACATAACGAATATAAAGAATATGCAAAAACTAAATAATATTTTAATTTTGTTTTCTGGGTCTTATTAAATATTTCTAGAGATACAGACTAAACGGCTGGTTGGATTTTTATAAAACTTGGTGCTAGGTGCAATGAATGTTAAATTTGTCAGTTTTGGTGCCCCAAATAAGTTTTTGAGCAAAAACTACCGAAAATTATTTGAAATGATGAAGTTTAAGTGGCTGTTAATTTATAATTAGTTTTAAATTAAAATGGCATGTTTCACGCATCTCCGAAAAAAGTTATGTGCGATTTAGGAATAAAACTTAAAAATCTTTGATTTTTCGATTTATTTTTAGGTTGGTTTTGGATAACTTTTCCTGCTTAAATTTTCTTAATGTTTCAAACCATCCATTGCGATAGAAAATTCAACTCTGAACAAAAAGTTTTAGGCGTAAAATTGTCAAACTCGGCTTGGTTTCGGAGTTATAACAAAAATTTTGAAAAGTTACCAGTGTGACCATTGTTTTAGAAACGCATGGGTGAATTTAGTAGTATTTTTAATTTTAAGTATATGAGTAATAAAAATCCCTTGCCCGTAATTGTTCCTTTTAAAAAGGTCCATTGAATAAGCTTTTACCAAGTTTTGATTTAAAAATTACATTTGTCATATAAAATTCCATTCATCTTGGGGCCCGGGTTAACGTTAAAATACACTTTTTTTTTTATTTTTTGGAATAAATTAGGAAGTTACGTTAATAAAAGTAAAAAAAGGACTTTTATAAGGACCACCCTTAAATTGGGATTATGTTCGACTTAAAAGTTTGACAAAGCCCCTATTTCTATAATTATTAAACATCTATAATCGTGTTTTATGACCTCAAATGGGAATTTAAGGACAGCATGAAATACTTGCGTTTTGTTACTTGTGTAAATCCAACACTAGGCTTGTTTGATTCGAGTACCAACAATTGGAAAAACCATTACAATCAGGTAGCATAAAGTACCGAATCCTCTTCAGTACCGAATCCTTTCTAATATAATTTTCGGATCCAAACTGAAAGGATTAGGCTAAAGTGTGAAGAAAAAAGTTTAAAGTAATTTGAGTACTAATTTGAAGACTATCGACTAAAGTACCGGTTCAAGGGTAAGGACACTGGGAAAAAAATTGCTTCAAAATGATTCCTCATAATAATCTAAATTAACCAACCTAAGAAGGAGTTTATAAATGTTCTCTTTTTAAAATTATTGTATTTGCATTTTTATTTCAAGTAATTTTATTTAATGCTTTTTATGTAATCTTTTAATCTTTGTAGGTTGGTAGGACGTACCTTTATTTTACTGTGGAGTTCTCATTTCTTTCCTTGTTTATTTTAAAGTATTTGGAAATCTTTGTATTTGGCACATTTTTTTTTTGGTTGCAAAAATCTATTCCCAACCCAACCAACTTTACTTTTAGATTCTGACGATACAACTCCTCTTAAACATCAGTTAAGTTGTAAAATCTCAGAGAAATAAAATTTAAAAGGTCAATTTTATCAGATTAAGATGTGTATCACACAAATTGTTCACAACTCAATTTGTTTTTATTATAAGAGGTTCTTATACGAAAGAATGACTTTTATAGTGTGAATATATTAAGACCATATGCTGCTTGTCTTCTTTTATGCCTGAATTCAAATTATATAAAAGAGCTTAACACAGCATCAAGCCATTCATAATTTGTACATTCACAATGTTGACGGTGGTGTTTGTTTTATGTTGTAAGGATATATTATGGGATTTAATATAAAGCCTTTTAAGACTTTTAATATTTTTTCCTTATTTTTAAAAGGTTTTTTGATTCTTACTCAACAATCAGCTTGGGCTAAGGAAAATCTGGGAAATAATGGAAAACGTGCATTTGGAGCACTATCAGTAGATCCAGTTTTTATATCAGGAGGACAGCAATGCATTTGCCCACCAGGACCACCTGGTCAGGCAGGTGCACTTGGACAAATTGGACTTCCAGGTGAAAGGGGTGACACTGGCAATCCAGGGAGAGATGGCCCACCTGGACCTATGGGACCACCTGGGCCAGTCGGTGCAAATGGACCTGATGGAGCAATCGGAGCACCTGGCGTAGCTGGAAGACGTGGAGCAGAAGGATCACCTGGCCGTTTGGGTCCTCCAGGACCACCTGGCCCTATTGGGCCAATAGGACCACCGGGTCCAGCGGGAATTGCAGCAGTTGCAGCTGGATAAATAGTTTAAATTGATTTGTATAAGAATAAACATGTGAATAAAAGTAAAAAAAAGAAATTAAAGGATCAAGATTTTTTTGTCAGTTTTTAGAAGAAATGTATTTAAATGAAACGGGGATAAATCTAAAGTTTCAGGTGTCATGTTTTGAGATATATTGGCTTTTGATGTTGTACCTAAAATTATTTTTTTTTGCATGAGATATCTGGCTTTTGATAAAAAAGCTGTAGTCTTTGTTCACCAATATAGAAATCGAAATATATTTTTCTGGTTGCTTTTGATTCACAGAATTTACTGAATGAGAGAATTATACATATTTCTCGAGGTAACTTTTTTCAAAAAGGTAAACTTATATAACCATTCAAATATGAACATTTTTCTTCGAAACTCTTTTCGAATCTTAGAAATACCTTCATCTGTTTTTGTGAGTGATATATGGTCATTCTGAAGTATAAAATTTTTCTTTCATTTTGCAAATATTACCTCGAGAAATATTTTAACCCCAAATTTGCATCAAAAACGCATTTTTGTTTTTCAAAACTTAAGATTCGAATATTTCAAAAACTTGAAAAAAAAAAAAAAAAAAAAAAAAAAATTCTGAGGCCAGATTCGAATTCAAATTGTCAAAAACCACCTGAACAATAAATTTTAGTTCATTTAGAGACAAAATTCAATCTTTTTCCACAAAGTAATTAGTAAGTGTTTTCGAGTGGATTTTCGGAAACAGTAAAAATACGTCAATTTTCAACTAGCATTTGAGTCTAATTGGGTTGTCTCAAAAAAAAAACATAAATAGCCATTTGTTGAAAATTTTGTATAAATTCAGTTGAATCATGATGAAATTTTCGAATAATTTATAGTTTTCGTTCGATAACTGAAAAACTCCCAAAAAAGCATTTTTGCATAATTTTTAACATTTTTTCCATGTTGCGTCACGAAGTTTTAGTCACATACATCAGATTTGAAAACATTAAGTAGGGAAAATATCAAAACTGCCTCACAGTTTGCATGAACACAATATGACTGGCCTATTGCCATTGCGGAGCTTTGCAATCGCTCTTAAAGGCTCTCCCAAAGCAACGCGAATGCGGAGCGACGATATTTGTCACATTTTGTAAGTACTATTGTGAATGATTTGCTGCATTCACGTTGGCTTGGGAGAGCCTTAAAGGCCAACTCGAGAATAAAAATGAATGCTGTTTCCAAAGCTGTCCTTGTCCATTTTTCTCCTCATTTTTACTTGCGACAGTACATGGTTAGTACATGTTTAATATGACAGAATATACTTTCGTTAAAAATAAAATGCACTACTGGATCGCACGTACTTGCTCTTATGTCCAAGTTGCTTTGAATTTAGAACTTTTAAACTAATAAAGTTGTTTTACAAAAAAAATATAAAAATATAAAAAAAGCATTTAAACCGTTCTTTAATTGTGTTAACAACTAGTTTAGAAACTTAGAGCTTAAAACCAAGTATGCCATTTGATTACTTGAAAAAATATGAATAAGAGCGGTTTTCTTAAAAATTAATTTTCTGTCTATAAAATTTTAATAACATTTAAGAAAAAGTTTTGGTATACCAATTTTGAGTATGTATTCAAATACATATTAAACCTAGTTTCAAAAAAATTTATGAGCTTATTTTTGAAATATTGAATTTTCAAAAATGTTTTAATATTTTTTTAAAAATCCTAAATTTATTTATTTCAAAATTTTGGTATGCAATATTATTAACATTTTATCAAAAAATTTGCATACTAATTTGGACTGAAGTCGCTTAAGTCGTTAATGAGAAAATCGAAAGTTAAAAAATCGTTATAATTTTCTCTTATCAATAAGTAGGGGAGAGTGGGTATGTATGAGACATTTTTCAGAAAAATGTCATTTACTGGCAATTTATTTATCATATCTGAACGAAAAAGTTTTCTTAGGATAAGACAATATTGTAGCAAGATATACAAAACACAAAAGCAACCAAAAGTTTCATAGAATAAATGTTAAAATTCATCTCAAGCAGCACCTTACTTTGTGCCATTCATCCTGCTCCCAGAAGGATTGGATCAGCTATGTGGTGGAATGGGACAGCAAAATGAATTCAAATGGGACATGTAATCAGTTTACAATAATTTTTTTTGTATCTTTTTTTTCATAACAAAAAACAATAGTATTACATTGATTGTCTGTATATTTAACAAAACAAACAATATATTTGGCCAGTTTATATTTCTTGAGCGCTCAGTCCTCATCTTTTTGACAGAGCAGGAGAGTAAAATATAAACAGTATTCCTCACATAGAAGTCAAAACAACTCTCTTTTTCTTTTCTTCTTATGTAATTTACTGCGACAAAAAATAATTGAGCAAGCAAATCCAAAAAATTTCAGTCTCAGTTTTTAAGGGGAATAGTGAGCAATTTTAGAGAGGATCCTGTTTATATTTCTGAGCACTCTGAGTCCTCTGAGATCTCAGAAATATAAACTGACTAATTCATTCATTCACATTTAAAGTCATGTGTTCTATTCTTGGGACTGAATAGTCACGCGACGGAAAACCGCAAGTGCGCAGATTTGTGCTAGCTGAATTGTCCCATGATTTTTTTTTCTTCCCAGAAAAGCGTTCACATTTGGGACTAGCTTACCTTAATAGATTTTGCGACGAGACCCTTGTATTCTTAGTATGGGAAAACAGTAATGGTGTAAGTGCTTGATATCTCTTAGCAGATTGCACATTGGCTCCATGATTGGTGTTTTAACCGGACACTGTCTTATAGGAAAGCCCGCAACGCATCTCGGCTTGTTCTCTTACGATTTTTGCAGAAGATGTATGGATGAGGAAGAGATTGAATCGATCCCTCACTATCTATGCACGTGCCCTGCTCTATCTCATAGACGAAGACTTCACCTTGGTGATTTTTACTTCAATGATCTCAGCAATCTAATAAACTTGGACACACATAGGTAGTCTACTGCGCTTCATAAGAAGCTCCGAATGGTTCACCGAGAAAGGAATAGGGTTTTCCTAGATTCATGTGGTGTCACAATGAATCAACTCATGGTCTAAGTGTGTCAGTCTTTATGATTGGCAGCCACTTCAACCTAATCTAACCTAGTATGGCAAAATCTAGTTCGGACTCATTACGTAATTAAATAAAATCAAAAGTTAGATTATTTTTTTTCCTTCGTATTCATTTAATTTACATATCTTAAATGGGTCTATGGCATCAGAATGTAAAATATGAAGTAAATATACAACCAATATAAAATATCAAACTTTTACTAACAAAGAGTAATATAGGATGAGTAGGACAGTGTCTCTTTCCTCCTGCATAAGAGTGTCCCAATCATCGTTAAGGGCACCCTAAATTGATAAAACATAATATCACTTAAAAAATGATACAGAGTACAGAAAAATTTGACTTAATTCACTTCGCAATAAAGGTGAATTGCTATTTAAATCAATGTTTTAGCAATAAGTTCACTCATTTTTCTTTTCACTCAAAGTTTATCTGATTATTTTACTTTTTATAAGCAAATCACATTTCCACTGCGTAATTTAAACCACGCACTAGATCTGCTTTGTTAACAGGTAGGTACGGACTTAAGAACAAATTTGTGATCAACAAAAACGAAAAAAAAGATATGTCGTTAAATAGAATGCTTGTATGCCATTCCTCCTGTGGCCCATACATACCCACTCTCCCCTACATCATACCTACAATAATGCATATTCTGATTTTTTTTATCAAAATCGTTAAAGCAGTTTTTGAGACAAAGAAGCTTTTCATTTACGATTGTAGGGCAAGTACCGTTGTTTTTGGTGCTAACAAAAAAATTCAATTTCCTCTCTGGAGAGTTACCTACAAAAAAACTTCAGTTCAAAATTTGAAGAAACTTGCTTCAGTGGTGTAGGCTGAAGGCCTATATACGGACAGACAGACAGAATTGTGTGACCCACTTTTTTCGTGTTCTCTATTATCGTAATGTCATGTTTGATTATCTCAATTTTTTTTCGCACGAATCCAAAACTTGCCCTATAGTACGTATATCGCAAGTAGAAATTGAACTCGAAGTTTTTAATTGTCATTACGAAGACGAAAAAAGTCGGTTTCACAATTATATCTGACTGTCTTTTTGGCTAGAACCTAAGTGGCGAAATCGATTTTCATAATACCGGTACATGGTGCTTTTTAATGATTTTTAATATTTTTTTAAGCCAAAAAAAAGATACTTTTTTATATTTCCATTCGATGTTTTTCTAAAAATTTCACAAAATCGTTTTTTTTTTCTCAAAAACAGCACCATTATTTTTTTTTAAATAATTAAAAAACTTCTTTTAGAAAAAGCTTCCTTTAGATTGGGTTGGTTTCCAAATTTAAAAAAATTGTAATTAATGGTCTACCTTCCAAAAAAACACTCTTTTTTAATTTTCGATTTTCTTCAAAACAATATTTCAGATTTCAACAACCTTTTTTTTTGTAAAGAAGCTTCTAATAAAATACGTAAACAAATATTGTTTGTTCAAAATTAAAACAAAATGATTTTCAAAATTTTTTCTTTGAAAATTAAATATTTTGAATACAGTCACTCACAAAATTATTCGGAATAAATAGTTTTTATTTTAAGCTCATGCTTTTTTTATTGTAACGATTCTTTTATGAAAGAAAATTAAAAATTAGATCAACTTTGTGTTTTCTTATGTTTGTCTTTTTAAGTTCATTTTGTTACAAAATTAAAAAAAAAAAAATAAACAATTTAAGTCTATCTAATTTAAAGTAAGAGTATCGCTATAGTAAAAAAAAAATCATGCATTAAAAATAACTTTTTATTCCGAATAATTTTGGGAGTGACTCAAGGATTTTTTAACTATGTATTTCTAAAATATCCAAGCAAAACATTTTACTTTGATGAAAAAATAACGGTACCACCCACACAAATGTTAAAAACCGTTAAGGAAGAAAATATTTTGTTCTTAAAAGTTGGTCGTAAAAATACTACTTTCTACTACTAAAAACTTACACTCAGCACTACACTGATATACTTATTTTGAATTTTCTCATTACTGCCTGAACGGATTTATATTAATTTTTATTTATACAAATGTTAAACAAAATAAGAAAAAATATTGCATTATTAAAATTAAAAAGAAAATATTTGAATTTTTGAAAAAAATTTCTATTTTTTAAATATCTCAAAAAGGGTTTTTTTAAATATTATTTTTGTATGGTATGCACATAAATAAATACTTAAGATGTATAATCCACATTTTTATTTTAAATGTTTAAGAATTTGATGTAAATGTAAACAAATATTTCAAAAAACCACCTCAATGATTTTAATATCGTTTTTTCATACTGGTAAAAATTTGTCTCTCATAGTTTCCATGTATTTATTTTTTTTAAGCCTCCGCCTCTTGAACATAGGAGCAAGTACATGCCACCCAGTCGTGTATTTTATTTATTTTTGAATTTATATAATCGAGTTGTAGTCTGGTACAAGATTGTTTGCAAGTGATATGGTTCGCTGAATTCCCTATAAACAGCAAGCGAGAAGGCAGCAAGTCTCACTAACTTTTAATTCCCCAAAGCTTTCGAAGAATTGGCATATTAACAATAAGCAAACCTTTAACAAAAATAGGAAAGTTTATTTCACTATCAATTTCATGTCATCTTAACACGACCTACATATATTTACACATTTTTCAAAAATTTGCTTAAGAAACAATTAAAACCCATATCTTTTCGCCAAGATCTATGATCGGTTGTTTTGTTAACAAAGTTTGTTTTTAAGTGTTTTTCGTTTAAGGTATCAATTAGAGATAATTGTTTTATTGCCACTTTGGTAAGATAAACAAATCTTCATTACGAATCTCAAAAGAATGTTTACTCATTTCTTTTGAATCGATCTTTTTGAATGGATTGACTTCTGTTAAAATCCTCGCCCTAAGGCTATTTCGACGGAAATTCCTTAGTTTACAATCAGCAAATTCTTGAAAGTTGCTAAAAACGATTAACCTACATTTTATTAGTGGGATGAGTTTTGGAAGAGAAATTCTTTCTGGCTTATTTTATAAAAAGACCATACACGGCCAAAGGTGCGATTATACAATTCAAGGCAGTCATGAAGGTTACAACATTTTTCCTAACTGGTAAGAAAGTGCCTTAAACTTTTTTTTAAAGATTCTGTTTGATTTTTTTATGTTTCTCTTCAAGGCATTTTAGCCGCACTCTTTTTGGTTGATGCAAAATTTCCTGAAAAACGAGGTTTCGGTAATCGTGGACAATCATCTGCGGTGGTAAGTCGACAAAACAATTGTCTTTGCCAACCAGGCCCACCAGGGCCACCGGGAGCTCAAGGTGTAAATGGTCCACCAGGAGAAAAGGGTGAACGTGGTTTCGATGGATTGGTCGGATTACCCGGACCAGTTGGACCTGCAGGACCACGTGGATCTCGAGGTCTACCCGGAACACCTGGAGCACCTGGTGAACCAGGAAGCCGAGGTCCGAGAGGTTCGAGAGGAGATATTGGCCCGCCAGGTCCAATAGGGCCTGTAGGACCCATCGGTCCTCCTGGACCACCGGGTGCACCAGGTGTCTAAACTCAAAATAATAATTTATATAAAAATCATGTGCTTCCCTTCAAACATAGAACAACGAAATAAAGCTTTAAAAGACCTGCATTCAATAATTTTCAACACCTGTAAGAGGAGGAGTTCGTGTTTCTTTTTTCTTATATTCTGTTTAAGGAGCAGAAGTATTTTACAAAAACCTTTTCTCTCGATTAGAATCAAATTTTCCGCCACTTGACACTGTATATACTGGCATTGTGAGAAGTGCACCGACAAAAGGATCAAAGGCGACCATACTTAAGCCGCAGATCAACTACCGCCACACTATATATATAATCTCCCCTGAGACAAACCTTGCTGCCTGTCAGTTTGACACACAAGACAGCATTCAATCCAGAAATGTCAGCACAGTATACAATTGTGACTTTCGAGTCATTAACATATTTTCCTTTTTGCAAAACTAAACGCGCGGCTTAAGAAAAGACTTTGCGCACACAGGTTCCCATAGAGTTGGTCTATAAGTGTAGCGCGAGGTATTTGTTGATGCTGATGGTTGGCTTGGCTGATGTTGAATGGATAGATGGATGGGATGTCCAACGAATTAGAAGCAGTAAAGGAAGACACTTAACTTCAAGCAAACCACTTGACTGTGACACATAATTGTGTTTCATTCGCATATCGCAAATGTGTCAGGAGGAGAGGTACAAGAGATAAAAGAAGCCCAGGAGCCTTGAAGTGTTTTATCAACTTGCTGAAAAAAATGAAAATTTAAAAAACATTCTCAATCGCTAAGTGGTAGCCTTCAATTTTTCATAAATAATAGTAAACTTGAACAGAACGAGATATTAAGATGTCTAGGTAAAAAGTTGTGGAGATATTATGATTTAGAGATATATGATTAAAC
The DNA here is from genome assembly GCA_946251815.1 of Dasysyrphus albostriatus. Lineage (NCBI taxonomy): Eukaryota > Metazoa > Arthropoda > Insecta > Diptera > Syrphidae > Dasysyrphus > Dasysyrphus albostriatus. The sequence continues at coordinate 17,494,276 of OX276338.1, forward strand.
TTGGAGATATAAGATTTAGAGATATTTAAATACAAAAACTATAAGGAGATATGCATTTAAAAATTTAATTTTCATGTCTTAAAGGCAATGTTTCAAATGAGATATTAGGAAATTAGAACAACTTAATAGGTTCATGAAAAGATTTTAAAATACAATATGCAATTTTGTCTTGAGATATTGGGAGGTATAAGGTTTGAATTATATCTTGAGGAGATGTATACAAATATATAAAGGTGTAATTAATTCTAAATTGGATCATGAGACTTGGTCCCTTAAAAATGAGGAAACATAGTTTTCAGTATCGATTGAGAAGAGGGAGAGAGAAGAAATTTTCGAGGAAATATTAAGAAAACGTTAAAAAATCCTTGTGTAGAAGGGGACTGAAAAAGAAGCATTGAAGAACAAACAATTAGGTGATTTTTTAGCTGGTTTGGTTTTGGCAACACTGGTTTTGACAGCTGACGTGTGTTTAGTACCTTGTGTCACTGTCAAACAGCTTCAGTTTGGTTTGCAATTTAACCATGGATCGTCTTACAAATGAACAACGCTTGCAAATTATTGAATTTTACTATCAAAATTCGTGCTCGGTTCGAAATGTTCATCGCGCGCTGCTTCCATTTTATGGTCGGCATTCTCGACCTTCTGAGCAGTCTATTCGGAAGATTATGACCAAATTTCGCACCAAATTTACTTTGTTGGACATTAAACCACCAACACGTTTACGTACTGTGCGTAGTGAAGAAAATATTGCGGCCGTATCAGCTAGTGTGACAGAAGACCGCGAAATGTCGATTCGGCGCCGTTCCCAGCAGTTAGGCCTTTGTTACAGCACTACGTGGAAAATTTTGCGGAAGGATTTGGGCGTAAAGCCTTTTAAGATACAGCTGGTGCAAGAACTAAAGCCAGCCGACCTACCACAACGCCGAATTTTTGGTGAATGGGCTCTTGGAAAGCTGGCCGAGGATCCGCTTTTTTATCGAAAAATTGTGTTCAGCGATGAGGCTCATTTTTGGTTGAATGGGTACGTAAATAAGCATAATTGCCGCATTTGGAGTGAAGATCAGCCAGAAGCATTGCAACAGCTACCAATGCATCCCGAAAAAGCCACTGCTTGGTGCGGTTCATGGGCCGGCGGCATTATTGGGCCATATTTCTTCAAAGATGATGCGAATCGCAGCGTTACTGTCAATGGTGAACGCTACCGAGCGATGATAACAAACTTTTTTTTTTCCCGAAATGGAAGTTCTTGACTTGCATGATATGTGGTTTCAACAAGACGGTGCCACATGCCACACAGCACGCGAAACAATGGCGCAATTGCGAGGCGAGTTTGGTGAACAGTTAATTTCACGTTTCGGGCCGGTCAATTGGCCGCCTAGATCGTGCGATTTGACACCATTAGATTATTTTTTGTGGGGGTATGTCAAGGCTAATGTCTATAGGGACAAGCCCGCTTCGATTGACGCACTGGAAGCCAACATCCATGCATTCATTCGTGAGATACCGGCCGATATGTGTGAAAGAGTATGCCAAAATTGGACTCAGCGGATGGGCTACCTGAGACGCAGCCGCGGTCAAAATTTGCATGAAATTATCTTTAAACATTAAATTGCAAGGTTCAAACTATCGATTCAAATAAATATTTCATTCATTTTTTCGAATTTTTTGTGTTTTTTTTTTTTTTAAGTTCTAAGCCTCTTAAAAAATCACCCTTTATTATATCAAAATGAAAATACTAACAAAGTCATACCAAAAATAAATTTTAATATAATTTCACAGTTTTAGTTCCATGCTTTCAGGAGTTAAAAGCTTGTGTGGAATTTCAAAAATTTTAGGAGATATTGAGTTTCAAAGAATATTTTAGAACTAAGATATAATAAAATAAATAAAAAAACATAGAATTAGAAAGACGCAAAGATGTGGAAACAAAAAAAATATGAGGACAAAATTTTGAGATGTTTCGAGGTATAAATGCATCCTAATATCTCATTTGATCGCATAAAAAGATATTCAACAAAAAGAAAGATTAGCGTTGATGTGAACAAAGCTAAACAGATTATGATATAAAATGACAGATGTTAAATATTCAGCCGGCGCATGACAGTTTAAAAAAAGAGAGGTAGAGAGAGATGATGAGAGATGGATGGCGAAAAGAAACAATATCATGAGACGACAAGCAAAATCATAAGGTATAGTTTTCAAAGGATTTTTTTTTGTGTATGCAAGATCTGTACCTTAAGGCTTAGGGCACAAAATAAAAAAAAAAAAGAAAGACTTAACTTCAAAACCGACAGGTAGGTAACAAGTAAAAATATCAAGGGTGGAGTAAAATTGTTAAGTTGCGCTGCTGCTGCTGCTCCTGCTCCTGCTACTACCATCACCTCTATGCCCGTTTGTCGCTTCGTCAATTGAAGTCTCCAATTCATAGCAAAATGTAAACACTTCTTCTTCTCTGTGGAATCTGATTTCTTCCTGCTTCATACAAACGTTCGTTTGTCTTGTCTCTCCAGCCTGTTGGACAGACTTTGATCGTGGCCAGTGCACCATGACCATAGCAGCATCATGACAAAAAGAAGGCTTATAGCATATCCTATCCTATCATCTAAAAACCAAGTTCAACTTAATTGGAGCGCAGAGAATTGCACCTTTTCCGCGACTTGTTAAATGTTTTTTTTCCACTATGGCTTGCTTGTAGTTGGAGCTGCATGGTGATGGCTTGAAAAGTTTTGGTTAGTGTTTGTGTATTTGTGTCGATTGCAGCTGCCATTACTATCTGTGGGGTAATAGATTCAACGCCTTAGAAATTGTCCGCGGTTAATACCCACTTTGCGGTGCAATCCACCACCTGGAATGTGGCCTAGAGGACGCGACTCAACGCTATGAATCGACCAACCAACAAGGGGGCTTAGTTCCTATGGAATATCATTACCAAGTCCCTGATGGTTTTTTTTTATGTGGTTTCTCTGGCACTTCGCACTACGATCGAGTTTTTGATTTTCATCTTCTTTTGTTTTCTTTTTGTTGTGCGAGTAAAGTGATGTTGTATGCGCTCAATGGAAATTACATTTCACAATCTGAATCTGGAAGATCGAGTTCTTGGTTAGGTCGGTCGGTCGTTGTGTCGTTTAATAGTCTTTGGCGTTGTGCTTGTGGCCATCATCGGATGTGGTTGGGCGTTTGGATGGTCTGTTGGGATTTGAATTGGGATTGCGGGAATGGTGTTGGTTTTGCTCTACAGCTGGAGGTGTAATGTGGGCTTTTTTTTTGCGCCATGATCCTATAGCAACTGTTTATCATATATTTTTACTTTATGGACTACATTTTGTTGGAATATGTGTGATCTGACATTAGGTGGACAAGGTAATGGCTGAAATGGCGATTTGGATATGGATTAGAGTTATTGAGGAACAAGATTTATTTTACAAAGTTACTAGTTCGACTGGGACAGGAAATTGAAAAGTCATTTATATGTAGGTATATGTTTATCGTAGAGGAGAGTTTGTAGGTATATGTGCCTATGTGAATCGTTGAACTGTCACTTGATTGTCAAGAGCTCAACTAGACATCTGCGAGATATTTTTAGATTGGAAAAAGGTGACAAGTGTGCAAACGAAAGCAATTCAACATAAATGCATTCATTTAATGAAGTTAACCTCTTTAGGTTGTGTTTCCAAGGCATTAAGTTAGAAAATACTTTCATCATTTGTAACAGTTACTTATTATTATTTTAATGTCTCTTATTTTATTAAAACTAATTTTGGCTAAAAAAAAGGATTTCTGTAGAGACCTTTATTTTGATTTCTTAGAAGATAGGTGACAGGTGAATATAGCTAAGCTAGAAATAAATACTAATTGTAGTTTCATAATGAAAAAAATCAGACATCACAATATTTTGTTATGATGTAAAGTTTGGATTTAACTGTTCCTCAAAGTCTAAGGTTCAGCGCATACAACAATTTGTACATTTTACACTTCCCAATACTTTCCGCTCAGTTTTTCAAATTGATTAACCTTAATTCTTATTAGTCGAGATAAAAAAATGTGAGGGCAGCGAATATTTGATTTGTACTTGGAACATTTCCTACGATAGGCCCAATTCTCTCTAGTTATATGTACTTCCTTCTGTATACTATGTTTGTTACTTTAGTGATAAGTTACTGCAGCTTTGATAGATTTATTGCATTATTTTCAAACAATTTGTTTCAAAACATCAATGTGTTGAAAGCCTTCATAATAGAAAATATCAAAATTAAAGTTTTTTGTGATATTAAGTCTAAACTCCAATTGCATTTCTCCGGAGAACAAAAGTGTTGGTCTCATCGGAAGCTAAATTTTCGGTCGATGGGTACCGCCATAATTAAAATAACCAGCACTTAGGCACGGAAAATTATATTTTCTAGGGGAGTTTGTGGAAGTACCCATCGACTAAGAATTTTGGGTCTAAGAAGGGTTTACGACAACATCTAACTACAATTTCTGGGGGCTCAACCGGGATTTATCTAAATAAATAAATACGATGTTTAAGTAGAAAAAAGTATAATTTAGAAACTCCCAAAAGTAAAAAAAAACAAAATAATAAAAATAAATGAAGTAGTGAAAGTCAATTTTAGTTCCAAAAACATAAAAAAACGGGGAGCAAAGCAAACTTTCACTTCTTTTAAAAAAGATCTACAACGGGATCCAATACTGATTCTTGGTCACAGTTCTATTTGTTCTAGTATACACTTTATAAAGGCAAAAAACAAGCATACGCATTTTTGTATAGTAAGAGAATGCAAGTTGTTTCAACAAAATTTCCTGAGTTAGAAAAGAGACAAGAGGCGGTAGAAACTAGGGAGAAATGGGCTTACACAAAAACAATGAGAGTTAAAAATAAGTTTTAGTAAGGAGACTTTGATTTAAAAAAAGAGAAAAAAGTAAATTTGTGATTAGACAGGTTCCTTAAAAGAAATTATGGTTTGCAATAGAAAAGCCCATTATCTGCATAAAGTTTTCAAGGATGGCTAGGTCTATTTTATGTTTGCATGTTTCTCTTAGAAATTAGCCCAAAGACAATTGAAATACCTATGTATACCTCCATAGTTTTCTCCAAACACTTGTTTTAGTCTTTTTTTAAAGACTAATAGCCATTATCGTCACTTTAAAGGGTCTCAATCAATTGCATTATAAGGAAATACTGCAACTGCAATTTATACTATAAAAACCATTAAACTGTTCGTTCACGCAACTTTGAAGCAGGAAACAACAAGATAGTCAAAGAAGCAAAACTGATTTTGCCACAGCACGACATGACAACACGGACGCCATCGCCATCCTTTGGATCAAAAATTGAGATATACTATAGCTATGTTCCTTACAAATGTGAACCAACAAAAAAAGATGCAAACATCTTTAAGGAGGGAAACAACAACAGAAACAGACAAAAAGACGATGTTCATTGGATGCACCACATGGATTGGATATTCACGATCAGATAAATTAGAGTCATTGATTGAGCAACAAAATGCTACAACACGGACGACATAAGAGCGCCACCACACAGATCCAGTTCGGTTTAAGTTTTTTTTTTGTTGTTGTTGTTTAGTGTTGTTGTCATCGGAGAGAAGATGTTAAAGCCTCATCATGCGACAGACTTGAAGTAAATACAACAACCTGTATAAAGCATCTGTCTATCGTTGGTGGTCTCATCGTTGACAGTCTCTATAAGAATGGAACATGCTTTAAGACATTAAAAAATAAAAACTGCACGAAGTTGAACCGTAATAATAATGGCGTCCCAATATCTCCATGAATATAGTGGTTGGGTGAGATCTATGGACGTTGTTCATCACTTGTCCTTATTGAAACAACTCTTGTAAATGTGGAATCATTTTGTGCTTATCAGCTTCTTCATGATATTATGTAATTCTTTAAAAGCTTGCTCAAGTTCTTTTTCTGAGTAGGAAGGTACCTATAACTTCAATCCATCGAACCATCGAATATGTCATGATTAATTCCTGACAATTACATCCGGGTGAATGCTTTCATCCATATGCAACCTATTATTTGCATCTCAGTGTTGCCGTTATGTGACTTTATACATGTATGCAGGTATATTAATATTTTTGTAATCGGAAGTAACCAAAAATAGATTTCAAGGGAGCATTTAACTTTTATCTCAATTTTTATCAGAGATTTGAAAAAATTATCTTATATTCAATAAAAAAAATCATAAAAAGTTTTTGATTTTTTTAATTTTAGAGCTGCTTTTTTTTTGTTGAAATTTCAGTTTATTAAAGTAAAAAAAAAACTTAGTCAAAAACGGCAATTTGGTTAGTTTCTAAATATTTGGGGTTATGTGAGAAGGTTATCGCAATTAAAATTATATAGATGTCTCTTAATTGTCTAAAACATACAACTTTTTTCGATAGAAGGTCTTAACAAGAGATCATAAAAAACCGTTACCGCACCCTACCTCAACTATTTATTCACACCCACTCTACGGTGGGTCATCTGATGCGGCACAATTTATTTTGTCCCTTTTTATACTAACGGGTGATTTTTTAGCTGGTTTGGTTTTGGCAATACTGGTTTTGACAGCTGACGTGTGTTTAGTACCTTGTGTCACTGTCAAACAGCTTCAATTTGGTTTGCAATTTAACCATGGATCGTCTTACAAATGAACAACGCTTGCAAATTATTGAATTTTACTATCAAAATTCGTGCTCGGTTCGAAATGTTCATCGCGCGCTGCTTCCATTTTATGGTGAGGCTCATTTTTGGTTGAATGGGTACGTAAATAAGCATAATTTCCGCATTTGGAGTGAAGATCAGCCAGAAGCATTGCAACAGCTACCAATGTATCCAGAAAAAGCCACTGTTTGGTGCGGTTTATGGGCCGGCGGCATTATTGGGCCATATTTCTTCAAAGATGATGCGAATCGCAGCGTTACTGTCAATGGTGAACGCTACCGAGCGATGATAAAAAACTTTTTTAGACGGTGCCACATGCCACACAGCACGCGAAACAATGGCGCAATTGCGAGTCGAGTTTGGTGAACAGTTAACTTCACGTTTCGGGCCGGTCAATTGGCCGCCTAGATCGTGCGATTTGACACCATTAGATTATTTTTTGTGGGGGTATGTCAAGGCTAATGTCTATAGGGACAAGCCCGCTTCGATTGACGCACTGGAAGCCAACATCCATGCATTCATTCGTGAGATACCGGCTGATATGTGTGAAAGAGTATGCCAAAATTGGACTCAGCGGATGGGCTACCTGAGACGCAGCCGCGGTCAACATTTGCATGAAATTATCTTTAAACATTAAATTGCAAGGTTCAAACTATCGGTTCAAATAAATATTTCATTCATTTTTTCGAATTTTTTGTGTTTTTTTTTTTTTTAAGTTCTAAACCTCTTAAAAAATCACCCGTTATTTATCCAAAATTTGTTCATCTCCTATTTACTTCTATTTTTCCAACTTTTGGCCTTTGAAAACTGGGTTGGAACTGATCGATTGAACCTACCTACACAAGACAAATTTTTCAATGTATTTTTAAACATCAGTGGATCGAAATTTGTATGCAGTTTGTGCTTTCGCAAAACTTCAAATTCCTGTACAAATTTATTTTTTTTTTTTTCATCTGAACTTTGACACATATTTGGACTAAAATTCGTAGAAATTCATAGTTTTGGGATGTAACTTACACGAACAAACATTTGATGTACCAAAAATTTTATTCGGACGCCTACAAAGTCAAATAAGTATTTAAAATCGTTTTGTTTTACAAGAGCCAATAGCTATTAATTTTGGACTTGCGATATTAAGTAGGTACTATCTTAAAGGCAAATTTTGGATTCGTGCAAAAAAATGTCCAGATAATGATAGAACATGACATTATGATATTGGAGGTCACAAAAAAGTGGGGGTTTCTCTGTTTTTCCGTACCTCAATTTACAGCCTTAGCCACTAAAACCACTTTACCTATTTAAATTTTAGGCTCAAGGTTTTTTGAAGTAAATTGCATTTTGCTTAACTCCGAAAATAACGGTATATTACAACCACCAAGGTTGAGGGTCCTAAGGATTTTTATTAGTAAAATCAATTTATTTTTGACTAAAACTGTTAGGTTTTAATGGCATACCTCTTCATGTTATGGTTTTTTTGATTTTTGGTTTCCTCATTAGCTGCTCTTCCGATTTCATCACATTTTTTATGCAAAAGCTATTTGAAAGAATATAAATAGAACTACAAAACAAAATTTTAAAAACATTTTTTTTTTTTTATATTTTATATTTTTTTTTCAAAATTCAATATTTCAAAAGGAGTAGAGACGAATTTTTTGAAACTAAGTTTTAAATGTAGCTAGCTAAGTACGTACATAAATTTTGTATGCAAATAAGGAACCTTACAAAAAATGTTTGGTTGATCCGTTGCTGAGGAAAGGACTGTCATACTAACTCAACAGTGATTTTTTGATCAAACTTGTTATTACGATGATGGGAAGGACGGCAAAAGTTTGTCCTACAATTATGTCCGTCTGGCTGTTCGTTGTGCCTCACCAGAACCATTTTTTTTATCTAAAACTGGAAAAAAAAATTTAATATTTTTTCTACATCAGAAGTTTATAAAAAGCAGTGTGTACCAAAATTTTCAAAAACAAATTTTTGGGATTTTTAAGATATGTTCCAATCTTTGTTTGAAAATCCTGTTTCAAAAACGACATGGTGAAGTTAGGTAGGTTAGGAAGAAGTGGCGGTCAGCAGTTAATACTGACACACTTAGACTAAACTTAGTCCGTTGTGATACCACATGAATACTAATTCCTTACTCGTTAAACCACATAGAGCTCCTGAGGAAGCGTACGAGATTATTAATGTCTGTTTTTGTCAGATCACTTGGATTGTTATGAAAGTTGTCACCTTAGTAGAGCCTACATCTGTGGGAAAGAGCAGGGCATGTACAGCGAAGGTGAGGAATCGTTTCTTCCTCCTCCTAGTCCATACAGCTTCTGCAAAAGCCGTTTGAAAGTATGCGAAGCCGCATTGCGTGTCTGCTTACCGAACAGTGGCCCGTTATGACACCTACAACAGAGCTGATGTGCAGTCGGCTTAGAGATATTAAACACATGGAACGCTTTAAAGCAAGGTTTGGCCATATTAGTTTTGTCGGGGTTGGGGTCGAAATTCTGTAGGGCCATTATTGTGCTTTCAAAATTCTATTTTTCAAAATTCTGGTTGTACAAAATTCAGCATGACGAAAATTCTGTTTTTCTAAATTCTGTATTTTTTTTTTTTGTAAATATGATGTACAAGGTCGTTTTGATAATGTTAAAAAGTGCTAACTTTTCTACAATATCAAAACTATTTATCTTTTACAACATATTTACAGAATTTTTAAATACAGAATTAAAAAAAAAACAGATTTCTTGTAATGGAACTAAAGTAAACGTGGTAAGAACAAACATTCACAATTGAAATGATTTTAAATTAAGTAGATACTTTCATAAGGCAGGGCTTTGTTCTTTTTTTGATGATGAAAAGCCAAATACGGAAATTTTTTCAAGAACATAAAACATTGTCGATGTTTTGAGTCGCCGACTAAAAAGCTAATATGATCTTCTTTTGGCACTTTGGCAAAAGCGCAGGTGAATACAGTAAAAAATTAGGAGCACACATAAAAAAGTTTTATAAAAAGGACGAGACATAAAAAAACGACTTGAAAGCTATATTGGTTATTAAAAACTAAGAATTTAAATTTTGTTTCAAGGGTATTCATACAACAGCGTAAAACGGTAGTAAACGTGGTAAAACTAAACTTCGTAAATATGTCACAATTTACGTGTGAGTCATAGCAAAAAAAGAGGTAGGTAAGGTAGGCGTCAAAAGTTTTAGTCAAGATCATTTCTTAAATCAAAGTCTTTCAGTCCATAATCGCCAATGGACTCCGACTCCAAGACATTGATTTTTGGAATATCTTTCCTCATGTTTTGACGCAAATACTTCTTTTTTTTCTATCACTCACATCCAAAATTTGCTGTGGACTCTGGGTCTATAGAATCATAAAGAAATATTTTGTGTAAATGAGAATCTATCTTAGACGAAATTTTAGTTTTCAGCAGAATTTGGGAAAATAGAATTTTGACCCAACAGAATTTTGAAATACAGAATTTTGGCCAAACAGAATTTTGACCAGACAGAATTTACAAAAAAAAAAAAAACAGTTTCTTGGCCAAACAGAATTTTGAGAAACAGAATTCCGACCCGCTCCCGTTTTGTCTAGAAACAAGTGGTGATGTTGTTCCACCTTATGTTTGTTCTCTCCAAAACTTCCTGCTTCAGCAAAAGCTTACACTTAGCGATGGGTATACCAATATTTGACTTTTCAGATAAAATAGGTAGTAATGTTCCACTTCTAGCGAGTTCATCAGCTTTACAATTGCCTGGAATATCACTATGGCCCGGAACCCAACAAAGGTGAATGTTAAACTACTGCGCCTTCTCCAACAGAGATGCTCGGCAGTAAAAGGCGCTGTTCTAGAGTTTATAGAAATAGAGTCCATCAGAGACTTAATAGTGGCTTGACTATCAGAGAAGATGCCGATATCCGAGGTTGATATCACACTTTCTTTGAGCCAAGATAGTACTTCTCTTATCGCTAGAAGTTCCGCCTGGAATACGCTACAGTAATTAGGAAGACGGAATGGGAGACTAAAATTTATCCATCCATCTTTGGTCTTCGATCCGTCGGTGTAGAAATTTTGTTTCAGAAGAAAGTCATTAGAGAAACTCTATTTCCCCCCCCCCCCCTCCCTGAGGCAAGGGGGGCAGCTTCTGAATTTTTTTAAAATTAAATCTTATACATCTTGCCCAATTAAATCTAGTTCCATGACCTTTGTAGGCACTTATAGCCGTGTTTCCATTCATCTCATATTTTTCTTTTTCTTCTAAAATGTAAATATCAGTTCTTATAAAAACTATTAAACCTACAAGGCTTATTCTGCTTTGGACTTGACTTTATATAATTTTTTTCTTATATTATTCGATATTTTGCAACCTTTCAAGAATATACCTATAATGGCAACACTTTTCCATTCGTCAAGTGCGTTATGTGTGAATGTCCATTTGGTATGTCTACTTCCGATTATATGTTGGATCGTTGCACTACTCCACTCATTCATATTCAGAATTTTCATTGTTTCCGTGGAAAAATAATATCAAATGGCCCAAGTGGGAGGGTAGTCGGTGGGGTGGTTTGGGTGAAAGAGGAGTTCCACTTTTTAGTTGCCTTCAAAGTAAAAAGCTTTCAATCCGATGCAATACATTTCCTGTTCAATTAAAGGCCATTGGCACGTAGAAGCAAGGAAAGAAGAGCAGTATTATTCTTCAATATATGGCTAGCATTTTACTCAGCTATTGAATCGACCGACTGACCGTTGACGAACAAACGTTCCTACATACATATGTATGAATATGCATAACGTATATCCTTGAGTGTTGATGATGTTCGACTGCATAAACGCAATATTTTCATCCAAAAGCTATAATAGTTGGAATTTTTTTTTTTTGTTTTGTTCTTTTTATTTGAGGTGGAGATCGTTTAAATCGAGTTTTTTTATTATTCCTTTTTTTTTTTGTTCTCCTTTGGGAAGGGACTTGAATCCTCTTATTGTAGAAATGCACGCATTTTATGAAACAAAAAATACTGTGGGAGTGAAATTTTATGTTCGAATGAGCAAATTCTGTGTGTATTTGGAAAATTAATTGAAAGCATTTTGTATTTTCAAGCAAAAATTTATAGAGGTACATACTTTTTTTTTTATTAATCTTAGTTGAAATATAAGAGCATGACCTACATATATTGGTTAGTAGTAGAGGACAATGCATACGGCATGTTTTGTGTGGAGTATTAAGGTAAAGTAAATTGAAGTATGTACTCTGAAAATTTTATATTGAAAATTTACAAATCGAACGATTTGTAAAATTCTTACAGATGGTAGGTATTCAAGGATAAGAGTTGCGCAAAAACAAGTTAAAAATAGTATTTAAAATATTTTGAATTACTTTATTTTTTAAATGTTGGTGTAGAATGTGGATAGATAAAACACACGCAGAAGCTAAAAAAAGCAAGTAGTTAAATACTAATATTTAACTGTTAAATAGATCACTTATTTGTTAAGTGCCCTATAGAGTGCCCTACTTAATTTTTTTGTAAAAAAATATATTTTTTTTACAAATCCTTTAAACATTATGGTAACTTATAATGAGTTTAAAAAATGTTATGTTGCTCGTAAGTCGTCACTAAAACTTGAATTTGACGGCCATCAAATTCCATTAACAGAAAATAAAAAAAATCAATTATCTCGTGCAGAAGGAATAATCGTAAGAGTTTGTGTTTTTGTTAAGCTATAATGATTATCTAAAATTAAAGTCATACAATAGCGTTGCCAACCTTATTTTGACAGCTTTGAAGAGCGTATCCATTTGAGAGTACTTTTGCTAGTAAATTCTTGAAATTAACTCTCGGGTGAGAGCTAAGATGCATATCCATTTGAGAGTAAAAAGACTAGGAGCAAATCTCAAGCAGTTCTTGAGAGCAAATATCACATATGGGCACAATCATGAAATCAGCAGACAGAGGAGTAACCAGTTTTCCAAGAGCTACTCTCAAGGATTTTGTAGTGAAATTACTCTCAAATAGAAATACACCTTTTTGGAGATTTTGATATTGAACGTTTCTGTTAGAACTTGTCCGAAAAAAACTGAATACTTGTACTGTCCATTTTCTGACCCAGGCATACCTATTCCGGACAATTATTTGAATGGAAATGTGCTTTCCAATTATGAAAAGTTGAAATATCTGGGATCTATGATCAATAGTAAAGCAACTTGTGATAACGACATCAATCGTCGAAAGTCCGCCATCTTCTGAGATCGAAAAATGCCCCCAAAGCTACAGTGCGGTTATGCGTCGAGCACTCACATACGGTTCAAAATGTTGGAAAATGTACCAAAAGTATGAGTGTGTAAACTGATGACAGCAGAGATGAAGATGCTTCGTATGACAGCAGGAGTAACAAAGCTTGATCAAATTAGAAATACAATACAAATCCATGGAAGCCTTCACATCAAAAATACCATCTTGCAGAAAATAGAACACGACCGACTCAGTTGGTATTGTCATGTTTAAAGGAGTGATCTGGAGAACTCCGCAACAAAGAGGCATGTTACAAAGTTCCAACACGCTTACGAAGAAGAAAAAAAAAGGGAGACCAAAACATTCCTGGTACAAAAAAAATGCAACTACTTCAACATTCGGTTGGGCTCAGAAATGCAACAATTTAAAACCGGAAGTCTTGTTGATACTTTCTGAGGTCAATGTGGAGAACCCCACGGGCAGATCACTTTTGTGTGAAGCAGATAACTGGGAAAGTTATAATCCCTTCGAGGTCATAGTAGTGCCAAAATGAAGAAGAAGAATGTTATATTTATAATAATGGGTTAAGCCATGGAAAGACTATCATTGCTAATTCATTACGAAGTCTACTCCCATAACAGAGCTACAAGTGATCAACAATTTTCACAATTTCACCGTTTAACATCAAGTGAAGTTAAACATATCCATTGGACCTATCTCCCTTATTAAAAAAAAATACAAGATTCTTTGAGGCTACACCAGTAAGTGAGTTTATACAGGTAATACTACTTAAATTTCATAATACCAACTGTGTTGGAACTTTGGAAGTTCATTTCCGATAGTATGATCAAAACATTTGTTCACATGTAATTTACTCTCAAAAAGTTCAAATATCATGAGATAAATCAACTCCCTGGGAACTATAGAAATGTACTCTTTAGACACTTGCGGCCTTACCCTAGAAAGCTGATAGAAGGTTGGTAGTGGTATTTTTACTCTCAAATGGGTGCACAACGTAAGGTGAGAGTAAAATAGACTGTATGTTACTCTCAGGCAGCTCTCTAGAGTAAAACTACTTGCAAGTGGAAAAAGTCATGATGAAAACTCACAAAGGGGTAAACAGTTATCCAAGAGTCACTCTCGAGAGTTTTGAAGAAAAAGGACTCTCAAATGCAAACGCATCCTTCGTGTAAGGAACTACTACAAACTCATTTTTATATTAATGTTTAAAATTTAGTTTGCTAATTTTCAACACAAATTTTCTAAGAGAGATGGGTTCCCCACGTTAGAATAATAAATTCAATTATTTAGAGCTAAACTTCAGATAACTAACAATCATTTAATTTAAATTCAATTAAATAATCAAATCTCAATAGGTTCTAATCATTAAAATCATTATAAATTAAAATCGTCGTTCACAATAACTACTTCCACAACAATTGGGTACCTACAGCATTAGTAATCATACTTTCACCGCACCAGATTGTTCAATCAAGAAAAAAACCCCTTCTGGGTTTCCAAAGCAAAGTCTTTGAAGAAGTTCATTTATTCAAACAAAAAAAAAATATAATCACAAAACTTTTCATCGTCAAAAGGCATATCTAGCACAACTTTGCAAATTACAGTTATTTGCTCTCAGTTGCTGAACAAAAAATACAAAAAAAAAACTGTAACACTAAAACCCGCCCAATAGCAAAAGCATGGTGCGGCGGAACAATGTATCTTTCTTCCAACAAACCTTCTCCAATATGTTCCGGGCAGGCCAAAGAAGTGGCTGCTGATGATGATGATGATGGTGGTGAAAGAATGTCGCTCATCGATTCACGTCGATTCATCTCAATGTCCGCTGTCGGTCGTCGTCGTCCATCCGTCTATTCCCAGTCCCGCATAACTTCTTAATAGATCCAATAAGCAAACAAAAAAATAAAAATCTTTAGATCCCCCCAAACCATAAAACAGCAAGTTCCGTTCACGATTTCTTTTCCTTGAATCTGGAGCAGAGTTTCAGCCTCGTTCTCGGGACTACTCCAGAGTTGAGAGCTGAAAATTTTTCTCTCAAAGACCGCTCACCGGCCAAAATGTTATTATTATCCAATTAAAAATTTATTATTACGGGTCTTATAAATGCTTGGCTGGTTCTGACTGCTTTTCCTCTATATGTATGATTGCAGGGTTTCACGCCATCAACGAACGGCTCATAGAGAGGTGTAGTAAGACGACTTTAAAATGGACAGTATGCTCGGATCACGGAGTATAGACCACGACAATAATCATGAATCGTTAGGCTATATTTTAGCTTTGCTGGTGGTGGGGTGGAAGAAGTTGTGCGCGCAGCAATCCACCGCATAGTCGTAAGCTGTTTAGTTAGATACTCAGAATAAACAAAAAGATACAAAACTCTTTACGAGTGTCTTTTATAGACTCTTCGTGTTCGTGATGATGATGATGGTTGGTTTGGTTTTGTCGCTTGACCGACGACGATGATGATGAAGGAGGCGAGTCCGATGCGGTGCACCAGCACCCTGCAGTCAAAGTTGCAAGTAGACCGCGAAATGTTTCTATAATACAGACACAGAGTGCTAACCTTTGGGGCTGCTGGATCTTGGTGAGAAGTGCGAGTGCGAGTAACCAAGATCAGTGGGGCGGATAGGTCCGGTTTCTGGTTTTGTGGACTCTTTGATTTGAGTGCGCTTTGTTTACGTCGATATGTTCAGCTCAGCTCATTGTACATAGATACATATTGCCTACCCTACCTACTTCTGGTCGGTAAGTCGTTTGTTACAGTTATTTATGAACATATATACCGACCAACAACGACGGACATAGAGACGCGACGACGACGCAACGAGAGGGTGTTGGTATTTTAATTGGTCTATGATGTTCAACGATTATGCGAAGATGATCATCAGCAACGTTAGATTAGGGTTAGAGGCTCTATTGGCCTTGTGCAAGTTCAGTGTTTGTAATTTAAATTTTTATTATGATTATATAGGCGATGAGTTATGATGACTTTTATTTCTAAAGAAACGATAAGGAACTGAAAAGAAGATATTCTTTTTTTTTGTAATGAGCATATGTGTATATTATGTAGGTTAACATTTTTGTGTTAATAACAAACATTATAGCTATAAATTTTGGCTGGACATTTTTGCAACAGCTATAAAAAAGGCGATCCTTGTTAACAGTCGCATATAGTTCTATCCATCGTTTTGTGTGAGAAACTTTTTCAGTTTTCAACCAAATCGACCATGTGCTAGTTGGCGCAAGGCACACTTCGAACATTTGGACGTATGAACTTTCCGAGGTGCAATCGTAGACACTGACCATTTTCTTATTGTGATAACCTTCAGAATCCAACTTTCTAACGAAGAGAAATCGAGTACCGCCCAAAAGAAGAAATTCAACATTGCATCCCTAAACCCATCTGAGAAAGCCAGAGACTACAGTGAGTAATTGACCGCGAAACTCTTTGCTGTACCCCCAGATACAAGCGTCAATAACTAGTGGAACCAGTATCGTGACATCATTAAGGAGACAGCCGAGACCACCATAGGACATTTATTGTATTGAAGCATCAGGAGACGAAAACTGCAAGAATGCAAATACTGCAACGGAAAACATGGGCAGCAAGAGAGGAGTACCATGAAAAGAGAAGGAAAGAGAAAAAAACCTGCGTAGAAAAATAAGAGCTTCCGCAACCTCTTAGCTCAGGTATATCAAAGAGTCTAGCACCTCCACCAACCCCCACCTGTTCCTACAAAAACAGCCAAGCAACTGGGTATAGGACTGGTACGCGAGCTCTTCGAAATAGCAAAAGGAACCTAGTCACCTAAAAACAGGGATTTGTAGACGTGTTTAAGTAGCATTTCCAGCAACTGCTAAGAGGAAATTATGTAGAGAAAGCGACACAGGAGAACAATAAAGCATGAGCTGAGTGAGTCCATGAAGATCCAGTCCCAGCACTCAGTACTCAAGAGGTTAGAAAAGCCATCCAGAAGCTTAACAACAACAGCCTACCTAAGGGACTTTTCAAGTATGGAAGAGATATCCTGTTAAGCTGCATGCTCCAGCTCTAGGGCTGACAACGATACCAAACCAAACGATACTTTTGCAAGTATCGTCTCGGTATCGCCAAAATCGAAACATTTCAGTATCGTCTCGGTATTGGTATCGGTGCATCGGTCTCGTATAACTCAGTCTCTTTTGGTCTCGTATAACAAAGTCACGTCTCGGTATCGTTTCGGATGCTTTGGAGCTGGTATCGATGGTACCAATACCGATAGGGCTGGCCACGATACCAGAAAAGTGTCGGTATCGTTTGATATCGGTATCGGAAATTGAATTCGAAACAATACCGAGACGATACCGAGACGAGACTTTGTTATACGAGTCCAAACTACACTGAGTTATATGAGACCGATTCCGAGCCCATTTTTCTATTGCTTTGTTTTTTGATAGCAATCATTTGGACGAAATTTTCAGATTTGATTCTTTTCAGGTGGGGGAAGTGACGTTAATCAAATCCCCCAATTACTAACTAGCAAATATTTTTTTTTCTTGGCTATCTGAGCTATACCAGACGTAAACTGGCTCCAGACAAGAAGATGTGCTACTATGTGATTTCTTAATCTGGAAAGCAAAAGGACCTTTCAACTGCTTCGCTATGAAACTCTTTGGCCTTAAGGTGAATGAGGACAGGACATAAAGTATATATCTCAACTAACAAAGCCTCATTTGAGTAATTTTAGATATTAGAAATAGGTCTGCCCTAGAAAACTTGTAATCAATAATTTGTTAAAGATCACACAAGGTTTTGAAAATGGTTATAAAACTGAAACAAGCGAACACCTTTTTTTAATAACTTTTTCATAGATTTTTTTGTTGGTGGATCTGATGGAGCAAGAGGAAGAGGGTCTAGAGATGATTCTGTCATTCATTATCATACCCATCTCTTGAACCACCTTCATTAGATCTTACTTTTTCACACCCACTACTTACAAAATTATTAAAAAAAATTGCTCCCATGTCCCATTTCCAGTCCCACCTCTCAAATCTGCGATCTTAGATTTCTTCAAAGCTAAGGCCCAATCTAATTTACACATCCAATATGATTTAAATTTTATTTTTCAGTCCAATAAGACATATATACAATTATTTACAAAATGAATCTAAAGATAAATTCTCATTGAGGATTATGTTTACTCTCTTCAGGGCAGGCTGTTTGATACAAAAACTGTATCAAAGTACGTGTTGGTCTTCCAGTCATACGATGTGGTAGTAAATATGGAACACATCCTTCCTCTGCTAGCATCCCGACTCCTGTTATATCCAAATGTGCCCAATCGATACAAGGTACAAATTGCTTTACATACAAAAAAATTAATAGTTTAACTGAGCTAAAAACATTTTAAAACTAACGACAAAATTACATGTAAAACAGCTGCAGCAATGCATGATGAAGCTGGTCCCCAGCCCTTATTGCTTATATCAAAAGCCATGTTTTCTGAAATGGAAGAATTATTTGAGTTCTTTGGAAATATCATATTTGTAGCAGGTCAAACTTACGTCCTACCATTCTCTTGTAATAGTTCCACAAAGGCATCCTCCACATTCGGTCGCCAGTTAAAATTCCAGCCTTTTTGAAACCCTCCCAAATTTCGTTTGAATTCGAAAACACCCCACAGGATGCACCGGCGAAGGCACTCTTGACTCCACTTGCCATGTTTCCAACATCCAAAACTAATCGAGGCTTATGAGTATTTTGACCATAGATCAAAGGATCAGCCATAGCGATAACTCCAATTCTGTCACATTCCTGGAAAAAAAGAATGACAAGCAGAAGTTCAGAAGCAAGACTTAGCGCTCAAACCTCTATTGCAAGAGTTTTGCCATTCAGACAGGTCACAACATCTCCCGGCTTACAGCACAGCCCTGAAGGCATATTCTCACAAAGTGGAATAATTGCAGCAATATTGATAGGCAAAGAAAGGGCTGCAGCTGCACGAATCGCAGCAACTACCACAGCTGCTCCAGCCATTGAGCCTCTATAATGATTCATGGGCTTAGGACGCAATGATAGGCCACCACTAAAATTAGAAATATTTATAGAATAGTCATAAGGATGAACTGAGTCCAAATAAAAACCTATCAAAAGTAATGCCCTTGCCAACAATCAATACTGGCTTATCTTCAGGAGATGTTCCACAGTAACTGATTTCTAGAAACACAGGAGGCTCACATGAACCTTTAGCAACCATTAGAAACGAATTCAAGTGGTTTGCCTCTATCCAGTTGATGGTCCTAACTTCTACTGTAACTCCACATGGACAAAGTGCATCAACTGCTGCCTGTGCAAAGGCAGTTGGAGTCATTTGATTTGCCGGTGTATCAGAAAGTTTTCTTGCTAAATTTTGAGCTTCTCCTTTGAAGAGGCCTCTCGTCCAAGCGTCAATTTCAGGTGACTCGAATAGACACAGCTGTGGTATTTTCATTCGCTTGTTTTTTTGTTTATTGTCCTGATATCGAAATATCGATATGGATGCACCTTCAGCTACTTGCTCTGGGTATTCCATTGCATCAACATGCACTTCTGTGCAGCCCAACAGTTGAAGCTCTCTAGCACCAATTCCAGCACAGACTCTGGCATTTTCCATACCCTCTTCAATAACTTCGGTGCAATCAAATTCGGCACCTTCCTGGCCGAGTCCTATAACTGCAACGGAATGGAATTCTGGATCGACATTTTGGAAAACCTTCCCTTTGCCTAAGGCTCCACTGATATTAAATCTAAAGAGAATATACAAAAAAAAAAGGTTCGACATTTTTCCAATCTCATAGATGGGCAAATCCACTTACTCTTGAATCAATCCGGTAACCTTTCCATGTGTTTTATCATCGAATTTCTCTCCAATGGAAGTCAGTTTTGGAGGCCTTTCTCCTTCCTTCTCATACAATCCAAGCACTAAACCTTTCTATAAAATATTAAATTCAAAAATATACATTTTGGCTTATCAAGATCTTTAAGGATCTTACCGCATGGGTTTTTGAGTCATCGTCTTGATTTGAATATCTAGCAATAGATTTTGTATTTGGAAGCCACGAATTTTTCAAAAATCGCGTAACATTAAAATTTTGAACGGGTTTCATCAAACGTTGCAACATTTTATTACAAATATTTTCAACTTTTTTTCAATCTTTGGGTATAAGTTCTTGACTAAAATTTTTACCTAAATTCAATTCGTTAAATGTAAAAACACAAATCACGATTGATAAAAAACAAAAAATATAAAATTGAATTAAAATAAATTGATTTCTGATTGATAGAATACTTGAGGGTTTTCTAAATATACTAACTAGGTACGACAGGAATACAGTAGAACTGGTCAAACTATAAGATGGGTTGCCAACTAGTCAATGTTTAGGTTGTTATAGTTGCAGTTGCAACTAAAGCTGGTTGCCCTAGCCCACTATGCATTTTCGGTGCAACTTTTAATAGTTTAAAATTATTGTTTATTAAGTTGACTTTGTTCATCATTTTTTCAGTGAAGAATCGAAAGTGGTAGATAGTCGGTAAATTCAAATGCAAACTGATAAAGTTGTTGGCAACAAAAGTTGGGAAAGCAACTTATGCGAAATTCATATTAAAGTTCTCATATCGATAAAGTCTTGATACGATAAAATATTATAACCCAAGAAGCAATAATTTCGATCCTCTCATTGTTTCTAATGTAAAAATATTTTATGGTGCCGAGAGTGTGTCGGTATTGGCATATTAGTGTAGGTTTCTCTTTTTTGTGAGCAGTTAATTACCGTGGAAAATTCTCTTAGAGTTGTCGACAACTTAGTTGCTTGCTCCCCATATATTCGAATGAAGTTACCTTCTTTGAATCGAGAGCAAATGAAAGTTTCTTAGGTTAGCTACTTTAATTCAATTCAATTCAATTCAATTTAATTCAATTCACTTAAATTCAATTCAATTTAGTTTTATTTCAATTCAATTTAGTTTTATTTCAATTCAATTGAATTTTATTTTAAATCAATTGAATTTTGTTTCAATTCAATTCAATTTTATACAATTCAGCTCAATTCAATTCAAATCAATTTAATGGGCGTGACAACTCGTGAAGAGGCAGGGCCAAATGACTTATAAAAACTATCAACCATTCCTGATGTGGGCGTGTTGTTGGTATTAATAGAGTGAATCTTCAATTGTTTTCCAGGTCTGAACGGCTAGATGGGAAGCACTTATTCTTGAGAACAGATACTTTCGGAGTCAGTTCCTCGCAAGAGGGAGTACCACAGAAATAATTTTAAGTGTTAGCGGGTAGCGGCTGGGAATTGAACCCAGTAGACCATAGGCATGCCACGAGGTACTGCAATTCAATTCAATTAAATTCAACAACTTCTAAGCTAAAATTAGATAACATCAGAAATTATACTTAATCAAAATTCGCATTTTTGGCAGTAATAATGTTCTGCCTACTGAAATGCTTCATGTAAAATTAAATATCCAGTGCCAGGCTACTATGAATCTATATGTCCATGGGTGCGTATAATAAAAGTTACTCACATATAGGATTTCGAGTTCAAATTTCACATCATCATCCTCATCCTCATCATTGGATTTTCCCAGCCAACTCAATAAATTCCCAACAAAAGCTGCGATGCTTTATAGCATTATTTGATACCGCTAAATGATTACCACGGAAATTTAAGCCGATAGCAATGATCCTTATCCAAATTTGCCTTTCTCCCGTGCGGCGCGTGCTCGATTCTGGCTGTCCACCCACACGTCTCTATACGTCATGGCAGCCCTGCACCACCGCACAGGTTTCTATTGCTATCACAATTATTTTCAGTTTTCAATTTTTGTTGAAGTGCATAATCCATAGGCAAAGCTTTACCAACAATTTCCCTAACAAAACCGCCAATTTAAACTTTTATCCATCACAGAGAGAGAGAGAGAGAGAAAGAGAAAGAGATTATTCCTGCAAACTCTTTACGATATTTTGCTGTTCACATGCAAATATTTTTGGGTATATTCAGTAAATCTGAAGGAGTTAAGTTTGGTTAAGTTTGTTTTGGAGTAACATATTATATATAAGGGTGGTCCTTAAATTGGAAATGGCGATGGTTTTGGATAGACCCCAGTCGATTCAAAATATTGAAAAACAATTTCCCTAATTTTTCAGATTTTTATTTCACCCCCTTTGTTACCCTCTTTTCACTCTACTAATAAAAGGCTCAGAATGATTTTAATAACACGCGAAAAAAATATCAAAGCTTATGGATTAGGCTCAGACGAAAAAAAAAATCGTAATGGTGGGAGGGTCTATTTCTCTCCGTTCAGGCGACAGGAGAAATTTAAAAAAAATTGATTCAAAATAGAATAAAATATTAAAAAAAAAAAAATTAGTAAGCTCACAATGCCACGCTTCAACTTTTCTTAAAGCCACAAAGTTATTCTCTTGTATGTTTTTTAAATAAAGTTTTTGTTGTAAATAGTTTTTGAAAAAAAAATATTTTTTAAGTTTGAAAATTATTTTTTTTTTTCAAAAACTATAAGCAATAAAAACAGCTATAGAATGACATGGTAGGCGTTCCCGTTTCTTTTTTAAATACATTTTGACTGTTTTGCGCCAACTTTTTAGAAAATTATTCCTAGCGCCTGAACGGGAGGAGATAGACCCCCCTCCGATACGATCTTTCTTGTCTTATCCTATGCTTTACGCTCTGATATTTTTTCGTGTATTATAAGAATCACCCTTAGCTCATTTTTAGTAACTTAAAGTGAAAGAGGAAAAAAAGGGGGAGTGCAATAAACATTCGCAAAAATTAGAAAAAAAATTATTTTATATTTAGGGGCATTTGATTCCTATCAAGTTTGGAACTTCAAGAAAACTAATGTAAGAACCACCGTAATTTATATGTATTTTCAATTCGACTCCATTTTACTTTCGTCCAAAAATAACTTTCCTCAAAGGAGATGTTTTGAATATGTAAAAAGTTTTGTTCATTATGTTTGTGTCTAAATGCTTGTGTCTTAGATAGATAGATTTTTTCAGTAAGTCAGTTAGTGACTGAATCGGTCTGCTTAGATCTGCAGACTTTTCCTAACAACTCTAACAGCACACAAACCGCAAGTTCCATTGAGGTGCACCTTAAAAGAAATACAAAATTTCTGGCAATATGTCAAAAATGCTGTAGCTGGAGCTGCAAGAGTTCAGAAATTTTTGACTTTAAATGCAGCATTTTAGACATCTTCTTGAGCTCCGCCATTCCCCATTCTGTGCAGGCAGTAAGTTTTGAACTTAATACCAAGTTTTTTTCCAGAACATAAATGCCTCGAACGTTGAATTTTATGCAAAAAGAGTTTTTACTAGATAAGGCTAGGTTAGGTTGGAAGGGGTGATAATACGGAAGGCCGCATCATCTCACTCGGATCTCAGTGGATTCATTATGCTCCCCAGGGTGAAATGTGGGGGGTGAGGAGGGATAGGGAGGGTGCTAAGGGAAAGTTTCGGTTTCGGGGCCTGAATCTTCATCCCGAGTTCTGAATCAATTTTAGGATCTTTTTTAGTGGCAAGACAGAGATGTCGAAGAAGTATTCTCCTGGGGCTGCTTATCAGGTTCTAGCTAGGCTGGCGCATTCACACAAGAAGTGAAGGGACCCCTCTTCCACCTCTTCATTATGAGACCCTCTACATAAGTTCGATGAGCTGATGTCTATTCTGTTCATGTGGGTTCCCATAGAAGAGTTGTGGCCCGCTAGGACGCCAACTATGAGTGATAATTGAGGCCTGCTTAACTTGGGTAGGTATTCAGTTTTTTTTCTTCGAAATATTCGGCTGAAGGTTCCTTGAAACCCGACAGGTGTCGATAGATGACCATCTGAAATTTGCAGCTTCCAAGAAACTCTGATGTATTCTGCTTTTTTCCTGCTCCAGTGACATGAGCACCGATGTTTCGATCTGACCCGGATCAAGAGATGATCCGCTTTTGGCCAGTTCATCTGCCATTCTGCCTTCCTCTGAATATCCTTATGTCCTGGGACCCATATTAAGGTAACTGTGTGCGTTGCGTTGAGTACTCTTAACTCTTTTTGGCAACGATCAATCAGTTTGGACTTTATGGTAATTGAGGAAATGGCTTTTAGTGCCGCTTGGCCGTCTTTGAAAATGTCAATATTATTGTTGACTAATTCACTTGAGGCAAGATGTTTCGCGGCATCACAAACTGCCAGCACTTCTGCTTGGAATACACAGAAAAGTTTGGAAGCTTCATAGATCTATGTATTGGTGAGTTATCTGAGTTGATGTCTGACCCAACACCCTCCACGATTTTGAAACCGTCGGTGAAGACATTCATAATTTGAATAATGACCCGGTCAAAAACAACAAGTTCGTGAGACCTCTTCTTGGAGTTTATTTCTATATTAATCAACTACTTAAATGGAACTCGAGGATTTTAATGGAATTCGACTAAACCACTTTTTGGCTCAGTTCCTACTTAATGGGAACATGTATGTACCTCTACCTTCTCCATACATGATACTATAACATTTTCATCAACCTTAATTATCCAACACCATGCAATAATACCGTGAGTCCTTTTCTACTATAAACAACACATGCTGAGAATTAAATTATTATCAAATATTGCGTTGGGGGTAACGATTATCCACAATCACCCCCAACCGGCCATATGTGGATCGTATGCATGTTTTTCAGTATTATTTTCTTTTAGAACTAAATTCAATTTTCTTTTTTCTTTTTTACAATTTTCTGTGTCACTATGTTGTTCTCCCTGTGTCTGAAAGATCCTTATATCCTTTTTGATAAAGACTGGGTGAAGGTGTTGAAATTATACAAGGGCATGTTGTACATAGTATCAACGTTCATACAATTATGCAAGGACATGTGTGTATATATTGACTTGAATCGTTTTTCCACATGTTTTTCGTTTTATTTTTCCTTGATTCTTTCTGTGGAAAGCGAAAAAAACTCTTGATGGTGAAAAAAGCATCAACAAGGAAAATGCAAAATTGCATCATGCCAGTCAGCTCTAGCGAAAATAAATTGTAATTTCCATACAAATTCTTCAAGTGGTCTTCTTCGTAGATATATCTACATATATACATATGTATGTATGTACATATTTTCGTTATCTCTTTATGGTGCAATTTTTCGTTTATTTTGATGTTGCATCATCATGCAACATTTTAACCTTGTTCATGAATGTTTTTACTGATATGTGTGGAGTTGGAAGGTGGCGGTGCCGTGGAAAGTTAAGAATTGTAGGGTTCACAAGAAAGTTACATTTATAATTTTTCAGTAAATCCATCATCAAAGTAAAACTCCTTCTTACTCGAAATTCCTTTCTAACTCGAATTACCTTATGTTCTTACCTATTTATAATCGATGACGTGAAATAAGACCCAACGAAATAAGACCAAACCTCAAATTTGAACGAATTTCACTTTGAAAATGGAAATAAGGTCAAATTGGCTTCATTTCCATTTCAAAACCGAAATAAGGTCAATTTTCGTTTGGAAATAAAGCCAAATCGTTTCATATCAATATTTTTAAGACTTAGCATTCACCCAACATCGCGCCTTCCCCAAATCCTATAGTGAGCTGAAGCAAGGGGGTTGCAAGCATACATATCTCACTATTTAAACGCCGTTATGCTAGGTGCTAGCACTGTATTTATGTAAGGTAAATTCAAGTGTAAGTAAGATATCGAAAAACCAGTTTCTTTTGAGACAATAATGGTTTCCACGCATCGAAAACAAACTAAGGCCTCTTCTATATTTGGCCTTTTTTCGTTCGGTCATATTTCACGTCACATTTTTCAATCCCACTAAGTCAAATTTTTGATTAATTGATCTGTGGGAAGAAACCAACCTCAGGACATGAAAGTTGAAAGAAGACAAAGAAAATTCTATAGGAGAAGGGTTATATTTCCCCCTAAGTAATAGAGAAAAAAAATATATTAGAAACAACGGCAACACTTACAGCATTGTTTAGTTGCTATGCAGAGACCTTTATTTATTTATTTTTTTCAAAATTTAAAGTTTGATAAGAATTTTTGCTGAAAATTATTAAAAGTGATTCCTTAAAAAATAAAATTAAAAAAAAAACTTCTAACTTTCCAAAAACCTGCAAAACAATACTGTATGTGCTGCCGTTGTTTTTTTTGTTCAATTTTTTATAATAATTTATGTTTTTTTATAAAAATCCCCTTCCATCCAAGTGTACGAAAATATAACCCCCCACGCATTGAATTTTCCATAAAAATTAATTTCTGTCCTTGCGAAAAGCTATAAAAAACAATACTGTAAGTGTTGCCGTTGTTTTTCAAATATTTTTTTTTATTTAAAATAATCTTTGTTATAATATTGCCCTTCCTTTCAGAGCAGGGAAGATGTTACCCCGTCCCGTAGGATTTTCTTTTTATCAAAAATTTAAAAAAGACGTCTATTAAGCTCTGAACTCTCAATAGCTTTGCCATAAAACATCATTTTTTATTTCAATAAATAAAGAAAAACTAAAAAGAAATTCAAATAAAAATTCACATGACAGAACTGTTGAGAATTCAGGCTTCAATAAATTTCTCGTACAAAATTTTATAATTTTTGTAACTAGTTTAGAAATAGAAATAGGTGAAATAGAAAAAAATTGTTTCAAATCTAAAGCCTAGTTTAAGGCTCTCCCAAACCAACGCGAATTCGCACCGAAGACGAATTTAGTTGTTGTTTACCGTTGTGTATTTGTCATATTTTTTTCTATTGTGAATGATTCGCTGCGAATCGCTCCGCATTCGCGTTGGTTTGGGGGAGACTTTATACTTCAAAGCGAAGAGAAATCAAATTTTAAATTAATTATCAATAACTTATGCACCAAAGAGTTTTCAAAAAATAGTTTTCGTCATAAAATTTAGTTTGGAAAAGCCCATTGAGTTGCATTTGTTTCGAGACAAATTTGTTCGTCCTTGTCGTTAAGATAATTGAATTTAGTTTTTGACAGTTTTTCACGTCTAGGAAAAAAAGGATTAAGTAAATTATTTATATTAATTATTTGCATGCAAATGATTTTTGCATCGGAAGAAATAAGTCTTTTTGATTTTTGGACCTACAATTTATTAATAAGGGCCTATAAACTATTAATTAAGATTAAGAGTGAGTAATAACTCAATGTGTGGCTAAGGCTACCATTGTTTGCCTTAAATATTAAACTTTGTTATTCACAGAACAAAATCAAAAAACCATTTTGGAATAAATTTGAGAAAATTTTTACAAAGTTAAATTTTTTTTAGCTTGTAGTTTGATTATAATAAGTTTCGAAAATTTATTTTGGCCTAACAAGAAAAATTAATTTTACAAAGTCTTGGACCTACACACTTTTTTTTATGACTGCTAGGGACAGAGATATTTAAAATTAAATTGGAATAAAATAAAATCCAAGATGGTGGATAATTTGTAAAAAATGAGTAGATCTTCGTTTAACTGTCCTTACCGCAAGGTCAATTATTGAAATTGCTCAAAACTGCTAAATTCAACCAATCCCAGTCCAAGCCTTGGGCCTACTCTAATGGGGATGAGAAGGGGCACACACTCCCACTTATCAAACTAAACATTTCATCACTTTGTCATTCATTTGAATGCATCACAAAGAAAGATTTCTATACTAACACTTATTTATGAATGCGGTCTGTCCCCAGCTAATTAAGACATCCTAAGTACGCCCTTGCTCCAACCTCTTAACCATTTCTCAGGTACTCAAGAAGTTTATGAACAAAAAGGAGAATTGTTATAGATTGTTTACAAATTGACAGTTTTGGATATTAAACACTCAGACCTATTAAATTTACTGATGTGCATGGTATAGTAAAAGTACAATAAATAATAAGTTTTTCTGCGCTTCCTTGATTCAAAATTGAATCCGAACTTTGTCCACAGAATGTATTATGTAAGTTGAAAAACTTGCGTTCTATTTGACAGAGAATATTTAATGGTAAAGATTTAATTAAAAAAAAAAAAAAAAAAACAGATTGCCAAATTCAGTTTGGTGAAGGTGGTTCTCATGGTATGGACCTGTGAGTGAGTGCCAGGGTGATTTTGGTAGAAACGTTGTTAAACTTGATTCTTTTTTCTAAATAGCTTGCCCTAATAGTAAAAGTAAAATACTGATGGGGGCACACTAGGGTGGTACTTAAAATTGGACATTATATTGAGTAGACCTCATTCGATTGAAAACATTGAAAAACAATTTTCCTACTTTTTTTTAGATTTTTATTTCACCCCCTTTATCCTCCATTTTTCACTTTAAGTTAATAATAGGCTTAGGGTGATTCTAACAACACGGGAAAAGTATGTCAAAGAGTATAGATTATACCCAGACGTTCAGGGCAGAAGGGGTAATTTTAAAAAATTTTAACTCAAAATAAAAAAAATATTTAAAAAAAATGGGAACACTTACAATATCACGCTACAACTTTTTTTAAAACCACAACTATTCTCTAATAGGCTCTTGAATAAAGTTTTCATTGCAAATAGTTTTTAAAAAAATAATTTTCAAACTAAGAAAAAGAAAAAAATATAATTTTGTTGGTTTGGAAATTATGTTTTTTTTTCAAAAACAATATACAATAAAAACTTTATTTAAAAAAGAATATTAGAGAATGGATTTGTGGCTTTAAAAAAAGCTATAGCATGGCGTTGTAATAGTGTTCTCATTTTTTTAAATAACTTTTTTCTGTTTTGAGTCAACTTTTATGAATACTACCACAACCGCCTGAACGGGGGAAAATAGACCCCCTCCGATTTTAACATTGCGATAAAGGTACTATAGGGCAAGTTTTGGATTCGTGCATAAAACTAAAATTTAAAATAACAATTAAACATGACAATACGATGATAGAGAACACGAAAAAAGTGGGTGGCACAATTCTGTCTGTCTGTCTGTATATCGGACTACAGCTTAAGACACTGAAGCAATTTTCTTCAAATTTTGAACTTAACGTATTTGTGTAGCTCTCCAGAGGGGAAATTGATTTATTTAGCACCGAAAAAAACGGTACTTGCCCTACAACCGTAACTGAAAAGCTTATTTATCTCAAAAACGGCTCCAACGATTTCGATAAAAAAAATCAGTGTATTACTGTTGGTAAAGTGTCTTTTTCGATTAGAAAAAAATTTACCAAAAACCGTAATTAACGGTACCTGCTATATAATGGTTTTTTAATTTGAGATTTTCTCCAAATTTTTTTTATTGCATATCAAAATTTTTGAAAAAATTAATTTTGGATTTTTAAAAAATATTAAATTTTTTTTTCAAAATTCAATATTTCAAAAATGAATTGATGAATTTTTAAATTTAAATTTTTATAGGTTTAAAAATATATTTGAGAACATACTCTAAATTGGCATACTAAAACTTTTTTTAAAAATATTATTAAAAAATTTTATTATATAAATTAATTTTTAATAAAACCGCTCCAACGATTTTATTTTTTTGTTGCACATATTCATATTTTTTCAAGCTATCAAATGGCATACTTGTTTTTGAGCTCGATTTAAATGTTTTTTTTATATTTATATATTTTTTTTATAATTACTTTCATATTTTAAACATCAGCAAGTTCGTGCGATCCAGTCGTGCATTTTATTTTTCTTGTCTAAGCTTAATCTATGCGCTTTGATTTTTGGAGGTGAAATAAAAATCTGAAAAAAATTATTTTTTTTATTTAGAGCCATTTGATCCCTTTCCACGTCGGAAGGTATTAAAAAAAAAAAAATAATATAAGGACCACCCTTATAGTGCACACATTTCCTTTTGGAATTGTGTCAGTTTTTGAAAGGGAAAAACTTAAATAAATATTTCCACACATATCTATGTATATGTATGCAAGTTTGCGTGAAAATTTAGGGAACATGTCTACAGGATGCAACATGTAAATTGTGAATAAAAAATTTAAAGAAATCGGTAATGGATATGGAGGAATGCATATTTATTTATTTTGTAGAAAATTTTAAAAGATTTTCTTATTTTTTTGTTGTGGCAATTTATGAGAGCCTGATGCTGAAAGATTTCAATAAAGTGTTTATTTTAGCATTTTTAACTAAACTTACAAAATTAACTATGAGTTTAGTAATGATATAAGTTTTCATTTAATTAGAGAATTTGATCATGAAACCATGATGACATATTAAAAAAAGAAAAAAATTAAAATGAAAACAAGTTGATTTACATGTGACGGTTTCTAAAATATTAATATTAATTTTTCTAAGAAATTATTAACGTTTTTTTAAATGTTTAAATAAAAAAAATAAAATCGGAATCCTGTCACTTTCGAAACCACAAAGAGATTTCGAAACCCCACACACATACCTACTCGTTGTAGGTAGGTATGTAGGTGCTAGGTAGGTCGTATGGGTAAGGTACTTATGCCAGCTTCTGAAAAGATGAAGAATTTACTTGGAATCAAAATAACAGGCACAACATACATAGTTCACATATCCCATATCTGAGCTTTATTCATGCCCATTCAATTAATCAACATTCTCTAAAACTTTTTTCTCGATAACTTTTTCCCTAATCATCTGAATATCCTTCATCAAAATACTTGATCAAATCAATATAGATATGTGTATTGGATAGGTGGGTTCACCACACCAAGGACAACAAAGTTTTCCAAGAAATTATTTTGTATATTTTCTTTACCTTTTATTGAATTATTTGTATAATGTAAATTTTGTACCATTTTATATATGTAGGTAGGTAGGTAGTTATGTACTAAATCAAAATATGTATAAAAATACATAAACATTGTGTGTGCATGTTTCTTGAACTCTGGCAGCTATTTTTATACTATGAAAACGGTCAAGGACTTTAACTTAATATTTATGCAAAAAAAAAAAGGAAACAGCTGGATGCCAGACGTTACAGTTTTCCTCAATTTCGGTAAATGTGTGTTTGTGTGGGTATGCTCCTTTTTTTAGGCGAATAATTCTGAATAACAAACTGTGGGACAGGATTAAAGTGACAAAAATACAATTTTTTTTTATTCTTTTAGAATTTTGTTTTTCCTTTTTCTATTTTATTTTTTTTTTCACCCCGAAACCAATGCTTTTGTTTGGGGATTTGTGTTGTGGTCGAGAGTTATTCTTGATGGGGAAAAAAATCAAAGAAAAAACAAAACTTGAAGAGAGAAAAATCGGTAGGTAAACAAAAAAATTTTTATTTTAGTTCTCTATTTATTTGTTTTTGTAAACATCTTTATCTTTATAGAAGTATTCTAGAGTGTGAGTAAACTTTAAGAATTGGTTCTTTTTATAAGAAGATGAAGTTGTCTCAAAAATATAATTTAATCGAAAGCTTTGGTTACACTGAACGGTCAATCTACAAGGGCTGACTGCTATACCAAACCAAACGATTCTTTTGTAAGTATCGCCTCGGTATCGTCAAATTCTAAAAATTTTAGTATGGTCTCGGTACAGGGCCGTAGCTAGAATCGGATTCAAGGCACGGCAGTGACACGGAAAGAGGTAAGCTATAAAAATACAAAATTTTCGGCTTTAAAGTTGAAACAAGAAATTTCAGTAATATATTGATGGAAAGAATAAGCATACTTCAGAAATAATTATTTATCTGATTTTTTGGTATTTTTCCTTTATTAGACACATAAGAGCAAATTGAATTTTAAGGAAAAATTTTATTTATTGGAAATTTTTTTTGCTGTGAATTTTTAAACACAGTACATTTTTTGAGGCAAATTCAAAATTCAAGTAAGAAACAGTTGTGATCCAAAAAACCCAGTTTATGACCCCCGAAAATAAAAAAATCTTGAATGAATTCTTCCCCTAAATTATGGAAAAACCTATATGAATATTTGTGGAGCTAAATCTTTGCATTAGTACCATTTTCTAGAGCTGGCCCTACATAAATTACCGCCCTGTGCAGGCTTCATGAATAGCGCCTTTAATTTCGGTTATTGATCGAAGAATTCATTTCCCCATAGCCCAAGGGGTAAACTTTGCAATTCCTTTTTTTTCAGCGATAAACACAAAATAAATAGGATTTTATTCAAACCTAGGAAATTGATTATTATATCACACAAATAATAGTAACTTAAGAATATAAAAATAACTGTGAACAAAATTCAAAAACATAACACAAAAATATCCTGTACTAAAAAAAAATTTATTAAGTAATAAGTATTTAAAAATTAATTCAAAAACATAATCAACCTTATTGTGAGTTTCTTGTGAATAACATTCCACGAGAAAAAATGACATTTAACTTTTCGCCTATTGTGAGTTTCATATTGTGAAAATGAAAATTGAGAAAGAGACATATTCAAAGACAAACGATTTATTAAAGTCAAAGGGAAAAATTCATTTTATTTGGTTACATATACTTACAACATTGAAATAAAATTCTTTGAAATTGTTGAATATAATTTCTTTTGAGAGAACAGCTGTTTTTTGTAATGTTATCTCCACAAAAATCTTGTGTCAAAATTTAGCTAGAAGTTTAGCTGGAGTTTGGAGAGAAAAGTGGGAGCGACATTTTAGCTCGATCTGCGTATCAGGCTTTAATTAAAAAAAAACATAACCTACACAATTTATTTTAGGTTTTTTTCAATATTTTTTTTGGAAATGATAAAAAAAATTGTTATCCAAAATATCATCAAAAATGGGCGTGGAAAAAGATTATGTAAAGAAAAATAACTACAAATTACATTATTTACAACTTTTCAAGGAACGAACTCTTCATTTATATCATAGAGTACCTATACTAACGGGTGATTTTTTAGCTGGTTTGGTTTTGGCAACACTGGTTTTGACAGCTGACGTGTGTTTAGTACCTTTTGTCACTGTCAAACAGCTTCAGTTTGGTTTGCAATTTAACCATGGATCGTCTTACAAATGAACAACGCTTGCAAATTATTGAATTTTACTATCAAAATTCGTGCTCGGTTCGAAATGTTCATCGCATGTTTTTATCGAAAAATTGTGTTCAGCGATGAGGCTCATTTTTGGTTGAATGGGTACGTAAATAAGCATAATTGCCGCATTTGGAGTGAAGATCAGCCAGAAGCATTGCAACAGCTACCAATGCATCCCGAAAAAGCCACTGTTTGGTGCGGTTTATGGGCCGGCGGCATTATTGGGCCATATTTCTTCAAAGATGATGCGAATCGCAGCGTTACTGTCAATGGTGAACGCTACCGAGCGATGATAACAAACTTTTTTTTGCCCGAAATGGAAGTTCTTGACTTGCATGATATGTGGTTTCAACAAGACGGTGCCACATGCCACACAGCACGCGAAACAATGGCGCAATTGCGAGGCGAGTTTGGTGAACAGTTAATTTCACGTGTCGGGCCGGTCAATTGGCCGCCTAGATCGTGCGATTTGACACCATTAGATTATTTTTTGTGGGGGTATGTCAAGGATAATGTCTATAGGGACAAGCCCGCTTCGATTGACGCACTGGAAGCCAACATCCATGCATTCATTTGATTGATTGAGATACCGGCCGATATGTGTGAAAGAGTATGCCACAATTGGACTCAGCGGATGGGCTACCTGAGACGCAGCCGCGGTCAACATTTGCATGAAATTATCTTTAAACATTAAATTGCAAGGTTCAAACTATCGATTCAAATAAATATTTCATTCATTTTTTTGAATATTTTGTGTTTTTTTTTTTTTTAAAGTTCTAAACCTCTTAAGAAATCACCCTTTATCTATAGAACCGACTCGTACCCCTCTTGCCTAAAACACCCGCAAATTTTATTTGAGCACATTAAGAGAAAATTCTCTTAAATTCCCTGTCCGTGAATACGTGTGAGAGCTCTAAATGTGACGTTTTCAATTTTTCGATTCGATTTTTTGTTGTTTTCAG
This sequence comes from Dasysyrphus albostriatus, assembly GCA_946251815.1. Classification (NCBI taxonomy): domain Eukaryota; kingdom Metazoa; phylum Arthropoda; class Insecta; order Diptera; family Syrphidae; genus Dasysyrphus; species Dasysyrphus albostriatus. Next base: position 17,528,086 of record OX276338.1, read on the forward strand.
TCTAATGAGCCAAAATCCATTAAGTTATCATTGTATTGGTGAGGTTCCATTTAAAATGCATTGGGCAGCTAACACATGCTCAGCCATGTGGAGGAAATACTCACACTGCAGTTTGTAATGTGGAAGAGAAAAAGCCTTGAAGTCGGTTCTCTAGATAATATAGGTACTCTATAATTTATATCAAGTTGTGACGATTAGATGGCAGGAAGTTTCTTTACTCTTGTTATTCTTTGATTATGCCTGAACATTTTAACTGAACTAGTTGACGTCTTCCGATTTTATAAATTTAAGACCACCTCTCTATACAACTTGAACCACTGTGTGGTGGACATCATGACGAAAGTTTTTGTTAGTTCCATCATCGTAATATTTAGAATCAGTTAGAACCTAGAAATTTTTGTTTGACATGAAATCCATATGTGGGTTATTGTGAATAAAATTTCCCACTGAATTTTTCCCACCGCTGAAAACTGAGAAAGTGAATTGTGACAGAAGTTTCTTTCGGAATTTATTGGCATCGCAAATGAATATTCCATCGAAACTGGGCTACCATTTTGATCGACCAAATTTGAACTGGCAAGGAACATTGGAAAATTGTCGTAATTTCCAATTTAAGAAAATGGGAGAAATTCCGTGAAAAACTTAATCCACATAGCTCCCTATATGAGCCATTTCCTTAAAATTGGATCTTTTTGGAAGTTGAAAAAAATATGGAAAATTGTGCCGATAGTTTATGGTATTTTTAAGGAAGGGCATTGGTATTTTAAGGTATGGCATTGCCACCAAATGCCATAGCATAGCTACGGGCCTGTCTCGGTATCGATATCGGTCTCGTATAACTTAGTCTCGTTTGGTTTACGTATAACAAAGTCTCTCCTCGGTATAGGTATCGTTCTCGTCTGGTTTCGGTACCAAACTTGGTACCATTTTCTTGATCCTGTAGTTGAACTCACTTGTTATTTTTAAAATTTAATACAAAAATGATTATACAAGCACAAATATGTTTAACTGAAATTTTTTTGTTGATTTAACAATTTTTGAAGGCTTGTTTCACAATGTCTAAGTAAAGTTCCGATTAGGTATTCAACACAAAAACAATGTACAAAAATATTTTATTAATATCACTTAAGTCACTTCCTCACTAAAAAGAACCAAGACTTAAAATTTCATCCAAATTGTTGGTTTCAGTTCAGGGCAGTTGTAATTAAAATTTTTGCCTAACCTTCTCGCTGCATAAGAGAAAAGCAATTAAATTACAAAAATTGTTTGTTTTATAATAAATTAATTGTAATATTCCAAAATCTATATACTCCGCCGATACCAAACGATACTGCCGAGAGTGTTGGTATCGCCTCGGTATCGTTTGGGATGCTTTGGAGTTTCCGATACCGATACCAAACGATTTCAAGACGTTTCTGGTATCGTGGCCAATCCTTCAATCTGCGGAAGAAAACAAATATAATAGCAACATTTCTGCGAAAAAATGTCTTCTGACGGAGGTAGAAGCTATATCTGTCAATCCTTCAATCAAAATATGATGTTTTGTCACCTCCTGCAGTCATTTTTAATGCAGTTAATATTTCCAAAATTGAAATTCTTATCATTATCATTCTATTGTCTAACAAAAAAAATTCTCCTATCAAAATTGTATTTTTCAACATACCAACCAAAATTTCCTAAGCTTAGAAATCAGAGCTTTGACTAATTCAATTATATATCGTTCCTCAAAACAATTAAGATTTTTAAAATTTAATCTATTGCATCAGCAAGAGCCAGAGCAAGGAAATGTTAAATTAAAAAATTGTTTCTTATTTGAAAACTTAGGCTTCAGCTTAATTTCTGCCACTTATTATCCAATTAAATAGAAAATCAGTGGTTTAAGTTTGCTTCATCCTTAGATCACAAAGTATAGGTACACAAGGAAATAGGTAGGTTACACTGCCTACTTATAAATCGCTTGTCTTTTTCTTAAACATCGGATATGCCATTCGAAAAGGCTCATCCAAATACTCTATACTAGCTACTTCCATTCGTAGTTAATTCCTTCTTATAGCTTCTCACAGTAAATGACTAAGATAGGTACGTCGAGAAAGGAATTCTCGACAATGTATTGCCGAACAATTACAACTTTTTCGTGAGAAAGTCTATACTGAGTTCTCCATCAAACGCTTCGCTCTTGTGGGCACTTAGCAATCCAATCCAATCCAATTGCAGTTATTCACAGAGTGGGTACCTTCATTTCGAATGATTCCATTCAACCAGCGCATAAAGATGACTTTCAAATCTATACGCTCTATCCAATTTAAAGCTTTAATAAGTCTATGTAAATATAGGTATACTTGTACCTTAATTCGCAAAAAAAAAGCCACCAATTTATAGATACTGTTAAAAAGTAGGCCAGGTTATAGCCAACTTCAAATCCCCAGAGTGCCTCGCGGACGTGGAGAAGTATCGTAACAACGCGCACCACTTCGCAATTAAATCAAATTACTGACTCTGTATACACAACGTTGTACAACGAATAAAAAAAAAAGACGTACCTACAACTACAACTACTAACTCTCTGACGGAACAGCAACAACAACTAGAAATCATAACAATGACTCCAATTCTCCAATTCACATCGAAAAAGACCTGAAAAACCATGCGATTTCGAAATGATCCAATAAAGAATCGTGACGCTCGTTACGACCTCTGAAATTCCACAGAGCAATTGTTTGAGATGGCATAAAGGAAACCAACAACAACAACAACAACAAATCTATACAAAGATAAAGCTATATACCGAGTTTAAGTCTCTAAGAGCTTGGCGTTCGTGAGGAGATGGATTCATAGTCTCATAATTACTGCGCGCGAACTTGCTGGGCTCTGGCACTGGCATGATGATGATCATGTCTGTCTTCAGAATCTTTAAGATCTGCCTTTAAGGAAATTGGAGTTTTTGTATATTCTCGCTCTATTAGGTTGGGGCCGCCTTCAACTTAAGGAAATTTGTTTTGTGAATATTTCCTAGTGGCGGTTTCGATCGTTTCGAATATATTTGTCACAGTGTTGTTATTGGTCGTCATCATAGTTGATCGTGGCCAAGAACCAGGAAACAACTTTGCCAGTAGAAATTAATGAAATCGTTGAACTGCGTGTCACATGTTAAATAATAGAAAAAAAAAAGTGTGACTAACCACGGAATCGTCCTCAACCGTCCGAAGTCCATATTGTGTTTCATGGCTCATTACAAGTGAAACAATTTCAGATATTTTTTGTCTTTCTATTTTGTACACAGAAATATCTCGAAAAAGTCTTGGAAATATTTGAGATATGTACCTATTTGAATTGCCGCTAGCTAAAGAAGCATGATGGCGGCGTGGATATATGATATGAAGCAACAAGATGAGACGATGAGAGACGATCGACTCTCAGCTTCATATAGCTGGTGATAAGTTTTGTCTTTTTGTTGAGCTATGATGATGATGACAAGAGACAAAAAAACACACAAAGGAAACGTGCAACATAGACAGTGGGGTCTATCATAAGATTTTGGCATTCATTGATTTTATTTTACTTTGAAAAGCTATCAAAATCGCATTATGAATTGTCTTATCGAATTTGGATTTAAAACATATGATCGTAAAATATTATTTTTTTTTTTTACAAAATATAAGTCTCCACAAATAAATTGGGTTTGGTATCCAATTAAATAGAAAGAGAATCATTACCTGGAAAAAATTGTATCAAATGATATAAATCTTAGATTGTTGGGAAGTCTCCAACAAGATAACGAAATGCCAACGAAAACGTAACCTAAAAAATAACGAAAATACATCGTACTGTGAAAGAAACAACAAAATCAAACATAAGCCAAGGTTCTATAACATTTTTTAGCATACAAAAAAAAGGTTGGAGACTTTAAAAAAGTAATCTAGTAATTGCAGTTCATATAAAATTATTCCAAGCTTAGTACGCAGCTGAAACAAAACATATATTTGGTTTTTTTCAACAACACAGCGACTAAGCTACACAATTCACAGCGAAAACATGTTTATGGAGAGTTGTACTAATTGTAAGAAATTAAAATAAAAATATCCATTTTATAATGAAAGATTCAAAGAAACGCAGCTAATAATTCAACAAATTCATTCTTAAGGCGTAGTACGCAGCTGAAGCAAAACGAAAAATTTAATAAAGAAATACGCAGTTCGATAGTGAAATGTCAATGAAATAGAAATCGGTAGTAGATTATTATGTCCAAGTTTCCACTTATTTTGCACACAAATTTAATTGCCCGACACAATATTCTTGACGAAAATTTGACAGTTTGTAATATTTTGCAGTTGAATTTTATTTTAAAATGGAAAAGGGACCAAGAAAAGCAAATGAAGAACATAATACCAACAAAAAAAACAATTCACATCTGGTATGAAAAAAAAAAAATTACTTATGATATTGTTTTTTTTTTTTAAATATTTTGACATATCTGATTAAACTCTCCATACATATTTTTCAGCAAACTTTTCGTGTATTATTTTCTTGTCGATGTGGAGACCCCAGAACATTTTTCATTCACTTCAACAGCGTACTAGGCTTAACGAAAAAAATTGGAGACTTTTAGAAAGTTATCTATTAGTTAAGGTAACTTCAATTCAAACCGCCCAAAGTCTAGAACGCCAGTGATGCAAAACAAAATTTTCTTGTTATTTCTAAAAAACCAACAACATGCTTACGAAGAATACAGTGGAACAAAATTTATGGAAATTTCACAAATTATAAGTATTACGAACAAAAAAAAACACCAAAAATCAGTAAGTAATAAAAGAAATGACAACAAATGACATTTTCCGCACATAAATTATGGGACAGGGATTACATTTCTTGCAAAAAAAATGGCTGCGGGCATTTACAAAAATATCTAGTGGACAAAATAATATGTAAAACTGCTTAAAACCTAGTACTCAGATCATATGAAAGGCAAATTTCCAGTGAGCTTTAACTAAATAAAGATATGCTTACAATAACACAATGGAAAAATTCGTAGTGAGGTCCACCAATTAAAAATATATCACAAAACACTCACGGGTTACTATATAAGCCGTGAAATAATTAAATAAACAACAACAAAAAAAAAGCGACCTAAGAGTGGAGACTTTTACGTTGTGATTTGGCAGTTTTTATTTCTCTTGATATTGCAAAATGCCTAATAAACTGCTAAAGCCAATCGTAATTTTCTTCTGGTTTTCAACAAAATATTGACATATAGGCATACAAAGTGGACAAATATTCATGGAGAGTTCACCAATCTTAAAAATAAAAACAAAAAATAAAACACAAACAAATCACTGGATGTCATGTACTGATAAAAAAAACAACAAAAACAAATTTCAATGTACCAGGAAGCTGGGTATTAGAATTTTCGCAAAACTACAGTGGAGACTTATTCAAATATAATAAATAATACACTATGATTTCATTTTTACTTGTGAAAGAGGGAACTGAAGAACAGCATCAGCGATCTGGAAAATGAAAATCCTAAGGCGTAGTACATACTTCCTCGTGAATTGAAAAATCACCAGTGGAGAAAATTATTTACTAATATTTGTCATTGGTAAAGACTTGTGAATGTTCTGCGAATTTTAAACTTTGCTTCTTTAATCGAACTGTCAACTACTCACCAAGAGTTTCTGTACATTTTGCATTGGAAATACTCGTGAACGAAATCTCTCCACTCAGCTGTTCTAGGCTTAAGTTGCTTATTTCTACATGCAATGTTTAACTTAAAGGATCGCCCATCATGTGAGGGTAACATTTTTCAAATAATTCAAACAATAAAGACCTTATTTTTCCAACAAAGTGATTTATCGTAGTAAGGTCTCTGAAAAATCGCTATTATAATGTGGTACCAATTCTAGAAATCTATAATTTCTGTAAGCTTACAAAATAAATAAAAACAATTTCGCAAACTAGAAACCACCTCTAGGATCCACTGTGTGACGGCATAAGATCTAAAGAACAAATCCTAGCCCTACAAAGAACAAAAGATACTCATCATACAGTTAAAAGTTCAACTCGTGATGCCACCATCATTGATGATCCCAAGGCAAAAAACAAAAAAAAAAAAACTAAATAAAAACAACGACCATAAATATACTGCCAAAGATGATGACGATAGAGCAAAGAACACACATATGGCTGAGAATGCATCGAGCATCAGTTCCAGCGAGCTGCAATTCTCATTTAACTACATAAAGATACGATTCTCTATAGCTATACAGGCAGTCAGTGATGGAACGATTTGCAATGCCTATTTCTAGAGTTCCTTCCAGCATCACCAGCTTTATAGATAACAGCTCACACCATCAGCCACTCACTAGTCACCATACTCGTATACCTTTAGATGTCGCGTCATGCTGCATTGACGGAAATTCCTCGTCATTAAATCGCGTTCGTTCCAGAGAGAGCTATACAGCAGGCAGTGTGTGGCCGCCTTACGATGATGGAGAGCAGGAAGAAAACCAGAACAAACACCATCAGAACTGCATTGTAATTTTTGTATCTATCTCCAGCTAGCCAGCTCTAGCTATATATCCTATGAATTATGCGAATCGGAATGTGGCCGTTTTGTCTATTTGCCATGAGAACATAGTGCGAACATGGTATTCTAATGACACAAGTCTGGCATCTAGTTGACAGTGTATATAGCTAGCAAAGCGTTCTGGACACTTTTTTCTCTAGCCAAACTATGAACTGGTTTGTATCTCGGAGTACAAATCGTTGGCAGAGGAAAAAGAACAACAACAAAAAACACACCAAAACTAAACGTGCTGGCTTATTTATGAGGTCAAAATGATTTATATTCGTACCTCTCCTGGAGGACTTTTATATTATGTTTCAAGGAGTAAGAGAGGGGGTCCGTACGTCCAGCGCAGAATTGCCGGTAGGTAGGTATTCGTATCTAGTAAAAAGTTGGAGTGTTTCGGTTGTCTAGTTTGGAGCTATTTCGCAGTTGCATTGTTCTTCTAAATATAATGAAAGACAAGAAAAATTCGATTCACATGAATAGTTTGGAGGTATTCTAGACGTGCGGAGCAACAACCAGATGAAGTGGAACGACTCGACGCGACGCACGTCTAGTGATCTTTTGTTTAGATGGCAGCTTGATAAAAAAATCATTTTTGTTTTGTTGCAATGTTTTGGAATTTTTGTTAGTTGGTGAAATATTGGAGACTTTTGAGATAAGGTTGACATAAATGATCGATCTAGATTCTAGATGACATTCTTTGACGTTCTATAAAGTTGCCATGTTCGATTTGTTTTTTGGGGCTGGAAAAATTGTGTTTCTTTTTTATTTTACAGTGAAATTCTCGAATACATCAAAAAGAAAAATGGCCTAAAACCTTCTTATAAAAATAATAAACATTTTAAAATTTATTTTGCATTGATCAAGAAAGTTGTTTTTGGATTTACCCTGCGACATTCCCTTGGAGAGTTTATTTTTATGTAAAGAGAATTATATTAGTTGTTATAAAGAAGGTCGTTATGGTTGTATGTAGGCTTATTTAACACTAATTATTAGGGAACTTATATAAGAAACCTCTTATTCTCCATAAGAAACTCTAATAATAAACAATTTCAAAGAAAGATTCCTCAAAAGAGGTAACAAGAATTATATGAAAAAACTTTAATTTGTTTTTCTTAAAATCTTCTTCCACTTATCATATTGTTGGCTGATGAAATAAATTTATAAATTACCCCACCATTTGCTTCTCAACAACCATTTTTTCCCATAGAACAAACTTTGCCACTCATACCAGTTGCAACATCAATCGATAGAAAAGAACTTCTTTTCAACTGCTTTAGTGATTTATTCAATCTTTTTGTTTTATTTGTTGTTTTTTTAATTCCTTCCCATCAATTAATTCAGTCGAGAATGACAACCATAAATCATTCAACACGCTTTTATCCTTTGTGATAATAACACCGGAAGGATATCGAATAATGACAGCTAACAAACAACCATAGAACACGAAAGGACCAACTTTCTCTACCGGGGAAGTTATGGTTGGGAGAGAACCCAACTTGCTGTTGGTTATGTATAGTTTGCCAAATTATCGATTCTTTTTGGTGATGTTGTTAGTCAATAACTCAAGGCCAGATGAATATGACACAATCCAACAGACAGACAGTGACAGATATCTATCTATATGTCTGTATCTAATGGAGCCAGCACCCTGAAGGACGAAGAGGAACTTCCAATGTCAAGTCAACAGCATCCATTGTCTTAATCTCTTCCTGGTACCTAAATATCGATTTGTCTGTTCGACCTTGCTTTGGCAGCCCCATAAGGTACATCACACATATCGTGCTTATTCTCTTCATCCTATGCACGCATCCATGTTCATTTTATTCTCTCTACTTACTCCCGTATTGATAATCCTTTCCTGATAGCAGCTACTTTTTCCCTACCATATATAGTCAGTCCTTCTCATCATCTCACATATCTCTCCATCCCGAACTCAATATCCAGCAGTAGTGGCAACAAAGTGGCTGACATCTAACCCAAGGGACCTTGCCACAGAGTCAGAAGGAGATTGTAACAAGAGCTCGGCTCCCACACACATATTCTGGTAATCCTACTGCACAACACCAGGCTGTTATGTCATCCAGGGGGTAGGTACCGTTATCGTTTGCTTCTAGCGCTTGGTTATACATTCGTATCAGGGTCTTCCCTAAATGTCTAAGGATTCCGTGTTGATGGTGTTAAACACAGTTACAAATGTATGTTGCTTTGCTCTTGAAATTTGGCAGACAATGTTACACCAGAAGCAGGACTACAACGCCGACGACGACAACAACGAAATCGTGTATAATATGCCTTTTGATATTGTTGTTGTTGTTTTTGTCAGTATTTCAGTATTATCCTTGTTGTCTGGTTGGCTGGCTGTCAAATCTTAAACATCGTTGTTCCATTTTGGAAAATCAGAAGCCAAAGTATTGATTTTAAATGTTTTAAGTGTTTTCTTCCTAATATTTAGTGGTAATTCTACCGAAGAAGAAATAAATTTTCAAATGTGAAAAGTGGAATGGATCTACTCCCAATTCGTGTATAAGTAGAGGTACTCTCGTATCTGATGCTGAAATTGATGGCGAAGAAATATTATATTGAAGTGAGGGAGGTGTGGAAGAAGTCTGATTTTGTCAAACCTCTGTCGATACCATTATAATTCTGTATATAGTGATTGGGTAAATTGAATTAAGAACAGGATATTAAGGACATTTTCGAAAGACTTGTGTTTGAAAGAGTATTAAATTACGGTAAATTGCTGTAGTTATACATGTTTTTGATGAAATTTTTTAGTGTGAGATAAAAGATTACCAAAAACAAAAGTATAGTATTTACTTGGATGTGGAGGACTTCGTTAGGGGGCAGGTTTAGATAAGATGTGACATGTGAGCGTGTACCTTGCAACGATTCACACTATTGCTGTATTCACTAGTAGAAGCCTCATAAGGGTACGCACGAGCTGCTATAGATAAAAAAGTTAGTTGTACCTTACGAGCTTCTGGATATAATGAGCTCATCGGTGCTTATTGGAGAGAAGATATTTGTTGATCAGACAATCAATTCCGGGTGATTGATGGGTTCCGAAACATTATTGTAGCTCATTCTAAGTTTTCAGACCTTAAAATATTTATAATGAAACTAGCAGTTCTTTTGATAAATTAAACGTTGCCAAGTTGAACTTATTGCGATCAACAATTTTGTTTTTGAAGGCAGGTGGGGACTCAGGATTTCATTCATGGAGGGAAGGGGGCCCAATCTTTTTGTTAACTTGCCAGCTGTGCTAGGATAAGGGTTACCCTTCCCTCCCTCCAGCTGTATCAGCACCAGAGAATATTAAATAGGTTAAGATATTTCCACATAGCCTCAAATATAGCGAAAAAAGATGAAACAGTTTCGTTTATGGATCAAAAAAAGGTGTTGTTGCACATCAAGTCTTTAGGTCCAGTGAAAGATTGTCAATAGGTGATGTTGCCAACATATTTTCTGTCTTACGCAGCTACCATAGCAAAACAACTATCGGGTTAGAAAATTAAGACTGGTAAGCACACCATGCTGGCTAATAACGAGAGCCGAGGGTATGAAAAAGCTTTTTTCATAATGCAGAACGGAGGTAACGAATAGAATTTTGCTTTCAAAGAGATATACCACTAAACCTAGATGACGTCAACCAAGCTCTGATTTCGACAGAATGAAACTCATTGAACTTAAGTTTAATAAAGCGGATGGTAGGTGATGACCTTGCCACGAGCTGTCTTTCATTAAATTCTTACGTAACTTTTCTTTTAATAATGAATTAAAATACTCGTACTTTTGTATGTGTAGAATGGATTAAGATATTTTGAGAATATTTTATTTATTATTTTATATTTTTTCTACATCGCACACGAAGTTATATTGTTAGGGGGCCTCCAAACTATTATTTATTATTATATTATATATTTAACAAAAAAAAAACAACGGCAGCATTCACTAAATCAAAATAGTTAAATTTAAAAAAAACATGCCCTTTGATTGATTATGATTAGGTTTTTGTATTTTCCTAAAAATATTGACTTTTGAAAAAAGTCATGACGGAGAAAAGCCACGACAGAAAAGTGTTATGACAGAAAATTTTCATGACAGAAAAGTGTCATAACAGAAAATAGTTATGGCAGAAAAAAGTGTTAGAATTATCGTCTTAGTATCGGTCTTAGTCCCATATAACTAAGTCTCGTCTCGGTTTCGCCCAGTCTTGCCGCAACCTGAAAAAAAAGTTGCTAGACCAACCTTCAAAAGTCGCTAGATTAGCTGAAATTTTGATAACAGGAAGTTGCTAGAAGTCGCAATAAAAAAAAATAAACAAAATTTGTTTTCAACAAACTTTTTATTGTTTTAAAATTACTTAGAAAAATATGATAAAAAAAAAAAAACAATTCGGTCTCATTATTAACAAAAGTCTATATAGTATACATAAAAATGTATGTATTATAAATATCAATTACATAGATACATATTTAATCTGAGTCTATGGAATAAATATTATCATCATCGATTCTATCGACTACATCAGTTTCAATATTTTCTAATGTATTTTTAAAAACATTTGTTTTTAAAATAATTTCAGATAATTCATAGTTATGACAATTTTTTTGAGTTTGAAACAGATAGATGACTAAATGCAGACTACCAAGCTCATTCGCACTCGCATTTGGGATACAGTGTGCAATGTGGTGAATTTTTGTTTCCTGGAACTGGAAATATGAAATGTCAAATCTCAAATTATTATTCCAAGGCCAGGGATGTAACTTTACCAGGGCCGTAATTTAAAATGAAAATATTATTTGCATGTCGTAACTCACATATTTAAAAGTAGCTAGAAAAAATCTAGCGACATCAAAATATTTGTTGTCGCTTTTGAAGTTGAAATGTCGCTAGATGTAGCGACAAAGTTGCTAAAACGGCAGCCCTGGTCTCGCCTCGGTCTCGATTTCGGTCTCAGTCTTGGTCTGTGTATTGTTCTCTTCTCGTTTCCGTTTCATCTCAGTCACAACTCACTCTAGTTGTACTTTTTTTCGATTTCAAAATATAAAATGCATGCCTTGGTTGCATGAACTTGGTATTAGAGCAAGTTGGAGGTCATAATTACTGTAAATATGGTATTAGTCTGAAAAGTTTAAATACCAAAATATATTTATTTTTAACTATGGTCTTTTTATGTGCCAAATAAAATGATCCGAATCTAACTCGGATATTGTGCAACAGGCTCATAGATTTATACAAAGTTTCATCAATGTCATCGTAGCAGTTAATGAGTAAATCTAAAGAAAAAAAGTTTATGGATGGTGCTGGTTATTGAAAAAAGAGTTTAGTTATATTGTAAAAATCGATGGACCTAATCCAGAGAAATCTTATAAAAAGCACTACCTAAGCCGTCCTCCAGCTTAAAAAGACCAACCCTGAAAATTGCATCTGAATCGTTGGGGACGTTACCGTGAAACCAATTTGGTACAAGAATTGTTGGCTTATTATAGATTAATTTTAATTATTTCAATATAAACTTTTCTTCCGATACCAAAAGTTACCCGCAAAATTCTCTGTCCAAAAATTCAGAGTCAGCTTGATATCGTCTCGATATCTTTTCGAATGCTTTTGAGCAGGTATCGACTTGGTCTCGTTTCAATTTCCGATACCAATATCAAACGAGATGGAGAATTCTCTGGTATCAAGGCTCGCCGTTATTGTCCGATTTATCAATGATCAATCCATAGTAGACAAATTATTCAACTTTGAGGAGAGGTTACGCTTCAATCCGCATGTAACAGCTACTCTGAAGAAAGCAAACTACGCTTTCCACCGCATCCACCCCCTAATGCGGAAAAGGAATGGACTCAGCCAAAGGATGAAGTTGCTTCTTTATAAGCAACTTCTCAGACCGATCATCACATACTGCTTTTCTGGCTGGTTTATTATTTCCAAAACCAGCTTGAAAAAACTGAGAGTGTTCGAGAGGAAGATCTAGCAGATCTACACGGGACTCCACTTTTACCAACGGGGACGAAAACATTTCAGCAACACGCGACTCTATGAGGCATCCGGAATAACACCCCTTGACAAATACATGATCAGTGCTGCCAAAATACTGACGAGCAACCTTAGCAATCATCCAAACCCTCTAGTGAGAACCATCACAAGTGAAGAGAGACACACCGATCCTCGATACCTTGTTGTTACAGCACTACTGGACGAAGGAATCATTCCTATCAATGAAGACGACGCAATTCAGTTTAACGAAGATGCAGCGTTGAACTACCACCGTGGCTAGAAGCCACCGAAACCCCACATCCTTCCAAAAACATAGCCGGATTTGAACATCCACATATGTAGTATAAAATATAACCATCAATCACAATCTTTTAAACAATTTTGTATAAAAATAAAAATAATGTATAAAATTAGGCCCCTGATGTGCCAAAACAATTTTAATCAATATAATAATAATATGAAATAGAATTAAGAACCAATTGTAAATATCTATTTCCGTTCAATAAAAACTAACTAAGTAGACAAATTATTTCTTACAATTTAATTAAATTTGTCAAAATTTTAACTGGCAAGTTCTTATAGTGTGCAGGATCTATCTAATTGCTAATCTAATTGAATGTTAAAAGTAAGATTTTGTAATTGCAATATTATGATAAAAAAAAGCAAGATTGTGTAATGCAAGATTTAAATTTGCAAGATTTCATACCCAACGCATTCAATTCATCTTTGAACCATCTATGATCCATTTAAGATTATTCTCACGATCTATTCTCTATCTCTATCTGTCAGATGTTTAAAATATTGGTATATTTGAAAAAAATGATGGTTTTTTCCCTTCTTTGTTCAGACATATGAATGAAAGAGTTTTACCATAATTTTAAATTTGTAAATTTAACCGAAAAAAGTAAATGTTCATAAACAAAGGTTATGTTTTCCGGAATTGAAAACAATGTCTATTTTTGTTTAATACTATATGACTATATGGGCTGTCAGAGAAAATTCATAGCTTGTCAGTCTTTACCACAGATATTTCAACATTTCCTCCATATTTGTTTTTCTTACTTCAATTTTCTATTTGTGTACCTATTTATTTATATACATAGGTACATATGCATAATATTTCAATTATATTTTGAAATTCAAAATATTTCCAGTAAGTACCCACTCACCTCAAGGTCTCTAATTTAGTGTTTATGTATAATATATATTTTCTGCCTACTTAAGAAACATTTCCCACTTCATGCATATACAAAAATCCCAGTTGGGAGTTATACCTATTCTAAACAAGCACTCACTTCACTATACCTACTTAAAATGTTTACATGTAAATTAATTACATCCCGAATAAATTCAAAACAAAACATACCATTTACCTAGGGGGAAACTAATTCCCCCCAAATATATGTGCATAATGAAACAAAAATCAATGATATCCCCAGAATTCTCCAGCAAGAAAAAAACACCTACAGAATTAAAATTCCTAAAATTATTACCTTGTTTCATAATACACAAAGTGAGTATTTCTAAATTATGTAAGTATAGGCAGTTTGAAGGGCAAACAAAATAATTTAAAAAAAAAAACTATTTAAAATACCTCAATTATTCGTCAAGCAAGATACACCCGAATTCAAAAACAGATACTTCACTCACACCTCTTTTCTACTTATCACCCCAGCTGTCAATTTATTTCTGGCTAATATTAGAAGTGGCAGAGATGGAATGGCGCACCTTAAATAGCATTAGGGTAGTCCCCTCGTTGCATAGCTTGGGTATACTGCATCCGCACGATCCCCATCCCTCAGGACAAAAATATAGACATACTCACTACACAGTGGCCTAGTCATAAATAATCCACCAAAACGAACCGAAAAGATACATTTAGATCTTAGAATCAAGGCACAGCAAGAACATCTGGAGCTGTCGGATAGCTGATGCAGTTGCATCTCTGCTTATGATGCTGCTGCTAGTATACCGATACAAAAAGTATCTAATTAGTCAAAGAATGCACGGATGGTTGCCGGGTAGCTTCCCTGTTGCAGAAAATAGAACAACTAGTACTTGGTACTTTGCAGCAAAGAAGGCACATTCTCCGAGATCGACAATCTCTTCATTAAAATGGAACTAAATGGTAACAAGATAGATGGGATCGCTAGATGCTCGGTGCGGTGTATAAGTTCGCCTGCCAGGAGCGTGCTACACCAAACAGAATATACCTATCTACACCGAACGGATTGATGGCCGATGGATGTGAATGGATGGATGGATTGTAAAGTGTCATGCCCTAACGCCAATGAAAAGAAAGTTGATTGCCGCCGCGCTGTGCAACTGCAAAGTTGTGCTCAGTGCCAACCGTTCCAATGCAGCCCCAACTGATCCAGATACATGTTTGTGGCTTTGTTGAGGCCTCCTCGTCGTGATATAAGAGATGATGCTGATGTTTTTCTCTTACCGCAAGAAATGCACCGTATAGATCGATTTATAATTCAAAAAAACCGATTGAAAAAAAAGGTACCTATTCGTATGGCAAGGAAAACGATCGAACAACGTGCACCATTCGAATCGTTTGAATCTTTTCGCTTGATTTATGCCCTCAGATTTGTTGAACGCAAAGGAAAAGTTGTAAAGAGAAAAAAACAATGATATGAAGCGATTTGTGTGGTGAAAATAGAATTGCCAGTTGCAAGTTATTTTGACCTATGGATTTAGACTCCATTTCTTGACTTCCCAAGAGGTTTCGATGAACAGTGTGGCAAGTTCCTTTAGAATAATATCGGAGCTCAGACCCACTTTAGTATATCGAGTATTTCCACAACACTCAATAGAACCAATTTACGTCAAACGCATACATTTTTAAGAGCCAGTTTTTCGGTGCGAAAATCATCCTAATACCGAGGTGATAACCTGAGTTAACTACAGAAACGAGTTTTTCAGCCAGTTGAAATTCTAAGTAAACTCGGAGCTATTTCAACTGCTTTTGTGAGTTAACTAAGGGACCAAATTGATAGAGCTGTGTAAATCGTTCATTTCAAATGATCGAATCGTTCAAGAATCGATAAAAAAAATGACTCGATTATATTAATCAATCGATTATTCGATCATTTTTATTTCACTCAGTAGATTATGCGATACTGCTCTGATTCGATTTTTATTTCGATTTTTATTAAATCCAATCTTTAATTCAATACTGAATCGTTGATCGAATCTAAACTATTCCAAATTAACAAACAATACAATTTGATTGGATTAAAAACTGTTAAGAAAATCTTAAATATTCAGTTTTATTACTGCCTAGGTAAAATGTGATTTTACGTCAATTGGTTGCCATTTGGGTCAAAATACACTCATACTGTCAAAATATAGTTTTCCTTCTATCTGTCAAGCTATCAACTGTCAAATTCCATTAAAGGATGGCTACAATGTCGACGGATTAAAAAATCCCTAAAAAATTCAGACAGTTTGGAAAAGATTGGTACCAAAAATCAAGATTCTATATTGAAATGATTGAGATTGGGATGGAAAATCGAGAATAATCGTAATGATTGAGATTGAGATCGATTGAAATGAAAATTTGTGATATCAATCATCGATACTTTTCGATGATCAAATGATGATCGATGACAAATTGAATACTTTTTCAGTTGTGGTGCCATCTCGATTTTGATAGTGAAAGTTACTGTCAGTAAAAATTCCGTTGTGGCGTCATCTCTATTCTGATGAGTGAACGAGGCGTAGAAAGGTGGTATCCATAGTGCCGCACATCGACGGCCTTAGATTTTTGACAATTGAAAGATAAAGTTTATCCTAAAATCCTGAGTTAACTCAGGGTTAATTTATTTTCAGGATAAGCTTACTCTTATTTAACTCAGAGCTAACCCTGGACTGAAAAACCTTTTTAACTCTGAATAAAATCCAAATTATCTAACCCTGAAAAAAATTTACCCAGAGTAAACTCAATTGACGATTATCTTTCTCTATCAATTGTCAAAAACTCAATTGAAATCGATGTGAGAACACTTGTATGTCACCTTTCATTATCGAAAGATATGGCGCCACAACCGGAAATTGCACTGTCAATAACTTTTATAATCGAAAGATGGCGCCACAGCCGAAAACGTCTTCTATTTGGTCCCTGTGTAAACTCTAAGAATTAGATAAGTTAACTTGGAGTGTACTAAGGATTTTAATTGACTTAAGAAAACGTTTCTGAGGAGTTAGATCATAGACATCCAAAGTGATATTCGATTATTTGCACTTAGCCTGAAAATGTCTTTGGAATAGATATATTTTCGCCACCATGCCATGCAAATGGTTTCTTCAATATTAGCTGTGTTTTGTTCAGCTGCCAATAACTTTACCTTTTTTCTACAGTCAAATTTGGTATTCTCATACAAAGAAAGTTTTATTAATCAATTTGTTCCGTACCGTTTTGTTTAAAAACTTTTGCTTGACTGTGTATAGGGTTCAACAAAACACGGCTATTGTCTATTCAAAAAATATCCGCTTCTGAAAACAAAAAGCTTCTGAAATGACTAGTTCATTAGATATTTTTAATAGGAAACTAGCACACCTTTCCAAAAACGAAAAAATTTAGTCCTAAAAATTTTTATGGATTTCTGAAAAAAGCATGGTCTAACCCCTTGCCATTAAAAAAAAAAAAATTAGCTTTTTTTCAAAGTAAATGAGATAAATCGTGACGTACGTTAATAGAATGTTTCTGACACCGTTCCAAAACCTACCTTTATGTGTTTGGATTACGATATTTCTAAAACCAAGTCTAAAATTTGATGTGGGTTTCAGTGCTGAGCAGAAAATTAAATTATAAAAAATCGAGGACTAGTTGGTAAAATATTTGCATCAAAATAAGTGACTTTACCTCATTTTATCGATTTTCTGCCTCCAATAAGTACCTACCTTAAACTCTTTGGATGGCGATATTTCCAAAATGAAGCCTTACAGAAGGTTAAAATAAAAAAAAAATGTATTGAGATTGTCCAGAGCTTTCCAAAACTAAAAATTAGAATCTTCCATCCTCGAAATATCAAGTTTAACCCAAAAAATAGCATGATCTCGCATCTGAAAAACTTATTCTTAGAATAGGTCTCAAAAGATATATTTCAGTCTTCACTTTACGGGAAATTGGCTGCAAGAATAATCATCCCACTTGATGAATGTCAATATTTTGAAATTCTTTCTGGTTTTTAGGAACCTTGAAATATTTTGTTTAATTCCGAGTAATTTTGATCGTAACGTATTATAAAGAGTCGGTTCCTAACATAGTATTTAAATACTTCGTAGAACTGCGTGGGAAGGCCCCCACACAAATTTTGTCTCTAGTCCCAAGTTCCCAAGTGCCAAAACCTTGTCATCTCCTTGGATGCAATGCTTAAATGCAGAGAAAATATCAAAAAGGGAAAGAAAAACTACAAACAAATGTAGTAGTTACTGCTAACTCGTTTGGACATATAGTCCCTAACTATGAGGCTAAACTCATCCAAAAATTTCGAAACAAAATCCTTATCCTGGAAAAATGAATGGTTGCCCATCTGTTCTTCAAAATAGTGAGCTACGCCGTGATCTTCAAATAGAGAGGGTTAAAAAACATGCTAAATCACACAATATTTAGCAACTGCAAAGACATACACCCGTTCAAAAAATGAAGAAATTATAAAATTTAAGAGACTATGTTTGGATACTGAAAAGAACCAAGCCTCATGAGTTTTCTAAAAGCTATGGGTATTGGAAGGTAGGTAGAAATAGTGACACGAGCGTAACACTCACTCGGTGACCAATAAGCGCTGACATTTTGATACCATAACTCGTTTTACCTGTGGGTGAAAGTGGATTAAAGTGAGGATTTGTGGATCACCTTCAATGCGTTGAAGTTGACAGCAAAGGAGCCCGCAAAGGCAGTAGGTTTGTTTGTACAACTCGACAATCCTGATTCTTTCTGGGGTCTTCCAGATACTTGATTGAATGAGAGATTTCTTCCCGGGGCTCCGTCTGCCCACTCGGCATGACAGGAGGTTTCCAGTGAAGATGAGTATCCACCACGAGACCAGAGTTCTTTGGTTTGAAATAGAATGGATTTGGGATATGGTTGTAGTATATTGTGGGCTAGCACCAACGTCAAGAGGCGGGACATAGATTGGAGTATCTCACCCAAAGCCAGCTACGATATGCTGAGCTCGGCAGATAGTAGAACGGCACCGGAGCGCGAACGATCCAACCGATGATCGTTGTGATTGAGCAACATGAAATCCACCAGAGGCCTGTAGTCCGATTGCTCTCGGTCCTTGGGGTCTGGGTGAGGGAATATGATACAGAATCAGCCGACTGTGTCTTAGATCCATTTCATCGTGTTAAGAAAGGAAATCAAGTTTTTGATTTTCATTTCAGAAAGTTCGTTAAGGTCGTCAAAAAATGCAACTCCAAACGATTGTGCTCTCATTCTAGCCAGAGCAGGACATTAACGAAGAAAGTGAAAGACTGTTTCCTTTTCTTGCTGACCGTCGCAGCTACGGCAGTGAGTATTGTAAGGAATACCCAGTCTCCCCGCATGTTCCCCTACTGGTCAGTGTCCAGTATAAGTTGCAACGACCCTCTAGCTATGTCTTACCTGGGTCTACATAACAGATCACTTGTTTGGGATTTATTATAGGTTGGCCAGATCTTTCTGGATATTTTGCATTTGGATATGTATTCCACCTACGATTGGATTCACTAAGGAATATTGACAGTAAATTGCCCTTCACAACACCCAGGGGAATGTTGATTATTTCCGCAAGTGAGTTGTGAAGGGCTGATCCAGGGCTTGGCTAGTTCATCTGCCTGTTCGTTTCCCTAAATGAGAATCGGAAAGGGATTAAAACTTTAGATTTTCTTTAACGCGTTTTGATTTAAAAAATAGATAAAGAAAAATCATTTGCTGGGGATCTTTTATGTATTGGTCCTGATTTACCAGTTGCTTAAGTCTGGTAAGAATCTAGTATTTGGTACAGATTCTTATTAAGTTTTTTTTGAAGACTTCGATCGGATGAGAAAAAACTTTTTGCTCTTTACAAATTTGAAGGTGGTGTTCTCTCTTTCCCTTCCCTCGTTTTAAGCTGATAAACAATTTCCCCCTCATCGTTCCTCATCGCTTTAAGCCTGGCAACATTGTCCAACCAAAAATAATACTAATCGAACAATTCTTCCACATCAGCCTTCAATAACTTCTTTTTTTGCCTTCAAAGGTCAATGGTTTACCTACTCAAAACAATTGCACGACAATGCGACGAATACACCAAACCAAAGTCAGATCTTTCTACCTTTTTACAAAGGCTGTATGGTTTTTTATATAAAAAAAAAACTGAAAAAAACGTGAGCATTCGACTTCGACACAAAAAAAAAAGTTAGTGTTCTTCTTCCGGATTTCATAGTAGATATTCGGTCGATTGTACTTGCACAAAGCCCCATGCTCTTGAGAAGACACATTGATGATTGTGTTGGTTCTAGCAGGGGCTAACCCGCCTAAGTCCGACTATTTATGAGCATCAATTCTGTTCTGGACTGTTTTTCAATGGGTATTTTGTATCTGGCCATAGAATGGCATCCAACCGAATCGAAATTATAAAATATTACACCGCTCTGTCCGTCGATGGATGATGATGACGACGACAACGACGACGACGACGATGACTACGACCACGATGGAGACTATACAACGGCAATATGATAGTGATGGCATTGGGAGCTGGAGCACTGTCGTTGTCATAGTAGTCAAATGGTATTGGAAGCTAGTATAGGTATTCTGAAGCTTATAGTGATTTCTTGAATCTCTTTTTTTCTGCATTTAGAAAGGTCTGCTCCAGAATACATTCCACCATCACCAGCCACTACCACCACCACCGGCATCGTTCGTTAACACGGTTGAAGCTGCTGCTGCTGCCACTGCTTGCTGATGATATAGGTAGTTACAATGGTCATGCAACCAGAAAATAGTGAGACAGAAAAAACTCGCGATTATTGTAACGCGAAAAATTATTGGTCCGAAGCAAAAGACTGCGAAGCAGCTAATACCAAAGCCTTCAGAGAGAACCCAACTAGCCCAAGCCAACTAACCATCCGGCAAAAAGGACCTCAGTTTGTAGAGTTGAAACAATAAATAATAATTCATGACAATATTCACCATCGATGGGGTCGTGAACCGGAATGAGTTAGGGTGACTTTTAAGAGTTCGACATCAATGGTATCTTCCATGAGATCGCGCGCCGGCCGCTGCGGCTGGCGTATTGTTGTTTGTTACCCACGGCTTAGTCGATTGGATATGAGTTAAATGTTGAGTAAACAATGAGTTTACCTTGGACTTTTTTTCTTAGATTTTGATATTGTGACATACAAACAAATAAAAATGGTCGGTTTCGTTCTTGTTTTCAATTGTTGTTGTTGTTGTTGTTGGTATAGAACTTTGGTTTATGACAATGGGTGCCATAAATTATAGCCATGTCACAGGTGTGATACACATTTATGTTTTTGTAATAATAATGGAATGGTATGGAATGCATTTAGAAAATGTCAAAAAGTGCATATAGCAAAGGCAACAATTTTATGATAAATATGTATCTACCTAAACCTGGATGCCTGATGGGTCTATATACTTAAAGTATGTTAACCAAGTTTATTCCTCATTCATTTTTTTTTGTTCTTTCCTTCATAAGATGTGATTATTATAATCTCTCAATTCTGATTCTGTCAACGTGTGTTATGTACAAAAACTTTCACTAAAGTTTTATATAGGTACGAGTACATTGTAGCAAAGGGAGTTATCAAATAATAAAAAGAGAACATTCCATCTGCTCGTTCCTTTTCGACTCATATGTTATTTTGACACTGACAGCATACATACACTAAAGAATTGACAGAACCTTAATATTATATTTCCACTTTGCAAAAGAGATCAATTTAAGCTTAAATAATATTTGAAAATATTGCGAAGCTGCTTCCAAAGTGAATGCAGTTCGAGTTTTTCATAGAAATGTCAGTCGCAATAATTTTAGAACTGCCGCTGAAAGTTCACGAGATTGTCTTACGGGCTGGCCGCGACACCAGAAAAGTCTCGATATCGTTTGGTATCGGTATCGGAAACCGTAACGATACCGAGACGATACCAAACAATACCGAACTTTTTGTACTGAAATTTGCCGATAATCTCGGTAGTATGGTTTGGTATCGGTAGAAAATATAGATTTTGAATATCAATTTATTTCAAACAAACAATTTTTGTCATATGGTTTCTCGAAAAGAGCTCTATAACGTTTTAGATATGACATTTTTAGAACTTTTCTCTTTTGCAGGGAGAAGGTTTAGGCAATAATTAAAATAACAAATACCCACTGCCACGCCAATTTTACTTAGGCTTGTTTTCACTGAAGCCAAAGATTTGGATGAAATTTTCTAATAAAGGGTTTTTCAACAGGGACGCTACAAAAGTAGAGCGACAGGGACAGCAAATGACGCCATATTTCTTGCCGTTCTTTTGACATTTCTCTTCAGTACGGTTTGCCATTTCATGATGGAAAGATATACGAGCCAACAACGAGTCGAAATTATGAAAATTTATTACCGAAATTCGGAGTCAGTGGCCTCAATGTTAAGAGTGCTACGTCCAAATGTGACGTCATTGTGGCGAATTTTGCGAAAAGATCTAAGCATACATCCTTACAAGATTAAATTGACGCAAGAACTGAAGCCGCTTGACCACCAGAAGCGTCGTATGTTCATGAATTGGGCTGAGCAACAACTTGAAAATGATTCGGATTTTCGGCTCATTTCTGGCTGAATGGATTCGTCAATAAATAAAATATGCGGTATTAGTCAGGTAGCAATCCACACGTACTCCATGAGTCATCATTGCGTCCCACAAAATTACGGTTTGGTGTGGTTTATGGGCCGGCGGCGTCATTGGGCCGTACTTCTTCCGTGAAGATGAAGACCGGCACGTTACTGTGAATGATAACCGAATATTTTTGGCCCCAATTAGATGATATGGACTTGGAGGACATGTGTTTCCAACAGGACGGCGCCACAAGCCACACAGCGAATGTCACAATCAATTTATTGGAAACCAAGTTTGGAGAACGTGTTATCTCACGAAATGGTCCAGTCGCTTGGCCGCCTCGGTCGTGCGATTTGACGCCGTTAGACTATTTCCTGTGGGGCTACGTCAAGTCTATGGTCTATGCCAACAAGCCAGCGACGATTGATGAACTTCGTACGAATATCGAACGTGAAATTGCAGTGGCCGATTTATGCTTGAAAACCGTCGAAAATTGGGTTCAGCGTCTGGACTTCTGCAAGCATGCCCGTGGTGGCTATGCGAAAGAAATCGAGTTCCATACATAATGGCATCAAACTTACTTTCACAGAACTAAATAGAGAATTTCATTGATATCCAAAACCGTTTTTGTTTTATTTAAAAAAATTTTTGTAGCGCTCTTATTGAAAAACCCAATACTTCCTTTCGTCTAGGCAGAGGGTGCTGTTTTCAAAAAAAAAGAAAATATTAAAATAACAACGGTGAACACTGACAATATCATTGAATAGCTCTCTTAAAAGTCAGAAGTCTATTTTTATGTTTTGTTTTCAAATTTTGTTTGCGTGAGTCACTCTATGTGAGAAATGGGAAATAATGATTACTTTTTTGTAATTTGTTTCAGTTTTTATTTCAATTGAATGTCATTGAAATTGAACTTCTTTCAATTATAATTACATATGATTGTTATTGACAAAAACATACATTTCCATTACTTTTTATTGTAGCAGAAAATATTTACTTATGTAATTAAAAATAGTAATGGGTTCGTGTTAATTACAATTAAGATATTTGATTATTTGGCCGGTTATTCATTACATATTTTTTTATTATTAAATTATTTAAATAATTATATTACGTCAGCTTAGAGTGAAAAGCAGCTAACTCACATTTTGCATTTTTACATAAAAATATTTTTAAAAATATGTTTTGTATTACTTGAATAAAACCAAAATTACATTAAATATTTTTCAATACTCATTATTCAGTGAAATTGGAAAGATTTTATATATTTAAGTATTTTTTCGGCAATTTTTGAAATGGTCTATAATGGTAAAAAAAATGTGGAGTTAGTCACTTTTCACTCTAGGCCGCATTTAAAAAGCTACAATTGTTTGTATAAACAGAATAGAGTTTATATTATGGTTTTAGAATTTTCGTTCGCTAACTTCACTCTTATTTCAGTAGAATTTTGAATATTTGAAAAACCGTAAGATATACATATATATAAGATAGTTTGGGCAACAAATTAGCATTTAATTAGCAACAAATTAAGGACGTTATTTCGAACCAAATGAGGGCTATCCAGGACCATTTCCAATTTAAGAAACACACACCCTGAACATCGGTGGCACAAGTCATTAAGATCTTGGATTATTCCAAAAATGGTGAATGAATTCGTTAACACTTCTCTTTGTGGAGTAGCACGAAATTGATGACGATTTTTTTGCAAAAAATTATTTTTTTTCGGAAAAAACAACAAAATTGTATTGAGTATTGGAAAATCTACACGTAGGATGTGGTATCATAATGAGGGCTTAGTATAAGCATCCTGAATGTGCAACTGTTTTGTGTGTAGCTTTGTAGGGCCACATTGGTTCTAGTTTAATCGAGATACAGTCTTAAATCTTAAATAAATTTGAGGCCGTCAATTGATTTGGATTGAATTTTCAGATGTAATAAAATACATTATAAGACCTCATGTGAACAAATTTCGGGCCACTGACCCAGCCACTTTTTATAATTGGTCATCTTATCGTTAAGGTTGATATAAATGAGAAGTGTGTTCTTAAGAAATTTGTAGATATGTATTTTATTTAATTTTTTCTAACACAAGACTTTTCTCCACGCCCACTTTTAGGAGTGTTTTTTGACAAAAAAAATTATTATCTAACTAATTTTTATATGAAAACAGAACGAATTGCCTTAATAGCAGGTTAAAAACAAAAGAAAGATTAAAAATATTTGTTATGCCTTTCACTCACATGAAGGTTTTTTATGACAATATTTCCCTTTTTGAATTGTTTCCTAAAGCAACAGAGGAAACATTTATAAAATAAAATGTGTAGGAAATGCATTTTTTCAAAATTTAGCCATACAAAGGCTTTTATTACGCCCCTTTATGGAGGCGTATTGGAGAACAGTCGTACATACTCTAACTAAAAAAATAACCCCTCTATTTCGTAAACTTAAAGTAGTCAATTAGTCATACTGTCATACATTCATGGAATTTTTAAGACAACCCAAAAAATTTCCTTAGAAGGTGGATCAAAAATGGCGCTAATGATCCACCTTCACAAATAACACAAATATACAATACTGTCTTTTCATAAATTAGGGGAAGAAAAATACCCAAAAAAAACATCTTTCAAGAATACCTACGTCATTTTCGGGGTTTTCAAGACATAAGCTCGCAGATCATTTTTTTAATATATTACATACATAATGGTTGAATATGTAAATATGCTTTTTTTATTTCTTCAAAATCATTGAACTTTCTTTAATCAACTTGAGATCTAAAATTGTAAATGTAAAATGTACATATATATTTACAAACTAATTTATACAAACAATTTCTGGTCCCTATGATTTAACTATTACTTGATCGAACTGCAATTCAAAAACTTTAATATATTTCCTTAGGCTCGGGTCTTCTGTTCTGTTAATATTTTACAATATCCTTTAAAATATGCCGATAAATATTCTGATTAAATAAACAATAACTCAATGCAAATTATTATGATAAATTATTCCAGAATCAATTTTGAGACAAAACTACGATGTCTGGTCTTAAAATTTTCAATTTAAAAAGCAAAAAATGTCTAGATGGGTCTGAAAAGTTAAATTATCTACCTACTCACTTTGAAAAAGTTTCTGTCAACTCCAGGCCACAAGAAGCAGCTTAAGAGGGATCCCCAGGTTGATGCCCATCAGTCTGAAATACTTTTTAACATTTCCTATGGCAGCGGCACTTTCCCCCCGTAAATAAAAAAAAAACATTTAAACTTTGAGACATTTATTATTAATGTCATATGTATGCTAGGATCAGAAACTATATATGAAAGCTGTAACAATAGTTCCTTCATTCATCTACCTCTAGGAAGCTGTTGGCCTTACAAGCTCTTTAAGAAGTTTGTACTTAATTATTTTTCTTTTGTTATTTCATATTCTTTCAAAGAAAAATAAATAAAACTTTTTAAATGCAACTTGAACTTACAATAAAGTCACTGCCAAGGCATTGTAAAACTTTTTATTTGCACTACAGGGCTTAGTATTGGATTCGTGCAGGAAAAAATGTTTACGGTTTCTACCTCTAAAATACTGGTTTTCCGAAAACAGTCATTCGATCTTCGCAACTAGGTATGTCATATCGCCAAAAACGAAGAATCACAAAAAAAAAAAAAAATAAGACTTGACAAAACACAAAAAAAAAATCGGAAAATTTGGCATATTTATTAATTTTGGGTCCAAATCACATCATGTTTAGGCTTACCACACATGAGTTTTGAGGCATTTAAAATTTGGGAGATTGTGAAGGCACATTCAAAATCATCAATATTTAAAAGAAAACAATCGACAAAAAAATAAATAAAAATTTATCAGTGAGCGCAGTCATTTTTTAAATACTTTTCTCATACAACTTATAAATAATTCCCAAGACCTTATGACAAACGTTCTTCTTTCCAAGTAATGTATGCTTATATGAATTATCCAATTTCCTTCACCCTCATTGCCATATCAAAAATATCCCTGAACCGCAGGAGCAAATTTGTCTTACCGAAATGTGCATTTACTATTTTTGTATAATGCAAAGCATAATCTTTTGCAAATATAATCGTCTACGTATGTTATTTTTTTTTTTTTTGAATATGTACAAAATACATTATTATTGTGTTCAGTTCATATTTACCTACAAACACTCACTTTTGTATTGCGCGGGAAGCAGTAAAATTCTCGAAATGAAACTCTAAAAAAACTCTTTGACAATTTATAACAAAACAACGCGCAAAGTCTGCACAACGACTTTGACGTAATGTTAAAGCAATTAATTATGACGAGTGAAACTTTACAGACGGTGGCGGCGACAAAACGACAACAGTAGCTTTGAAAAGGAAGCACTAAGGCAGCAATAAGATGACGATGATGATGATGATGGCGATGAAGGCAATCGCAATGAGCAACTAAGGGGGAGTATAGCGTTTAGGTACTAAGAACTAAGGGCGACTTATAGGCAAGAACAATGTTGTAAACTGTAATTAATTACGTTATTATTACATATATGTAGGAACCTCTGCAAGGGTGAGGATTCTTCCTGGAAGCGTTGTTAATATGTTATTAACAGTAACAACATTACGTCAGCTAGCGCAGAGACAAAAAAGCATCCGCATGAAGAATTCACTCAATGTTCTCAATATCGTTAGGTACCTATACCTACCTACATTCCGCATCACTTGATTAAGATTTTAATTTTTATTATTTGACTGTTAAAAATAGTTTGAATATTAAAAAGCACAGTTGCACTTACTTAGGCAACATTTTGAAACAAAATTTCAATGTCAATTCAATTTCATTTTCAATTCAATTCAATTTCAAAATCAATTTTTTTTTTCAAAAATATTGGCTTTGAAATTATACTGTCCAAAACCCTTAAAAAAACTTTGCTAAAAAAGTTGCATATTTGCTTTCATAAAAAATCTATTTTTGTTGTACACATTACACAATGCATTGATCACGAGGTATTAGATAAAACGCGTTTTAAAAGATATGGCCTACGCTCCCGTCCCACCAATTTGGAAAGAAAATACGTTCAATAGTAAACTGCATTATTGAATAAAATATGTTTTGAATCGATAGAGCAAAATATGTACCAAACTATTTTGGTGACATGGGGTGTATAAATAAGAAAACAGTTTTGAAACAACAAAAGGGCACAAAGTGATATGAAATTTCGAAGTTGAGGGATGTGTAATTCAATTGTTAAATCAAATTCGAGGTACATTTTTACTTGCAATATATGTAGGTAATATCGGGTTTTGCAATAAGAGAGCTTCAAAAGTTTTTTTAAATAAAACAAAAACGATTTGGATATTAATGAAATTCTTTATTTCTGTGAAAGTACTTTCGATGCCATTTTGTATGAAACTCGATTTCTTTTGCATGGCCACCACGGGCACGCTTTCAGAAGTCCAGACGCTGAACCCAATTTTCGAGGGTTTTCAAGCATAAATCGGCCGATACTGCTGCAATTTCACGTTCGATATTCGTACGAAGTTCATCAATCGTCGCTGGCTTGTTGGCATAGACCATAGACATGACGTAGCCCCACAGGAAATAGTCTAAGGGTGTAAATCGCATGACCGAGGCGGCCAAGCGACTGGACCATTTCGTGAGATAACACGTTCTCCAAACTTGGTTTCCATTAAATTGATTGTGACATTCGCTGTGTGGCTTGTGGCACCGTCCTGTTGTAACCACATGTCTTCCAAGTCTATATCATCCAATTGGGGCCAAAAATATTCAGTTATCATTGAACGGTAGCGATCCCCATTCACAGTAACATGCCGGTCTTGATCATCACGGAAGAAGTACGGCCCAATTACGCCACCGGCCCATAAACCACACCAAACCGTAATTTCTTCGGGATGCAATGATGACTCATGTAGTACGTGTGGATTGCTGGCAGACCAATACCGCATTTTTTGTTTATTGACGAAGCCATTCAGCCAGAAATGAGCCTCATCGCTGTAGATGATTTTCGATGAAAATCCGAATCATTTTCAAGTTGTTGCTCAGCCCAATTCACGAACATAAGACGCTTCTGGTGGTCAAGCGGCTTCAGTTCTTACGTCAATTTAATCTTGTAAGGATGAAGGCCAAGATTTTTTCGCAAAATTCACCACAACGACTTCACAGAGATGCCCAACGCTTGAGAACGACGTGTGAGAGACACATTTGGGCTTTCTGCAACTGAAGCCTCAGCGGCAGCAATATTCTCGACACTACGGGCACTTCTTTGTCTCACTGGTACGGGAACATTTTGTACTGTGCCTGTGGATTCAAATTTTTCCACTAGACGCTCAATTGTTGATCTGCTAGGATGATTATGACGACCATTAATTGGACGTAGCGCTCTTAACGTTGAGGCCACTGACTCCGAATCTCGGTAGTAAATTTTAATAATTTCGACTCTTTCCATCATGAAATGACAAATCTTACTGAAGAGAAATGTCAAAAGAGTGGCAAGAAATATGGCGTCGTTTGCTGTCCCTGTCGCTCTACTTTTGTAGCGTCCCTTTTGAAAAACCCTCTATAAGGCAAGTTTAGGATTCGAGCAAACAAAAAATTGAGATAACAATCAAACATGGCATTACGATGATAGAGAACACCAAAAAAGTTGGTGGCACAATTCTGTCTGTTTCTTTTTCTACAGTCTAAATAGCCCGATTAATTTTCTTCAAACTTGGTACAAAGTGGTTTTTGGTTATACAAATTCATTTTTTTAAATTTTTTTTAGAACCAAAATTAACGGTACCTGACATACAGTAAATTTTTCAAAGCCATTTAAAATAATCGTATTTTTCTCAAAAACGGATTTATAACTTTTTTTTAAATTCAATTAATACATTTTAGTAAATGCTTCCATTGGGTGAAAACTATTTTTCAAAAACTGGTTATCAATGGTACATCCCCAAAGAACCATTTTTTTTAATTTTTGATTTTCCTGAAAACGGTATGACTATAATATCAATAAGTTTTTTTAAACAGAGGTTTAAAGTATTAAAAATATTTTCGTGTACTTAAATTTAAAAAAAATTCTTTTCTTGTTTTTTTTAAAAATGTTTCAAAAATGTTTTTTGAAAGTCAAATATCTTGAAAACTACATGATCAATTTTCATAAAACCCTGTATTTAAAGGTTTGCACTGAGGTATTTTATGAACAAATTTTACTTTTAGGAAATAATGTTAAAACACCGTTTAGGGAAACATTTTTTTCTTAAAAACGGCTTCCACTATTTTTATAAAACTTTTTCTGTAGGCTAAAATGATATAGCGAATATTAATAGTACCTCTTATAGAACATTTTCTTTAATTTTTAATTTTCTGAATATCGGCTGCACATATTTTGATTTATTGTTTTTATGTACAAATTTCTAACGACTTCCATTGGGAAGTTTGAAATATTATTTTTTTTTTAAACTCAATAAATACATATTTAAAAAAACGACATATTATTTTATTTTTTTTCAAACTTAATATTTAAGGGTTTTTAATTTTAACACTTCTTACCGCCAGTTTCAGATTCTTGTTTAAGACTTGAACTAAGTTCAATTGGTCTTCTGGGCTTAAGTTTAAACCGAATGTGGAGTTTAAACTCCCACTGTAAGACTGGGGGTTCGAATATAGTGACCATACGTCCCGCTTTTAGTGGGACAGTCCAGTTTTTGAGGTATCTGCCCCGCTAAATGTCCCGCTTTTCCTACGACATTTGTAAAAATGCGTGTAGATCTCTACCACTTTCAAAATGAAGCATAAATTCTATGCATAAATTCTTTACATCCCTGTGCATATAAATTGGCGCTTATAAAAAAACGTATGAGCTGTTAAAAGAAGAAAATGAGACCATGTATATTCTACGAGTATGTTAAATGAAACGTCAGTTTTGCTTGTAGTCTGTCATTTTTAATCGGCACTTATTTCGGAATCTTTGAACAAACTCAATTTCCTCTGTCTGTGGGAACAGTTAAGGCAATGTGATAATTTTTATGAACAAAATTTCAAATAATAATGAAATTCTTATTCATCCAAATAATTTTTAGAATTAATTTTAGATTTGAAATTTTTATCTTAATTTGAAACCTTTATTGAACACATATTTTTATATTATATTATATTTTTAGAAAACTGCACTCAGAGAAAAAAGTCAGGTAAATAATTAACCTGGGCCCTGTTAAATTTACAAGGTGATTTTAATAACCTTATATTAAGTGTTAAACTAGTTTGGTAGCCTATATTACCATATTCAAGTTGATTTAAGAAGATTAACTATTATTTTAACTCTGAATTCTGTTAAACAAGAATTTTTGACAAGAATATAGCGCTTATTTTACCTGAGATCAGGTTTTTTTAACACTGTTTGTTATGAATTTCTATTTTACCAGAAATCAGGTTGAAGTAACATTTTATATGGTTATTTTTACAATGTTTACCTGCCAGTTAAGTTTAACGTGACACCAGTTTTAAAACACACACACACAAGCCATCCAAATAAAATTATTTAAATCTAACCTGGCTGCCTGTAAAACAAGCCCTCCACCAGCGTTGAAACACCCTCACAAGCCATGGTTAAAGAAACACTCAGCCAGGTTATTTCAACATGACACCAGTGTTAAAGCACATACAAACACAAGGCATCCAAACAAGGTCAGTTTCAACTTATTGATATTTGGCACAAGTTTTTATCCAGCGAAGTGGCCCAGGGGATGCGTAATATCTCCATGTGTGAGAAGTTCCCAGTTCAAAACTAAGTAAGTATCACAAAGTATTTTTAAAATAAAATAATATACATAGCATTAAATTTCTATACATTCAGAATAATCCAAAATGAATTGGACGGTAAGCAGAGTTTGAGATGGGACCTACAAGCATGGATCCAAGACATAATAAATTACCGGATACAGGGTTGATTCAACATTGAATCATGTTAAATTTACATTTAACATTTTATTCATGTTTTTGAACTAAATTTTTTTTAGTGAGATTCTCAGGTAAAATGTACAGTTTAACTTTTTTAAGGCAGTGTTAATTTTACCTTTATGAGGTTAAGCAGTTAACCTGATCTACCGAGTTGAAAAATAAAACCTGAAAATAAGGTATGATAAACCAGAAATTGGTTTGTTATACCTGCTATTTTCTCTGAGTTTATGTAAATATTTATTGTATATTTGATTTTTCTGTAGCAATATTGCGGCTGATTTTTATTTCAGTCTTATCTAAGAAAAGATGGGAGATTAATATACATTTTTACTGATCTCTTTTTTAATCAAAAAAAAAAAAAAAATATATGAAGTCTATAATCTTTTTTTTTTAAATAAATACATATGTCATTTTGTTGTTTATGTTGCGTACTGTTTCAATTTTTACTGAAAAAATCATAATTTATACTCCCTGCGAAGTTTTAAAAATGTGTTCCGCTTTTAATTCAAATACATAAATCTGGTCACTATATGAGTTAGAATATTAAAAATAAAACATTAATTTTATACACATTTTACGGAATATATGTATGCACCTCAAATATAAATAATAAAAAATCGTTAAGAAAATATTCATTTCCAATTTTCGAAAAGCACGTTTTGGATTTTGATTATTTTGTTCTGTGTGCTGAAATAAGAACAGTTAGGTACTTAATATGAAATTATTTTATATGCTGTAGTTTGAGAGCGGAAAGAGTATGGCCTTATAGATATAAAGGGGTAAAATAACATCAAAACGGTTCGATATATGTACCTACGAAAATTTTATTCAAATACTTTTTTGTTGAACGTGAAATTTTCCGTCGATTTAAAATAAATTAAGTACACCACTTACTTAAATACAAAATTTTATAAAGCCATTAAAATGCTTTGGTCTGCAATTCAAACGGCCTAGTTTGTTGAATACAAATTGCTTTCAAGGTCAATGTCAATTTTAACCCTTCTGTCCAAATTATTTATTAAGGTTTAAAGTGGAAGAAGCCTCTTGTGAACTTTGTAAAATAAAAATTTTAATTTTTTGTAAGCCCATACACATATATGTATATTTGTGTACGACCATAAATTTTTACTCAGAAGAAGAAAACCCGATATTTACTGAGGTTCATCAGGTTGTCTAGACTACGTTTTTACCATCAGAATACAAAGTTTTACTCATAAAAGATTTTTTTTTTGTTGCAAACTAAATGTCCTTTTTGCTTTTTCAGCACAATTTTTCTTCTTTTAAATTTTAGCTTTTGTACGAGTCTATATACGAGTGCAAACAATAATAAGTGACATGGGTCATCATAATTGATTAAGTCTGACTAGCAAATTTGTTCTCATTCATATACAGTAAGCATTCACAAAACATCTGTAAGGCTACATGTCCTTCGGTTTTATATATCAAAAGCAATTTTGTAATCTTCACATGTTCCATATTCGTGTATGTATGTATGTATCTACAAATTTTTATCATTTTTTGTTGGTTTTGTTTTTTGCTCCACTTTACAAGAATGTCCTTCAATTTAAGTTCTGTTTACATTGATATCGCTTTTTAGGTCTTCATTTTCACCAAACATTATCCCATCCTGGCAATTTATTTATTTGCACACAAAGTGACCTTTTTCCCGTAGTATTGCTGATTTTTCAAAAAAAAGTTCTATATTAAATAAGTCTAAAACAAGACCGCTTTCATTAGGTCAATATGTCCTTGAATTCATTTTGTTATCTAAACGCCAAACTGTTTTGTATAAATATTTTAGCAAATTATCAAGTCAGCCTCTGCTTGCTCACTCGCAAGGAACAAAATTAAGTCTGTTTATTTAGCATAACGCGTTTATTATGTTCGTACATAATTCCATGGATAAGTTCAGAACGTCCGTTGTCGTTAACACCTTCAAGGAGGCGTGTTTTTGAGGGCAGTCTGGTTATTATAGGATGGCAAGGTCAGCATTTACATGGCAGCACCTTTTAATTGGCTCAGTGGCTATCATGATAATTCATTTGCCAAGTTAATTCCTTGAATTGGCACAGAAGGAGGATTAACATTAATATTATAAGACGCTCCATTTTGATAATGTTTAATATCGTGAAGTATTGTTGGTGAAATGAGATGTTTTCTTTTTTTTTACTGTCTTAATAGGTATTTTGTGAATAATTAATAGAATTTTGATAGCTAAGCTGTTATATTTTTTTTTTTTTAAATGATGAATGTTTAACTGAGTGTGTAGTTTAATATTTTCAAAACAAGAATGTTTTGTGTTGAATTCGTTATGGCTTTAATTATTTTAAATCATTAGTTTAAAGATAAACAAGGTTTCAAAGTTAAGTAAATCATTTTAAAGAATTTTTTGATCAATTAGACACAGTCTTCCTTTTTACGAACACAATAATAACATACATATATGCTAAACGGGGCACACCAAACTGGAACTTTCCAACTACAACACAAGGCATGGGTATGAAACTGGGCACATTGGGCTATTTATGGCAAAATAGGCTTTCTTTTTCAGAAATTACCGACAACAGTTTCAGTATGACAGCCCAATCATCATTGGGCTACTTATAGCCCAAATCCAAAATCATAAATACAATACTTTTTTTTAATTCTTCCACCTTTTTATTTATTTTAATTTCCATCGTTTTTTGGTTGAAGTTATGAGAATTTTTTTATTATTATTGGTCTACTATTTGGGCTACTTATTTGGCTGCGATTTTGGGCTACAAAAATGTCTAAATTGGGAAATTGAACTTTTTCAAGACATGGCAACCCTGATGGGTGTATAAAAGGATGCGTTTATCATTTAAATAACGGGCTTATACACAACATTTTTTGAGAAAATTGCAAAGACGAATGTGTCCTGATATCAAATGTGCTCCAGTTTATCATACAATTCACTAACTTACACAGGATTTTTTACCCTTCTATCAACCGAGATTGCAACTTATTGCAAGACTACGATATAGAATTGCAAGTTCTCAATTCCAAAATATTAACAGAAAGTGAAACAGTTAATCGCACCTAAATTAATAACAAATACTAGGACTTGTAAAGTTTACAAGCACGATGAAGGTAAACAAAAATTGGCAGTACTGAAATGAGCAAATTTCACACTCATATGAGAAAACAGAAAAGATTAATACGGCGCAGTTATTTTTCCCAGGAAAAATAGTCAATATCAAAGTGTGTAAAATTTACAAACAGGATGGATGTTAACAAAAATGTACCTACTGTTTCAATATTTAAATGTTCTTATTTCAACCTCTAATGAGGAAACAAAACAGATTCAGATAAGATGGGAATTAGAAGTACCAGCGTATGTAAAACTTACAAACGGGATGAATGCCAACAAATATATTTTTACAATATTTAAATGTGCAAATTTCACTCTCTTCTGAGAAAATAAAATAGATTCAGACAAGAGGAGAAAAAAAAACTAGTACCTGTAAAGCTTACAAACCAGAACGAAGGTCAACAAAAATAATGCGTTGCCATTACTTGCTGCATAAAAGCTAATTTTACACTCTACTGAGAAGAACAAATCAAACCATGAAATAAAATGAAATGAAATTCAGACAGAAATACAAGTGCATGTAAAATTAACATACAGAATGATAGGCAACAATAATGCTGTTGTAATACTGAAATATACAAATATTTCACTTAACTGAGAAAGCAAAACAAATTAAGACGAGGAGAGAATAAAAAATTACAAAGTTTTTAAAACTTACAAACAGGATTTAGGTTAACAAAAATGCTGCTGAAGTACTGAAATATGTAATTTCATACTCTACTGAGAAGAACAAATTAAACCACGAAAAAATGAAATGAAGTGAAATGAAATAAAATAAATTGAAATAAAATAAAATGAAATGAAATGAAATGAAATAAAATAAAATAAAATAAAATAAAATGAAATGAAATAAAATGAAATGAAATGAATGAAATGAAATGAATGAAATGAATGAAATAAATGAAATGAATGAAATGAATGAAATGAATAAAATGAATGCAATGAATGAAATGAACGAAATGAAATGAAATGATATGAAATGAAATGAAATGAAATTCAGACGACATAGTTATTCTAACCAAGAACAACACAAAAAAACAAGTGCATGTAAAATTTACAAACAGAATGTTGGACAACAATAATGCTGTTGCAATACTGAAATGTACAAATCTTATACTCAATTAAGAAAATAAAACAGATGAAGACGAGACGAGAATAATAAATTACAACGCTTGTAAAGCTTACAAACAGGATGAAGGTAAACAAAAATACTGTTGAAGTACTGAAAGAGGTAATTTTCAAACATTATTGAAAAAAACAAACTATAATTCATCAAGAACAAGAATGAGAACAAATACAAGTGCATGTAAAATTTACAAACACAATTACACACAAAATTGCTGTTGCAATACTGAAATAGTCAAATTTTCCACTCCACTAACAAAACAAAACAGATTCAAATGGCACTGTTATTTTCAAGCACAATTATAAGAGCAATAATAACCAGCGCATGTTAGGCTTACAAACAGTATGAATGATAACAAATATGCTGTTACAATACTCAAAAACACAAATTTTACATACAACTAAGACAACCGAATAGAATCAGAAGGTTAAGTTTTTCTCACTAAGTAAAACAACAAATTCCTAGTAGAGTTTGTAAATTTTACAAACATTATTAAAATGTCAACAAAAATGTTGTTGCAATACGAAAATGTTAAAATTTAACCCTCTACAAATGAAGCTACTCAATTATAAGGAGTAGGTCCCCTTCTAACATAAGACTGTCCCGTTTGGTTCTTCATTATGTATATCTAAGCCAACACCTTAAATTCAATCCTCTATGACAACAAAAATTCATTTTTATCCCTCTATTCCTTCTAACTGGATGGTGATGCACAACTCAAGTTGCATTTAAGTAAAAGATCAAAGGTCTTACAGGCATATACGAGAGTTAATGTCATTGTATAAAATAACTATTACCTAATTTCTATAATGCTTTACCACGTTACCTATTTCGTTGACCCAAAACATAAAGTGGTGGATCTTAAATATTTACATCAAATTTTAAAATCACAAATAGAAAAGTATACGACAACAACAAAAAATACCTTAAAAATAGGGTAAATCCATTATTTAAAAATTTAACAACGTGCTCAGCACTTTAAGCCCTTCGAGGCTACAATAATTCTACTTCAAGCAAAATCTATGTAGAAAGATAGGTATGGCTATTTTATTGAAAGAAAAAATAACCCAGTTAAAATATTTTTCATCATAATCTCTTAACTCCCTTTGGGATATATAGAAAGCTACCCCTAACATTGAATGTTCGACAAGTTTTTGTATGAAACTGTGTCCTCCTTCTCGATTGTAGGAGTTTTTTTTTTGTAGACTTTCAAAAACTTTGTGTGTATATACAAACAAAGCACAAACGAGGGGGGCGATCAATGGAACCCTTAGTTCCTGAGAAGCCCATCCAAATGAACAAAAATTAAACTATAGCATGAAGATAGAAATAGCCATGGCCAGATCTAAAGAAAAAGCCGAAGAAAGACTTTATCTTAAATTTAACTATATCACACAGAACTATAGGAAGGAGCACAGAAATCAAGACCAAGAGGAGTAGCAAAAAAAAAGGATGCGCAAGCATTCCAACCAAATAAGTGTGAGACAGTGATTGTGTGGAAAGTTTTTCATATATAATAAATACATGAATAAACTAACTTTTGAGCTTAGTCCTCTGCCTAAATGGAATTCGAAGGAAATGGTTAGGGTAAGTTTTAGTTTTTGGTGAACCATCATCAGCCCAGCTATACTACGATATCCATATTTTGTATATATGTACATTTAGGTATGCTCATATTTGTATATAAATTTTTTCTATTATTATGTATGAAGAAACTTTCATAATTTTATCCAACACTTTTGATAGTGGCATAGATATACAAATGTATCTATATTCTACGTAAAATTCTTTGTGTCCCTTTTCAATGGTCTACAACACAAGATAATTTGAAAGGAGAGATTTGAAATAGGGACGAAGACTACGACTACGGACGGCGATGATGATGACAAGGCGTATATGGTTTTAAGATGTGTTGGTTGATTATAAGTTCTTTTGTTAAATATTTTGAGTGCCAGAATAGTGCTCGAAGGAATTTGCAACTGCTTTTGTTTCAAATTTACAGGATAATTCAAGGAATCTTTTGTTTGTGAACAATTTGGATTAAGTTTTTTTTTCTTACTGACAAAAAAATCTATTTCTTTTGAAGATGAAAAAAAATAATGAATCTAAGATTTTATTGGGTGACGCTCTTATACGTGCAGGAGGACCGAATGGATGCCGGGATACGCATACAAACTAGCGATGCTGGTTAGGGCACACTCTTATTCTTGGGATGGTTAAAAGCCCCAAAGAGGCAGAAGAACTGCTGGCAAAGCATGAAAGCCTGGTGGCACTGACTTCCTGTCTATATTGAATGGCCAACGCAACGGCAGCAGCAAGCAGGCTTGCCAGATTGGGATATTTATCGGAAAATTAGCTATTTTTTTTTCTGAAATTGCCGACAACAATTTCAGTATGATAGCCCTATTATAATTGCGCTACTAATAGCCCAAATTTAATCATGGGTGATACTTTTTTTCATATACATAAATAAATTATAAAGAAGACAATTTTCTTTCTCCTATCATACTGTTTAGGCATTCCACAATTTGGCATAACTTTTTTCCGGGAAGATGATTCCTTGCGTCTTAAAATTTTTAAAATTCCAAAAAAGTCAGGCGCAAAGTCATTAGTTTTGACTTTTCAAATCAATTATAACAAACTTCACCTTGAAATCATTCAGTTTCTTTGTTGTTCACAGAACTTCCATTTAAATTCTTCCTACTTTTATGACCAAAAATGACAATTTTTGATTTTGGGCTACAAAAATTTTTAAATTGAGCTATCGATCTTGGTCAAGATATGGCAACCCTGACAGTAAGTTGTTTCTCTAACCCATATATTGCGTCTGTTTTCCCATAATGGGTGACTTCAATCAGTTTTGTGTTGGACCAAGTCAAATGCCTGTCGAATTTAAGCTAATTATTCCTTAAGAATAATGACCGGAAGGGTCCGTTCAAAAATTCTTAGCGTTACAATAATTCAGTGCCACGCCCCCAGAAGTGAAGTGACCGAGGAAGACAAAACCACGTTCGACAGTCATCTTAAATTGGCTTACAGAAGTGTTCCGAGAGGTGACATCATAACTGTCATGGGAGGTCTCAGTGCCCAAATCGGATCAGAAAACTACGTTCTGGAACGCATTATATGAAAAAATGGTTTGGGGTCACGGAATGCAAAAGGCGATTTGCTCGTCGACTATTGTAAGGCTATTCTTGTTGAACTGGATGAGACTGTATTAAACCAAAGTACTTAGCATGGGTACATCTGGATGGTCTAAATGAAAACCAAATTGACTATATCACGATTCATCAGCGAAGGAGGAAGATAATGTGTGATGCTTCACGAAATGCTGATGAAAAGGGCAATTGACATTGAAACCCTTTCAATAGTTGAAATTAAAACTCCGTTAACTCTTCTCAAAAACAACAAAGTAGCTGACCTTGATGGAATACCAGTCGAATTCCTGAAAACTAATCCTGGCACAACAGTTAATATTCAGCATTTGTTGATACATGCTGTTTAAGAAAACAAAATCTATCCGAGGAATTAAAAGGATGGTGGGATTTTTAGTTTGCCAAAAATGTTAATCTTATGAGTTGCAACAATTGGCGTGTATTACTATTGGTTACCATTTTTCCGAAACTACCGGCAATGGCAACTATTACTACAATTGAGTCTGCACTCAAAAGGAATCAGGCTGGCTTTTGCAGTAGGCGATGGTGTGCCAACCATATCAACACTGCGTATCATTGGTCAGGAATTCCAATCACTACTTTCTCTTATGTTCGTGTATTTCGAGATCGCCTTTGATGAGCCAACCGTGATTGTACTATATGGAGATCACTACTTAGCAGGTAAATTCCCCAAAATTACTGAATGTGAAAAGAGAGTCGGTTTAAAAACAAATAGCACAAAGAAAAAAATAATGTTCACAAGCCGCTCAAAACAACGATGTATTTTTTGACAGGAGATACTAATTGAAGAGGTTGAACAATATTATCACCTTGGAAGTAGTGTTTCAGCAAATAGTGGTGCGGATCTGTATGTTAAAAGTAGTTTTAATAAGGGTCGCGGTACTCTGTCCTTAATTTTTAAATCCAGCCAAACTTTCTTGTGTACTAAGTTGAGATTCTTAGAAACCAATGTCAAATCTGTGCTGTTATATGCTTGAAAAGCCTGGAAAATTATGACTATCATTTCGAAAAAATTGCAGGCTTTTGGGAAATGCTATACCTGTGCCACATTCTAAAGATTCGCTGGCCAAAAGTTATAGGTATACCGATTGTGGCGCAGAGCAACAGTCTAGAGCGGCTGGACGTGGAAATAGGAAAGTGGTGTTAACCGAACGATGAAATTGCAAAACAGTCCTTTAAATGGAATCCTCAGAGTACACTGTGGGTTGGAAGACGAAGAACAATATGATAATCAACAGCACTGGTAGAAGCAGAATCACAGAGAAAGGCTTGGATACACATCTAAAATATCTAGCGGCAGAACGTGAAGGATAGAATCGATTAGTTGGGACCCCAACTGAAGTTTGAGGACATGCCATAAGTTATTCGATGTCAAAATGTAAGTATCTGTTGCAAAGGCTAGTTACCTTTATTTTCAACATTAATAAAATAATTCTGAATTCCTCAAATAATTTTGAGAACTTTGTTATAATGTATAACTATCGTCTTCAGTATTTTATTTTTGTGTTCTTCAACAAAAAAACTAGCGAAGAATTTATATTAATATTCTCTCGGGTCCTTTAGCTACATACCTATACCTACTATAATTTAAGAAGTTCTATTATAATGGCTTGAATGCAATTAGCCTGTTTATATATCTCATCTGACATACAACGCACGCTATGCATTTTCTAATTAACTCTGCAACAGCAATTACCCAAGTCATTGTATAATAATTAATTTGCAATTTATTCATAAACTGCACGCTACAGCAGCTTTCTCCAACATCATCATCATCATGCCCCCCGCATAATAACAACAACAATATCCTCTATATGTATATAGAAAACAGTGAGTTGGCCAGAGGCAGCTCTAAATTGCAGAATAACAATTAAAAGCGTATATTAATTGCCACGCCCACTGGTGTCCACCTTCATAATGATTTAATCACAACCTCATCACTTCGGCTATTGACCCAGTTAACAAATAAACACAAAATGTATCAACTTAATATGCATATACGAGTATATAGATACAGTCTTCTGGGCAAGTGATTCCAGGAGCAGGAGTATAAAGTTATAAAGGCGAGCAGCCAGCATCAGAGTGATGGACGAAAAAAAAAATAACACAATAACGATGTATCTATGACCTCAACTGATTTTAATTGAATAATTGTTCGGACACACACTCACATTGATGACGGACGGCATATCGGCAGAACGGCGGCGGCATCCAATAGCGGCAGGCGTGCGAAAAAATTATTTTAACAATAAAAAAACAACAATGAGGAAGTAATGAGGCCCAGCAGTGAAAAATATAATTCAGTGGATGATGATGAACTTTGTGTACCCAGGAGCGGATTAGGGCTTTCTGAGGCCAAATCGAACACTTATTGCAATATCTGGAAAGCTTAGACAAAAATAATGTAATTTTTCCAAAAAATTATTTAAAAAAAAAATTAAACTCGAAATTTTTATCAGTTATAACGATAATAGGGATTTTTTTGATTTTTAAAAAATGTTCTAATTTTTTGAATTTTTAAGAAAAAATGTATTTTTATCAAATTCGTTATTTCAAAAACGAGTCGAAAATTTTTTATAATCTTATTTTAATATGCACATAAATAAAACTTAGGATTTTCTTACCAAATTTTTATTTTTTTTTATCATACTATCATAGTCAACCAAGAATTAATATGGCATTGTTTTTCATCTCAAACTCTCAAAAAAGTTGCTTAAGCTTATTTAAATATCGTATTTCATGCTTTTACAAATTTGTCTCTTATAATATCCAAGCCCACAGTGTCTTAAACTTAAGAGCAAGTACGTGCGACCCTCAAGTTTAAAGAAAATTGAATGAGACGTGTTCTTCAAACGCGAACAATGCTTTAAGCTTAGTTTATAGTTCCCATGCGAAAAAACCAAAATCAAAATTTTGAGAACAATAT
This sequence comes from Dasysyrphus albostriatus, assembly GCA_946251815.1. Taxonomy (NCBI): domain Eukaryota; kingdom Metazoa; phylum Arthropoda; class Insecta; order Diptera; family Syrphidae; genus Dasysyrphus; species Dasysyrphus albostriatus. Next base: position 17,569,763 of record OX276338.1, read on the forward strand.
TCCACCTATTCTGTGCACCAAATTGGGCCTCCATGAGTCATTAATTTACCCATAATTAATAAACCAAAGGCCTAAAAATAGAAAAGAATTATTTTTGGATGCAAAAACCATTTGCATGCAAATAATTCAATGAGTCGAACTATCTAAAAAAAAAAAAGAAATATTTTATTCACCAAATTTTTTTCGCATGCAAGACAATTGCGGCCCATTGTTTTGCATGAATTTTCGTGACAGCAATGGTTTGTTTTGCATAAACCAATCCTGCAAATAAATAATTTTGCATTTCACCTTAATTATTTTTGACATGGGAAAATATTTGGATATAATTTTTTGTAAACTATAGACTTAACTTTTTATATAGTACCTATACATATGTATCTACATATATATCGTAAATAAAAGTCTTTGTATGGCAGATACCGTTAATAGTTCTTGGTTGAAAAATTACCAAAGGTAAGACCATGCCGTAGTAGCTCATATACGTGTGGTTTTCAATTTGGCAATACTTAAAGTTGGTCTTTTGACAGCTGTCACTTGACTTGTGCTCAGTTTGTTTTGCCATTTGACAATAAATAGATTTACTCCTGAACAAAAAAATGGTTCGGTTAACACGACGCATCGAGCAACAATTAATTTATTGAAGCAACCTTTTAGCAAGCCCATTATCTCGCATCGTGTGGGATTATTTTTTGTGGGGTTATGTGAAGTCGCTTGTCGACGCAGATAAGCCCGAGACAATTGACGCCTTGGAAGAGAATATTTGGCGTTTCACCAATAGTTTCCTTTAATTGATTGTTTCGCGATGCGTCGCGTGAACCGAACCATTATTTTGGTAATAAATTTGTACGATTTACAAACGTTGTTCAAGAGTAGGTCTATTTATTATGAAATGGCAAACCAAGCTGAACATAAATTAAGTGGCAGCTGTTAAAAAGACCAACTCCGAAAGAAAGTACTGCCAGATTGAAAGCCTCACGTCTAAAAAAAATACCCTTTATTAAAATCGTTGCTGCCATTTTTGAGATAAATAAGCTATTTTTAAACGACTTTATTGCAGTGGCTAGTATATAGGCAAGCCGTTATCTTACAAACTCAAAAAAAGATTCAAAAAGTACCTATCACCAAAAAATCTCCAAATAGTCAATGAATATGATAACAAAAAGACTGCGAATAAAGACTTTTATTAGGGTGCCAAAAAAAATATGATAATATATAAAAATATAACAAGTCCAAGACTCAAAACAGCTTCGATAGCTTCATATGAAATCCATGCTTTATTTAATTTATAAGCTTTTCAAAGAATGTATATGTATTTTTGTGGAGCTTGTGTTATGTGTTATGCTTAACTTTTTTTCTCCACTGATTTGCACTTTTTTTTTAGCTTTTTTGTCCTTGAATCTACTGTGCCTAGGGCTTCAACCAATTTTGGGGGTCTGTTGTTTGTATTTGAAGCGCATTTGGCATCTTTCCAAAAAGTTTTTCTTATTTTTTGTTTTTAACAAAAGTTCAACAGAAAAAAACCTTCATAGGTCAAATTTTTTTTAAGCATAGTACGCATCTGAAGCGAAACGAAAAATTTCATACAGAAATTGATGCAACGAATCCAGAAACGAAAAACTTCGTTGGGATTTTTGTTATGTAGCTCGTTTATGAAATGTCAATAAAACAGAAAATAGTAGTAGATTACTTGATTCAAGTTTCCACTTATTTTTTGTACACAATTAATTGACCGTAACATTATTTCAGATGAAAATTTGACAGTTTGCTTTTTTTTGCTATTGGATTATTTTTGAAATTGAAAATTGAAGAAAAAGAACTGAAAAACACTGACCACAAAACTATTTTCAACCCCTTATACCACACCGGACGATACGAAAAAAAAAACCCACATCAAACGAGAAAAAAAAATCACTTGAGATTTTGAACCGTTTTGTTTTTGAAATTTATATTTTGACATCTTTCTGGTAAGACTCTCCACATTTTTTTTTCGTAATAATTTCGTTTCTGATATTGTTCTCGAGTTGGAGATCAGAGAAAATTTTCGTTTCACTTTAGCAGCGTACTAAGGTTCAGCAATAATACTCCCAAAAATTAATATTCCAAAAAAAAGTAGTGGAGACTCCGATTTAAAACTACTAGGTTTTTTCATTTAAGTGACATTTCACAATCAAATTGTGTACCTAAGAACGAAAACACAAAAAAAAATTTTAGTTTATGATTTTCTTGTTTCAATTTTTGTATGCAAATTTTCGTTTTGCTTCAGTTGCGTACTCTGCTTTCGGTTTAAAAAATGTAAAAAGACATGGCTTATAAAAACATAAGCATTTTTCAAAAACTGTTCTTAAACATCAAACAAAAGTGCGTAAATGTATTACATTTAATAGCAATTTGCATTGCTAAGCTTGTTTAATATTCAATTCCCAATAAAGCACAACTAGCTATTTATTAATAAAACATTTTAAAAAAATCCGCTCCTGAGTGTGGAATAATGTTGACTTATAGGAGTTTTTAACATAGTGCTATAGTGTGCTCATGATATGCCTGTTTCTGGCGTGCTAAATAATTACTTTGTGAAATTGCATGAACTGCTCCACTATAGGTTAATCCATCCCTCCCCCATACTGAACGTTGTGTCATTATAGAACACTGTTTGACCTCGCAGCTCGCACTCTATAATGACTTCATTTATCGACATAATGGCTTAAAGAGTATACTGACCCCTTATACAAAACATATTATAAAATCCGATCCGAAAGTGTGAGTTTGCGTTTATTTACTCTTCATTAATTGATGGATAATGCTTTAAGGATACCTATAGTGTGAGGGCTTGACTACCTATTTAGATTAGGGTTTGTCAAATTAAACGAATTACGAATATGATTTTAAAATTATATTTGGGCAACAAATTTTATTTAATTTCATAAGTTATTAAACTATATTTTCCCCTATTATAAGGAGGAAAGGAAATTTTCGAAAAAAATCTTAACGAAAACGAAAAATAAATTATTTAAAAAGAGTTTTATGTATGTATGTATCTTCTTTTAAGGTCCAAATTTTTGTCTTTTAAATAAAACTTAAATAAGTTATTTCAATAAACAGCTTCAATTAAAAACAAATTATTAAAAAAAAATATGGATTCAAAATGGCTGTTATTTTTTGATACTTTGCTCACATCCCCAAGCAACTAACTTTTCTTCTAACTACAAAACCACTTCCTTTTGATTCGACTTTTGACCCACCCTAATTTACATCAAAGTTATGTTGGTACACCTTTCACAAATTAAAATTTCACATTCATTTTGTAATTTCAAATTAAATAATTGGAAATTATATAAAAATTTTTTTACAAAATTCATTAAAACGAGTAATGCTTCATTTATCAAATATGATTAGAAAATGTTATGTAGGGTAAAGTCGGCAACCTCAGACCTTAAGAGAAAATATGCAAATGAATACATTTTTTTTTTATTTTTTTCAAAAGTTTAAAAATTCTTTTCCAGTTTTATATTTTTTCAAAATATTTTTACTTTTTTTAAAGTTAAAAAAAAAATTTGGAAGTGTCGGATGTGCTCAACACGGGGCACCGCCGACAACAGCTTGGGCACCTCTGACAATAGCTGAAGGAACTTGATCAAAGCTTTTTGTCAATGAAAATTCATATTTGATCCGAGAACATATCGAACCATTGTCTTCTACCAACAATAAAAGTTGAATTTAAGCTTCATTTTTGGTAAATAAGTAAAGAAAGGGTAACTCTGTCGGCTTGTCTGGTGGTGCCACAGGCGGCACTGTCGGCGAGTTGCCCGTATTGTACATTTTTTCTCATCACTTTTTTACTAATTTTGATAAAACTACACTAAACAAGCTACACTAAACATTGCATATTTAAACATACTTTGGTTGAAGACAAGTTTAGAAATAAAAACACAATAGTCTAAGAAACTTGCCCATAGTTAATGGCACTCAAACCTATTTTTTGTTTCTTTTTGACATGAACTAGAAACTGACAGCTAGTTTAGTTGACGTGGGATTGGCATTAGAAAAGCCATCTATGACTTTTTTTTCCAAAATATTTAAACGTCTTTTCGCAAAAATAGGCAGTGGAGTCGGAGGTGCCCCGCTGTCGGAGGATTCCAACTCTACCCTATGAATACCATATTAACATACATGTATATGTTCATTTTACTAATATATTTATTATACAAAAATTTGATTGATATTTGAACAATATGTTTTCAAAAATTACATTTTGTATTTTATATTAAAATAAATTAGAATTTAAACTATGTAAGCTCAAGCATAAACAAATTTTAAAATAGAAAATGAGACTTTTTCGTTGTTTAGCATAATACATGCATACGAGAAGGAACTTTTAATGTAATTCTGATTGATATTATATGGAATTATTATTAGATTTTATTATTTTTATTAGAAGTTAATGATCAAAAATATTTGCTCTGTCATTCATTAAATTTATTGATGTTTCATTACATTAAATAACTGGTTGATGTTTGTTTTTGACTTTTAGACTTTTAAACATGAACATTATCTCTATATAAAAACTATATTATTAGAAATAAAATAATATAATGCCCTTGTTCCCAGAAGCATGAATGTGCTAAATTTTGTATATTTTTATTTAGTTAATTAGTATATGGTTTGATAAATCCTTGACCGAAGGAAACATGATATTTTAAAATTTTTAAATAGTTTTTGCACAAATTGATGATGCTTCTGGCATGAGGTGGCTGATTTCCGATACATAAGAGTACGTAAGGACATTGTAAATAAGATGAACAATAAATTATTTAAATGAATATTTCAACGTTAAGTTACCTCAACCTACAGTGTATTGTTGGAAAGCCATAGGCTTGGAGTAGGTGTGCAGAATTAGAAACTTGCACACTGTGGGTCCATTTTAGTTAAAAAATGTAAAATGCCACATGTGCATGCGCAGTGACGTCATTTTTGCGTCACACTTGCTTCTTAATTACAGCATATATACCATGTAATCGGCAGAGTTGGGAAATAATGATTACTTTTTGTAATTTATTTCAACTTTAATTTCAATTACATGTAATTAGTAATTGAACTTTTCTCAATTTCAATAACACTTAATTGTAATTAAAAAAAACATACATTTCCATTACTAAACATTGTAATTGAAAAAAATTACTTACAAATTCCATGTAATTGAAAATAGTAACGTGTTTTTGTAATTGAAGGAAAGCACTCTGTTAATTATACTCGTATTCAAGGTATTTAATTACATGTTTTTATAATTTAAACATCATAATAATACAAATAAAAATAAGAAAAAGCTATTCTAAGTGCTTAGCTAATATAAATAGATAAGAACACAACGAGAAGTTTGACCATTTTGTATTATTAATTTATTTTTTTTTCAAGAGGATATTAATTTAAAGACGGCAGTAAAAAATGAAAACCTAAAGAAAAAAAAATGAATAAAAATAAATAAAACAACACACAGCGTTTTAATACCGAAGGGAACTATTCGTGCAATATCATGAAAAATATAATTGACAAAAACAAATAATTAATTACAATTTGAGTACTGATTCCTAAAAAAAGTAGTCATTACATATTTTTTGAGGATTACTTTTGTTTTCATTGATGTAATTGAATTACATTAGTAATTGACACTTTTCAGTTACTTGTAGTTAGTAATTGAATTTCTTCAATTACATTTAAAAGTAATCAGAAAAGTGTTTGGAGATTGCAATTACAAGTAATTGAAATTGAACTTTTTTGTTATCATTACTCCCCAACTCTAGTAATTGGCAGTGCCTCATGAACAGTGCATGCGGCATTTAACATGCCGTGTACTCTTAGCTTAGCTCTTATATTCAAGAGATTGAGGAGTTCAGAAAATTCCATTTAAATAATTTCCATGTCTTCTATAAGTAATAAGAGAAGACATGGAAATTATGAGACAAAAATGTTTAAAAGCATGGGCACGACTACGATAACTTGGTCGCTGAAAATTGATAACGGATTTTGCTAGGGCTTTCGGTTTTTTGTGTTCTATTCAGAATTAATATGAGCTGAGCATTGACCACAGAAAGAAAATTTGGTTTTCCCTTTCACAATTTTGAGAAAAATGGATCCAACCATTTTTGTTTGTGTTTTAATATTTCAAAAAATTTTAGTTTGAATGCAAATTTTTTAAAAAACTATTAGCACAAATAAAATAATTTAAATGTCGGATTAAAGAACAGACTTCTGGTTTTTAAACTGGTTATTGTTTTGCATTTAAAGTATTGCTGTTATTTTTTAATATTTTTTTCCATTTAAGTCTTTTTTTTTTTGAAAATCACACCTACCTTCTTAACGGATCGAGATAGACCCCCCTTCCATTGTAAAAAACCTTTCTACAAAAATTCGTTACCAATTTTTGGAGCCCAAGTTATCGTACTCTCTAAAAGCATGATATATAAACTAAAATTAGCTTCCACAACTCCTTTAATAGTTTGAGGCAATAAAACAAACAATTGCATGGAAAAGAAATTATACAGGTTGTCCCTTAATTCGTCAATTATATTTAATGACATGATGCAGGGGGGCAATTTCAGAAACAAAAATCACTGAAGAATTTTGAAAAAAGTTAATTTTTTTAAGTTGATGTTTTTTTAGTAATTACATAAGTGCTATTGTAGTGTTTAATATTCAATGTTTTTAGTCAAATACTGACAACCAAAACATAAAAATATTTCTAATAGGGTTTTTTTTGCTAACAAAAATTGATTTTTTCCCTTCCGATTTGTCAAACACATGGTGAAAAAAATCAATTTTTTTGATCGAAAATCAAATTTGCAGATTTGGATTTTTCGGCAGATTTAACCCTCTTCTACTTACACCATTACACCACCAGAACAATTCACAGCCATCAAATTGACAAGCCTGGATTGCCACAGTTTCACAAACACAAATTGTACACCAATACAATACAAATAAAAATCAATCTGCAATCGTATACCATTCGCGACAAAAAAATCAATTTTTAGATCAAAATCTGAATTTACCAAAAGAAAATCCCATAAGTTTTTGAGAAATTGAAAAAAAATGTACTTTTCCGAAAAGAAATCCGAAAGGGTACCTTTTATTTATGAATAATTAATGAATTAATTCATAGACCCTTTTTTGGTTTTTTTTTCTTTGGGGGGAGACAAATTTTTATTTTCTTAAAAACTAAGAATGTTTTTAAACTTGGTTTTTGGTGGCTGGCTAAAAATTAATAGGGGCTTTGTACCTAGATAAAACACAAATATAGCCATTTTACTATGTCCGGATTTTTGTATACGTATATGTTCGGTCTTACTCTTTCGATTTGCGTAAGGGCCAGCCTGGCTGAAAGGAGATGTTGCGTTGTCCGCCATTTTGAATAAAGTGTGATGACAAAACATAAATGCAATTTTCTCGGCTCCAATTTAAGTAGGATTTTCCTTTGTTTTTTAACAATTTTTTTTTTAACATTTGAAGTGCGTATTTTATAAAAGCGTCCTTCCTCTCTCAACGAAAAGAGATTGACCCCTCTTATAAAGGAAGAAAACACTTGTCTTGTGTCCCTCTAAAAGAATCCATTATTTTGTTTTAAAGCACACCGTGTGCATCGTAAGATCCCCTAAAGAATAATTTGCTGTAAATAATGGAAACTTTATTACACTGTATTTAATACAAAAAATTTAAAAATACAAAAACTTAGGAAAAAGTATTCTTAAAAAAAACTATCTTATCTATTTTTCGTTAAGACAAACAAGTGGTGAGATAAACGGAAAAAACCATTTTTTCCAACAAAAATATGACAGTTTTTCGACAGTAACTCATTGGAAAGATATTTCAAAAATGATGTTGACCAAGAATTTTTTAAGTTATTTTAACCTAACAATCAAACAAAAATTTTTAATTTATCTATAGGAGCCGAGATAATTTCATGACGGACAACACAACTTCTCCTACCAAACGATCATATACATATAAAATAGCTAAACATATTAAAATGACTTCTCAAAAACATTGCTAACTTAGACTGTACTGGCCATTTCTTGAACAGTGGTTTCCTTGCTAAAAGTAGCCTTTACTAAAACAAATTTATTGTATTTTTTTCAAGAAAAGTTGTGCTTTTTTTGATAAAACTAATATTTTGTAAAATTGCTAGAAAAAATTGTATGGCTGATACCGTAATATTTGGTTCTAATACAAAAAAAAAAAAAAAATACAAAAGGGGAGCATCACCAAAAAAACCACCTTGTATGCTTACCAAGTTTAAAAAAAAATCGATTTAGCCGTTTAGGCTGTAGCCGAACAGACAGACAAACAGAATTGTGAGATCCACTTTTTCCATCTTCCATCATCGTTACTATAAGTCCCATCAAAATCCCGAGTTCAATGGTACCTACCAAAACCTTTATATCGGAAGTAAAAATTCAATTTTTGCTTCAAATTTCTAACGTTTTTTAGAACTTTTATTTTCTGAGTATAGTGTCGTCACAGGGCTGGACCGTGGCTAGTAATAATAAATACTCAAAATTAGTATACCAAATATTGCAAAAATTTTATTACAAAAAAATATTTTTTAGAAAACCTCTACAACGATTTTAGATTTTGTTTTTGAGGTCTAAGCTTTTAAAAACCTTATTTAGAAAATTCAAACTACGAGTTTCATGATAAGTTACATTTTTCTCTAATTAGGTACATTTAAATGTAGGTACTTGTTTATTCTTTTAAAAGTTCTTAGGTTCTATCAAGCTACTTTAAGCATCAGGTTCAATCAAGTGACCTATAAATTGTGCATTTAAGAATGCAGAGTTTGTGTTCGAGTTAATTTTATCTAAGCTTTTGAAACAGTATATGTACAGTAATTTTGCAGACTATAATGTTATTTGTACTATAGAGAGTACTTCCCTAGAATCGGAAAAGTATCCTACCTTTTGCTATTATTCCGCCAGGAATGACTTTCTTTTATCAACTCCTTCCATTTAGAGCTTCAGACCTACTGTGGCAAATGGGCCTTATCAACAGTCTACATACAGAAACATATACCATACTACGATATTTAAAAATTTCTTTCCAATTAGGTAGTTTTTCTTGAGGCAAGTTGAGTTCTAATCAAAGCCTTGATTACTAAAAGCCATGCGATATTTAAATAATATTGATCCACTCCAACCATGCATAAACATCATCGCTCTCTATATAGTAGAGTCTACTTCCGTTCACTTCATTAGACCAAACTACGAAACACTCGCATGCACCATCTTGCCTCATACTCCAATCTACATATACATTCCCCCCCCCCTATTATTCACCATCGTATACGTGCAATGCATAAACAAAAACCAAAGTATGATACGAAAAAAAACGTAATTTCCTTACATAAGCAACCCCTCAAAGGCCAAGGAATAAAATCGGAACTTGCTTTTCAAAGAGTGTGTTGCTTTTGCTTCCCATTTCGTAATTATTTTGAGTATTGCAACAATCACGAGTCGATAATCAAACACAACACACATTCTCATAGCCACCCTTCTGAATACTATCACAGGACAACAGGAACAGCCAGTAAAAGCAACAACTAACTGTGAACACAATGTGTAAATGCACGTAGGTGGTGCTACACTATGTATGTTCTGTCAAAAAAAAACTTCACCCTGTCTTAAAAACTTCGAATCATGCCCACCCCACTGATCTTCGAAAAACTCAACCCCATAAGCATAATATAAATGGGTTCTTGGATATATTGAACGTGCAGTAAGGTGCGCTCCTCTGTTCCTGTTAAGGAAAAACAATTTACTCAATGAACATTGCATGTCAAAAAAAAAAAAAAAAAAAACAAACATTCTGCGTTGTATAATGCACGAATGCACAACACCCTATTATTGTGTATATTGTTTGTTGGGTGGTTGGCTAGCTGAATGCATGAAACGGACACGTTTTTATCATTTGACAAGCAGCAGGATGCAGGAGCAGGAGTTCTTTTTTTGTATTTTCACATTTTTGAATGAACAGAAGCAGAGCAGTATTGTTGAAATCAAAGAAAACTCTAATAAAGATGTCCAGTGGAAGAATAAGCCGGAGTTCTGGCTATTTTCCTTAACAATGTAGGTTTATATCACAATCACAACCCCTGAGTGGAAACCATTCAGTTGGAAAACACCCCCGTACTGATTTTTTTTTTTTTTGAAAAGCTGTGTCCAATTTTAATGGGCACAATTTTTCAATTTCGCAAATTCACAACACTGAAAAGCAATACTGTTGGGTATAGTTTTCATGTGTCCTTTAACCGTTGCAATGCTCACTTTACTGGTTGATGATTTCAACTTGCAAAGAATATTTTTGATGGTGTTTTGTTTTTGTTGAGTGAAAACTGATATTTTGTCAGTAATAAAATAATATTTCCAAGAATTCATGAATACCTTTTGCCTTGAAATAATTATTAAGTGTAATAATCAAAATTTCACTTTTAATCACTTTTCAGAAATGTTATGCCAATGTTCAAACGCTTGTAAAATTACACTGTAACAAATTGAAATGAAAGTCTCTTGATAAATGATAAACCAAATTGATTTAAAATAAATATTTTTGCTTACAACATCTAAACTGCAAAGTTGGTAATAAATTTTTAATTTATTGAATTTTTAACGCAAAATTAATATTTTTCAGAAAGATTTCGAAAAAGGCTTCTTTTATGGCAAACGATTTTCGCAATTGAATGTAAAAATAAAATAAAATCTTTGCAGTTTAGTTTTAGATCCGAAATGTTGGCTGATATGGCACTTGATTTTTCTTGATATTTTCTTGACTGCCAAAATATAGAATTTCAAATCGCCTGATGCATAAATAGGACTTTTGCATCCCATTGTCAATTGGGAGGTTTGACATTTTTCTTAGTTTTTAGATTTTAACGTTTGTACTGTAAAAAAATTTGTATGGAATCTTTCAAATGATCAAATTTCAAGGTGATGGTCATCTGCCATATTTATATTCTGCTTGCACTTGGCGATTTGACATTTTCCAATCGAAAATTCTCTTTAGGGTTTCGAAGATGACGGAAATTTTGTTGTGATCTGCCTTACTGTCACATTGTCTAATATATTCCACTATAAATCAGGTAGTTCGACATTTTTCTGTATTTTGAAATTCTTGGTGATGATATTTCTAATCATTGGAAGATTTTAGGTTTTTTGTAATCTGCCATATTGTCAGACTTGCTTGTCTACCGAAAACCAGTATTGATTTTTTTTTGATTTTTAAGTTTTTGTCATTTTGAATTTCGACGATCCATAAATCGAGCTTTGTTTGGAGCGTTGTTTGGAGATATCTAATGCTAAATTGTCAGATTCATTCTACACGATATTGGGTTATACACAGTTTTTCTCAATTTTGAAATTTTGTTCGTCTTGGATTCAGTGGCGTACTTACCCTTAGTGCCAAAAGGGGTCACGGCATGGGGCAGTACACTACTAGGGGTGGCACTCAGCTTTAGGTGCAAAATGTTAAGGTGCTTCTAACTATAAGAATTTTATTTTTGTGAAAAACTTTATAGAAGCCTTATAAAAATATCCAGACTTGCAGCTTATCAATATTTCTAACTAACATATGTATATATATATTTCTTAGTCCCGATCATGAATACAAAACTGAAACGTCACAATGTATTGCATTTTGCTATTGAATTATTGAATATTGAATTGGCAGTGGGGCGGGAGGCCTTCAGACCCTATAGCCAGTACGTCCGAAATTGGGCTCAAGGGTAAACTGATGTGCATTCCAAGTAGGTACGATGCACTGCAACTGCTTAAGGGGGGAATGCAACTGGCTATTTCACTAGAATTTTGTAAGTAAAAGTACTGATAAAATAATGAAAGGCATGAAACATTGCCACGATGTTCGAGAGAAGCAAATTCTGCGCTGAACTCAAAACCATCTCATAATTTTTGAACCCCGTCTCATGATCTCATGATTTCATACAAAATCTCATGATTTTTTAAATTTTCCTTAAGAAAACAAGACAAATAATTTTCGGACTCAATTTTAAAACAAACATCGCTATAAGGCCACTGCTCAGTTATCTTTTTGAGCTCATAAAGCCCGCTATGAATAAGCCCAGAACATGTTCAGAATGGAGAAAAAAACACAAATTTTTAGCTCTGAACGCTCAGAGGCATATAGAGTACGTTATTATATTTCAACATTTTCTCATATATCTATAATATCTCCTCACTACTAATTAAATTCAAATTTTTTCAATGGATACATTTTTTATTAAAAAGAAACAAAAAAATGTCGCCGAAACAAAATGAAATGGAATCTCATATGTATTTTTTACTTGAATTTTTCTAATATAAAATGTTCATAATATTTCAAAGATGGTAGATTTTCCAATGTTTGCCATTAGTCTGACAAGTAAAGTTTTACAAAAAATAAGAACTTATTTTTATGCTTCGATGTCCTTTATTTCAGAATTGATCGAAGAGTTCACTTGTTCCATACATTTATTCTCCCTTGAATTCTGCAACTCCTATTTGCAATTTTGTCAAAGTTCACCCGCTTGTCGATTTCTAAATGTCTGTATGCTTCAGTACTAACCGCGTTTGTAGTTCACCTCATGAAAATAAAACGATGTGGGTTAATGCGAAAATAGTGCTATATATACTCATCCTATTTTACTTTGCGATATAGGTACTATAGCGCAAGTTTTTGGATTTTTAAATAACAATCAAACATGACATTTCGATGATAGAGAGCACAAAAAAAAAAGTGGGTGGCACAATTCTGTTTGTCTGTCTGTCCGTATATTGACCTACAGCCTAAACCACTGAAGCAATTTTCTTCAAATTTTGAACTTAAGGTTTTTTTGTAACTCTCCAGAGGGGAAATTGATTTTTTTTAGCACCAAAAATAACGGTACTTGCCCTACAACCGTAAATGAAAAGTTAATTTATCTCAAGACAGCTCTAACGACTTTGATTTAAAAAAATCAGTGAATTATTGTAGACATGGTGTACTTTTAGATACAAAAAATTTACCAAAAACCGTTATTAACGGTACCTGCCATGTAACAGTTTTTTTAATTTCGATTTTCTCGTTAACGGCTCATACAATTTAAGTCAAAATTTTTATACAAAAGATCTTTTATTTTGTTGATAAGTTGCATATCAAAATTTTTAAAAAAAATAAATGTTGGGTTTTTAAAAAAATATTTTTTTTTTCAAAATTCAATATTTCAAAAATGAGTTGATGAATTTTTGTTGAAACTAGGCTAAGAAAATGTATTTTAATACATAGTCAAAATTGGTATACCAAAACTTTTTATAAAAAATGTTTTTAAAATTTTAAAAATAAAAAAATAATTTTTAAGAAAACCGCTCCAACGATTTAAATTTTTTTTCCATGTATTCATATTTTTTCAAGTAATCAAATATATACTTGTTTTTGAGCTCTAAGTATTTTAACTAGTTTCTTATAATATTAAAAGAACGTTTTTTTATATATTTTTATATTTTTTTATACCTACTTTTTTTTTGAAAAATCTTAATTCAAAGTAAATTGAATATAAGGGCAAGTACGTGCGATCCTGTCGTGCATTTTACTACCTTATGTTTACTTATTTTTCATGTAAGGCATATCTCATTTTCTTATACTGCTGAAAAATCGCTGACATGATTCACAATGGTATAAAAAGCTGCCTGTGCCGATCAGAGTTAAAACTTGTATTTATATCTATTGGTCATTGAAATAAACCATAAATGTTGTTTTTATAATACGTGTTTAATGACGACCTTGATCCGGATATGATAAAATGGACCTTTTATTTTGACAATCATATATTTAAAAGATTATAAAGGGTGATTTTTTAGCTGGTTTGGTTTTGGCAACACTGGTTTTGACAGCTGACGTGTGTTTAGTACCTTGTGTCACTGTCAAACAGCTTCAGTTTGGTTTGCAATTTAACCATGGATCGTCTTACAAATGAACAACGTTTGCAAATTATTGAATTTTACTATCAAAATTCGTGCTCGGTTCGAAATGTTCAAAATGTTGGAAATTGTGTTCAGCGATGAGGCTCATTTTTGGTTGAATGGGTACGTAAATAAGCATAATTGCCGCATTTGGAGTGAAGATCAGCCAGAAGCATTGCAACAGCTACCAATGCATCCCAAAAAAGCCACTGTTTGGTGCGGTTTATGGGCCGGCGGCATTATTGGGCCATATTTCTTCAAAGATGATGCGAATCGCAGCGTTACTGTCAATGGTGAACGCTACCGAGCGATGATAACAAACTTTTTTTAAACATTAAATTGCAAGGTTCAAACTATCGATTCAAATAAATATTTCATTCATTTTTTCGAATTTTTTGTGTTTTTTTTTTTTTAAGTTCTAAGCCTCTTAAAAAATCACCCTATATTTACATACTAATATAAAATTTATATGATGATGATTGTATGCATGATCTTGTTCTTGATATTTCTTAGGCCACTTAAGAACTTTTAATAGATATTTTACTGATTCAGGTTCAATTAGATTAAACCATATGAAATCATAAAAATATCGCACCATTATGGTCAATACAGAGGCTTAAGGGCTGTCAAAGTTTCAAAACCTACCACTCTAAACCCTAACGCAACAACCGTAACATAATAAATCTTGCGGTGCTCCGTCTAACGCGTTTTTTTTTCATATTTATCCAAGGACACTTTTTCCTTCTGACATACCTATGTATATTAAGATAAATAATTTTCCATTTGCGTGATGCATTGACAAATATTTTGACACAATTCTCTGCCATATCCCATCATAAGTAATACAAAAAGCATTCAGTTCAGTACAATCCTCTCTCACATGTGAATGACTTCAAATTGCATCATCTCGTAGGTATAGCATTGTCACAAACATCCACATTCCAAAGGACATTTCCTATCATCCAGAAGCATTTTGCTTCTGCAGAATTTTTTTTCTACACATATAACGCTGCCGATATTGCTGCTGTTTCTGTTGATGTTGATATTGTTGTTGTTGGTGCAACTTGCCAACCTATACCTACCTCAATGCAATTTCACAGTTCCTTTCCTTTACAGAGTGGCAGTATACTCTGTGAACGAATGTGGATCGTAGATAAAAACATCAATGTTGAATACAAATGCATTTACAATTTTCTTTTCGTCCTTTTCATCTAAATTGTGAACTAATGCAGTGGGTTTTCACACTGTCCAGGAGCGAATTTCTATAATGATTTTATATAAGCCTAGTAAATAGAAGAAACCAATCAAATCTGAAAAAGTTTCCATACTAAAAGTAAACAAAATAAAAACCGTAGTCACATAGTTATATTTGGATATCCAGATATGGGATATGGATATTGACAAACCCTAAAAATAATCTGAAATCATTTTACTAGAAGGATTTCATTAAACAAATAACAGTTTAACCTTTAATACTTGCTAAATATTTGAAAACAATTTTTTTCCTTGCAATCGATTGTTTGAAAAAGATCCTTTGAATTGGGGCCCTCTTGGAAAAGGAGCCTTTATATCTACCGTGTTTATGAATTATGAAAAATATGACCGTGCGCTATGCGCTTCTACTATAAACATTCCAGTATACTTATGCACACCTTAGGAACCATAACGGTGTATGAAATCCCATCAGCATCAGCAACCACCTCACCTCTCCTCTCACCCACTTAAGTACACATTAAACCAAGTTCACTCTCGTGGGTGTTCCTATATGGAAGCACTTAGTGTGCCGAGCAGCACATTGAACTTGTACTGTACACGCGGTGCTATTCGACCATTATTATCCTTTTTGTGTGTACTCTACATGAAGAAACGAGATAATACCCAGAGAAGGGCTTCGGCTACCTATCTGTATATCTACCATAACCAAGCTTAAAAGGATTTCAAGAAAGGATTCACTCAGGCAGGGTATTTAAATTTACTCCTTATAAATAATTGAAAACTATGATTTTATTCCGCATTCCATTATTCTTTCATAAAAGGAATGAACACAATATATACGAGAGAAAAAAAAAATATAATAAATATACGAACAGAAAATTTTTTCCTTTGAATTCTTTTCTTGCCGGTTCTATGCTGTTAAGCAGTGCATTATCCTTGCAATACCGCGCGAGACAAACTCAAACTCAATAGAGACAATAGAATTTCTCTTTTGATTGCATATTAAAGAGGGGAAAATACAGTGTGGTGGTGGAGTGATGGTTGAGATGATGATGATGATGCAGAGAGGGGTCGGGGGTGGGGGGGGGGGGAGATTGATATTATAATAATGTGAATCCAACTGTGCCATAATAGTTCGGTTATATTATAGACAATGGAAGCAAACACCAACAAAATCCATGTGCACATTGTTTGTATAGTTTTATTACAAACATTTTAGTCCTTAGAAGGACTAAAATCAATATAAAGTGAAATGACAATGTGTATTGACAGGTTTACGAGTCAGTTGCAGTATTTTCAATTTATCGATAATTTATTATCTTTGAAATTAAAATCAAAGAACATTAAAAGGGAGAAAGGAAAATCAAATTCAGCTATCCCATTATTTCACCTACTTGTCGATTTGACTTATTTTATAGGTTATGTGAGTTTTTGTGCGTTTTACAGGGCATTATTAAATGTCCTTTTTAATGAGTTGGGGAGAAAAGCAATTATACATGGAAAAATGTGAATCCTATAATTGAATATAATAATGTTTGAGCATAAATCATATTAGAAAGAAACTCAAAAGAACGGTGGGTCATCTTTCAACAGATATGACAAAGTAACGAATTTTTTTTTCAGAAACACAAATGAGATGCTTTTCTATATTAATTAGGTTTATAATATTTGGTTTAGAAGCTACATAGGGAAAAAAGAGAAAAAGTGAAAAAAAGAAAAGAAAAAAATAACCCCATGAGTCAAAATCAAATAAAAAGTGTTCCCCGCATTGGGCGCCAATTGAAATCAAAATGTAAAACTTAAATTGATTTGGAAGCTAAAAACTACATTCTGCATAAATGACTTCACAAGAAAAAAAAAAAACGAACAAAATTAAAATAAAATAAATAGTGTTTCAAAAATTTCCCCGCATTGGGCGCCAATTAAAGTCGAAATGAAATTAAAATTGATGTGGAAGGTACATACTACATAGTTACACAAGAAAAAATTAAAGAAGAAAGTATAAAAACTAACTCAATAATCCAAAACAAAAAGAAAATATTTCATAAATGTCCCCAAGTTAGGCGCCAATTGAAGTCAAAATGAAATTTAAACCCAAAAATTATATAAAAAGCTTCACATTGTTTCACAAAAGGAAAAATAAAAAAAATTATTAATCAAAATAAAATAAAAAGTATTTTAAAAATGTCCAAACATTAGGCGCCAATTGAAGAAAAATTAAAATTTTAGATATAAATTGATGCTGAAGCTACAACACAACATAAGTACATATTAACTCAAGGGTCAAATAAAATAAAATTTATTTCCAAAATGTTCGTACATTGGGCGCCAATTGAAGTTTAAATAAAATAAAAATAACCCAATATGGGGCCAATTTATTGTAGTCATTGTTTTCTTAATTTAATCTTTTAAATAAGCCAAAAATACGAGTAAGACTTAGGCTTAGACTTAGACATAGACTTAGACTTAGACTTAGACTTAGACTTAGACTTAGACTTAGACTTAGACTTAGACTTAGACTTAGACATAGACTTAGACTTAGACTTGGACTTAGACTTAGACTTAGACTTAGACTTAGACTTAGACTTCGACTTAGACTTAGACTTAGACTTAGACTTAGACTTAGACTTAGACTTAGACTTAGACTTAGACTTGGACTTAGACTTAGACTTAGACTTAGTTTTAGACTTAGACTTAACTTTGACTTAGACTTAGACTTAGACTTAGACTTAGACTTAGACTTAGACTTAGACTTAGACTCAGACTTAGACTTAGACTTAGACTTAGACTTAGACTTAGACTTAGACTTAGACTTGGACTTAGACTTAGACTTAGACTTAGACCTAGACTTAAACTTAGACTTAGACTGAGACTTAGACTTGGACTTAGACTTAGACTTAGACTTAGACTTAGACTTAGACTTAGACTTAGACGTAGATTTAGATTTAGACTTAGACTTAGACTAAGATTGTCACACTCATTCAAAAATCGTGAAATCTCAAAGCAGCAAATCAGTATATACCTACAAAATTGTACTTCACGTCAAAAGTTGTAATTTTTCCGCTGAAGTCACAGTCTTATGAGTTTTCCCGATACCTGGTCAATTCCATCCCATCGCGTCCTATTAAACGCCTAATAATTAAATTTATTCATTGATCTAATGCACAATTGCTCATCAATCTAGGCTAGTGTGACTTGCAAGCAAGCTAATCATTTTATGAAAGAGGGAGGGGACTGGACAATATTATTAAGAATCCTTATTATTATAATATTTATGAAGAGCTGGTGCTTCAGAGTGATTTTATTTCTTTCTTTCATTGCAATGGAAGGTGTTTGTTATTTTACTTTTTTTTTGCACCACACGTAGAGGTGACGATACGATTTTACTCCGTTTCTATTTCATGTGTTATTAAGTTCATTAAAATGTTGTGTTTTTCTTAAGGTAGCTTTTTTTAACAAATATTTGTGTATCATAAAATCTGCCCCTATATCCGTGTTTAAAATAAATCTATAAACCAAAATGACCATTAACTGAAAATAATCTTTATTAATTACTGCTTATGCAAATAAACTCATGAAATCCAAGAAACGCCCATAATAGCACCCGCTTAAAACTAACTTCTCAATACAAACAATAATTGCCTGTATCAATTAATTTTGATTTATACTATCCTCATGGGAGCACTCTAATATGTTTATAGCTATATTGTTATAATGAAACGAAAATCCAGCCCCCTATTTCAAGATTTTTATTTGCACATTAATATTTTTTTGTTTTTTTTTTTTCACAAAATATTCGACTGAATTAGACATCTATTTCAGATTTGCAAAATATTATCTAAAATACTAAATAATAAATTAATTCCTAACATGAGCACACAGATTATACCTAACTTTACACACAACCATCAGAGTCACCCTCTGCACCTCCTACATTTCCAAATTATAATTCAAGGGAACGATTATGATATAATTGTGATTAGAAAGGAAGGCGCGACTGCGATTAATATTGATACACAAATAAAAAAATAGAATATAAACAAAATTAATCTCGACCAAGAAAGATACAATTTTGTAAATGAAGCGAAGATAAACCCAGCCGGTAGCTATTAGCTGTCAAAGCTTATACCAAACAAGCCGAGAGAAGTCATATAATAAATCAAATTCAGCTCGAAGCATAGTATGGAGCTAAAAACAGAAATGAGCAATATAAAAACGAATTAATTAGTCATAAACATTTCTGACCTTGTTTTTGAGTTAAGCCATAATATTATGATCGAGTAGGTATATGTAGTTTCATATTATGTATATCGAATTGGCAAAAAAGGTGAATTTCTCAACTACCTATACCTTTTAGAGTGTTCATTTGAAATAATAATAATTTTAGCTATAATCCCATTATAGACCTTACGTCTTTTTTATGAAATGAATTTAATAATTTATTTAATTAGGAAACACTTCGTAGTTTTCTCCTCGACAATTTATTTCTACTCATAATCAGTAGTCGCTTATTTACAAAAGTTTTTCTAGTTGCTTAAGTATCTTTTCGGCCTATTTTGTTCAAGGTTAGTAAGCAAAAGCTTTTAAATTAAATTATTAATTATTATGAAGTTAATGTTATAAAAACAAAACAAAACTAAACTATTTTATTAGGCGCACGACTTCTCTCACACTCATTAATTTTTCGTTTTGGTTTTAACATTTTAATTACTGAATTACTGTAGCAGTATTTTATACGCATGTGAATTTAATGGCTACCGGCAGGCTGTGAAAGTGAATGGCTTCATAGTCATAGCTCCCCAGCACAGCTGGAAAATAATGTGTTAAATTGGTCGCTGATTTTATTGGTATTATTAGTTGTTTGTTTGATAATTTTGAGTTATGCATTTAAAAATTTTATTTCGGAAAGCTATTTACAATACCTCAAGGCCATGTACGTACTGTAAGGGTTAATTTTATAATTTTAATTTTTTTCAAATAAAATTTGAATGTTAGATTTTAATTGAGGAGTTTTTGACTAAACATTATACATATAAGCTGATTGCCAACTGAGCTAAAGTTTTAACGAATAGAAAGATTTATTTAAAATTTTTTATAAGCAGACGTCAATTGACTGGGGACAAAATTTAAATTGTTTTTTTTATTTTTACTTATTTCAGAACAACAATTTCGGTTTTGATGTATCAAGTTTTCTCGAAAATCACATTAATGATTTTTGTGCTCATATGATTCCTTATATAAATAGTTCTTCAATATAACTACACACAGACAAAATATTTCCTTTTTTTCGTTCATTGTACGAAGTTTTGTATATTGAACCAATCTTTCGCAGTAAAATAAGATACCAACATTTCTGTGTTACGAAAGGTTTGAGAAACCTACAAAAGCACTTTTGTGAATTGTAATTAGAATTACACAAATTTTAGTGGTATGTACGAAAAATTTCGTTTATTGGTGCAATTAACGAAAGCCTATTTGTAAAAATAACAAATAACTTTCGTGATTTTGCACCATTTTTTTGGGTGTACGGTTTCCGTAGTAGATATAGGGTCTTGAGCTAGAGGCATATGCCTAATTTTTGCGCTCATTTCTTATGTCTAGTAATTTTGTAATTTTCCTAGATTTTTTAAAGGTTCAATATATAGTTCAAAAAATAATATTGTGTTAAAAATTTTTAAGAACTTGTTTTTAAAATAAAAAAAAATAAAGAAAAATTCACATTTTTATTGTGATGGAACTTTTCATTTATTTTTATTTTCGTTCATACTTAAAAGTTAGGAGCGACCGTAAGATTAACTTTGACATTCCAGAGTTGTTTGAAAAGAAGATAACAGATTTTTTTAGTCTAAAAATGTACAAAACCACTGGTTGGGCAAGTAAAAGGTATGGGAATACTTAGCGGAAATTATATTCTAGAAAAGTTAATTTTCTAATCAAAGCAACCTAGGCTAACCAAACGCAAACGCACTTAGTTACTTGCTCTTATGTTCAACATGCATTGGAATTACCATTATATTAAAAATAGTTTAGATATTTTTGACATACGCCACAAAGGCTCTCGAACTTTGGCACGTCATACCCCATATGATCATAGAAAATGACATTAAATTGTTCGCAGTAGTTGGTCAGAAAGGGTGAAGTAGTCCAACAAATTGGTGAGCCCTAGATAACTTGTAATCAAGGCTTAAGGTTTCTCATGGGCACACAACAATACACAAAAAAAATATGAGAATTTTGCCAAAAATGGAAGCCATCTGAAATGTATCTAGATCTATACAGAAGGTCAGCCTGTTTCAGTATGTTCATAGCTATTTTTAGCAGCTCATTTATGGGAAATTTGTAAAAAAACAATTTACTACCTAAAGGGAAATCAATATATGTACGTATAAAAGTTCAATAAGAGCGCTACAAAAGTTGGTCTTGTGGTGCCGTCCTGTTGGAACCACATGTCCTCCAAGTCCATATCATCCAATTGGGGCCAAAAATATTCGGTTATCATTGAACGGTAGCGATCCCCATTCACAGTAACGTGCCGGTCTTGATCATCACGGAAGAAGTACGGCCCATAAACCACACCAAACCGTAATTTTTTCGGGATGCAATGATGACTCATGGAGTACGTGTGGATTGTTGTCTGACCAATACCGCATACTTTGTTTATTGACGAAGCCATTCAGCCAGAAATGAGCCTCATCGCTGAAGATGATTTTTCGATGAAAATCCGAATCATTTTCAAGTTGTTGCTCAGCCCAATTCACGAACATACGACGCTTCTGGTGGTCAAGCGGCTTAAGTTTGGGCTTTCTGCAACTGAAGCCTCAGCGGCAGCAATATTCTCAACACTGCGGGCACTTCTTTGTCTTACGGATACGGGATCATTTTGTACTGTGCCTGTGGATTCAAATTTGTCCACTAGACGCTCAATTGTTGATCTGCTAGGACAATTATGACAACCATAAATTGGACGTAGCGCTCTTAACGTTGAGGCCACTGACTCTGAATTTCGGTAGTAAGTTTTAATAATTTCGACTCGTTGTTGGCTCGTATATCATTCCATCATGAAATGGCAAACCTTACTGAAGAGAAATGTCAAAAGAGCGGCAAGAAATATGGCGTCGTTTGCTGTCCCTGTCGCTCTACTTTTGTAGCGCCCTTGTTGAAAAACCCCTTATAATATATTCTGTTTGTACGATTTTTTTTTCAAGATCACGAACGCTTTTTGGCATAAGGATACAAGTTCTTAAAAAAATCATTGGCTGATACATTAAAAAAATTGGTAACCTCGAGGGAGTTTTTTTGTGTCCTAACATTTTTTTTCTTTCCCCTTAAATAAAAATGTCTCTCGAATCAAAAAAGTTTCTGAAATAAATTTCAAAATTTTACCAGAGAAATTTTCAAGCATCAAGGATTCAAATTTAAGAATTTTTGGAAATGTTTGTTTTGGTTGAGGGCCAAATTTTTAATAAACAGATGCTGCAGAATAAAAACACTTTTTCATAACATTGTTTTATATTTATAAACTGTTTAACTTATCTTTAAACCCGAAATGCACAACTTTTGTCTAGCAATTTTAAAAAAAAAATATATTTCTTCAAAAATGGTTCCTCAATCTAAAAAAAATTAATAAATTACTTTTAGTAAAGATTACCTTTTGAGTGGAAATTATTTTTCAAAAACTGCTCATCAATGGTTTTTTCCTAAATATTTTTTTTTTGATTTTCTCGAAAACTGTTAAAACTTCATTCAGAATCTATTGTGTACCAAAATTAAAAAAAAATATTTCTTGAATATTCCAATTATTTTTTTTTCAAAACTTACCTAATATATAGAAAATGACATGGTCGATTTTTATTTTTTTAATACTATACGGGTTTTAACACTTTTTTGAAAATTGAAAAAGAAATTATTTCACAGATGTTAAAAACAAAACTTTATGCACAATTTTTTGTTTCCAAAACAGCTTGTAACGAAGTGTGACACTTTTCACGCGCCCAAACCTTACGACCAGCAATTAATCACTAACTCGTCACAGTCTATTTGTAACAGAATACACCAACCACCATCAACATCAACTACCAGCACCCTACATCACCATTAAACCATCATAGACCAGTCATATTATACACCATCACCCTGCATAGCCAAACCACCTAATATCTTACCTCAGCCTTCGATAAAAAAAAGCATCCCAAGCTTTATAATTTTAGTAAATTTTTTTAATTCAATTTTTTTAAATATAAGTGCGATGTACTACTAAATATTTACAACAAAAATTACATTTGGCTTCATTCATATCCCTTTTTTTAATTTGAATTTTCACATTATAAGGAGACTGGATTCAAATTACAAGTCGATATTTTTCTCGACATCATTCAGGACAGTTGACTTTTTGTCAAATTTCGACATTTTAATTGGTTGGAGAAAAGTCGACTTTTTTTTTGTCGATTATTCGTACGTAACCCATATTTGGTCCGCTCCGACAATTTTGATTTTTAAAACTTTTTTAGTATATGTGTACGAGTATATATATGTATTAATGTGGTGCATGATTCCAAAAAATCAGTTCTAGAAATAGCGGACACTCTAATACACAATTATTTTCAATTTACCAATAAGATTTCTTGTAAATATTCAAGCACACTAAATATAAAAAGGGGAACAAGAGTTAGGGGTTGTCTTGACTAAAATTTTCTTATATATTTAGCACCACCTAGTGGTAGTTTTAGAAATGTGTAGTATTAAATGACCATGTCAAATAATTATCACTGATTTTGAATGTTGATAATATCTTCCTTCATTGCTACTAACTTACCATACATCTTCACAATATCATCTTGTGTTTGTACGTACACACTACATCTATTTTCTCAAAACATCGAAGATGTCTTCGGTTTTATTTTTGTTTCCACCCAGAACCACACAGAATAGGTACTTAGGACAAATTTTAAAGAGCTTGTCCTTACAACTTTAGATATTTGAGTTCAAAATTACCAACCATCATAATAATTCCAAATGACTACATTTCTTTTTATGTTGGAGATTTGTATTCCCAATTGAAAGAATCATTTTGTGGAATTTCTTTAATTTTCATATCAGAGATACTACTTACATTTTCCATTTTTTAGTGTTTTTTTTTGTTGCAAGGGAAACGAAGTAATAAAAAAAATAATTTCCTAAGAACTTTGACCATTTTTCAAGTTAAATGACCTACAGCAAAGAGGTCCCATTAGAATTCCAATCAGATAACACATTCCAGTCCAACCAAGTTCCACCCACTAACAAGGACGACATCATTATTTAATTGTGGGAGCATTAAATTAAATCCTCAAAGAACTTTCGCTCATTATATTGACCAACTCATTTACATGTTTTATTTTTTTTTTGTTTTAAGGTGCCTAACTAGAACCACAAACGATCTATTATCCGGAATATATTTTATTTTTTGTTGTGTTAACCAATTAGAATAATTTTTGTGTTGCAAGGGATTCTGATTTTAATCAGGCTCAGCTATCCAGGATCTCTCTCTCTCTCATTGACCGCATATAATAAGCCTTAAAGGCATATAAATTGAAATTCCTGCCAACCGCTAGTCTTAGTTAAAATTAACATTTTAATTAAAATAAGCAGGAAGAGACATTGTTGTAAACGATTGAAAGTTTGATAAATAGCTTTTCTCTATGTAAAATGCGTGTATTATGAATTGAAAAATTATTTAATTTTTTCCCCGCTATAAGTATCCCTCCCTACTAGGTACAAAAACTTTCATTATCCTTCAAAAATAAAAAAAAAAAATGAAAATTTCAAAGCCAACCAGAATAGGTATGAATATTAATGCTGTATCCAATTATTGTGTGCTTGATGAATAAAGAAATTATTTTCAAGGATATTTCTCCTAGCCAGTAAAGTTCCCAATTCTACACGAGAGAGATAGAAATAATGTACCTAAAGGGCCAATTCAAAAATTAAAACCAGTTTTTTTCAATATTTTAAAGGATATTTTTTTAATCCTTTTTCTTTATCTTTTTTTTTAATTTGCTTTGATTTATTTTGTATTTCTTTTTCATCTTTATTTTTATTAATATTATTCCTTGTATCGTTTTTTTCTTTTCTTAATTGTTTTCATTAAATTTAATTTCTATTTTTACATTTTTTTAAATATATATTTTATAATAATAATGATGTTTCTTTATATTCAGATTATGTGAGTGTCTTATTTTGGGGGGATTTATTGGTTTGTTTCTGTTTTTAATTTGTTTCCTTATAAAAATTAATGAATATTTTAAGTTGTTAGGAACAAAATAATTAGGTGTAGAAAATAAAACTTTGATTTTGTTTCGTTTTTGAACTTCATTAATCAATTCTTAATTTGTACACTTCGAAAAATATTAGTTAACAAAACTGATTTTTCAAATTGTAAAAATTAACAATATTTTGATTATGTAGTTCAAAAATATAAAAATATGTATTTTAATTAAAATTGAATTTGTATGTAATTTATATTGCGTGAAATAGTTTAACAAAACTTTAAATATTTCTTTAAATGTTATTCTTTTTTGTTATTATTTTTTTCTGGTGTAATGAAATAATTGTTTGTATTACTATCGGTTCTTTGGTTAGTTTTAAGTAATATAACAATGTATTATTTACATTATTTTCATATCTGACTGAGAGAACATCTTGAAGAAATACAAACAAATCAAATAATATTTGGATGAATTTCATAAAAGCTATAGCTCTGTAATGTGAAAACGTATTGGTTATAGGTAATAGCGAATAATCTAGATTTGTAAATTTTCACCTTTTCGCAGTTTACAGATCAGATATCTAAAAAAAAGGAAATTTACATAGGTCACAGTATCACTGTATCATTTAAATATCTTTAGGCCCTAAGGTCCAACAGACACAATTAGAAAAATGAATAATTCATTCAAAAGTAATTGGATATAGTTCTTAAACAGAGTGGGTTTTGTTAATTGTAGTTCTAATGGGTAAGGTACTCCGGTAAAAATTAACTCAAATCACCTAATCCATCCAAACAAATTCCCCAAACTTCAAAACACTCGCGATCTTGTGGATCTTAGTAAACTAAGAAAATATGTGAAATTTTGAATTTTTTTACTGTGTCTCCAATAAATGCTACACAATTTTTTTTCAAAATATCGATAGCTTCCCGTAAGATTGTATTAAGCGATATTTCAAAAATTTCAAAGGCATCGAAAAAGACTTTTTGTTCAGTTAATTAATTGTGTATTGAAGAAAATAAAAAATTGGAACAGAATTTTCAACTCAAAACCCTTTTAAAAATCTATTTATTATTACAAAGTACACAAATAAATAACTGAACAAGAGGTTTTTCTATTAATTTAAAGTAATTTTTTTTTTTTAATTTGTTTCACTTAATACGTTCTTACGGAGAGGTATCGATATTATTAAAACTGAAATGCACTACTGAAGAGATTTAATATTTCTTATGATTTAATTATTTTGACCACGACAATACTCGCACTGCGTTAAGTAATTTAACGGTGTTCAAAGCTCCTTTGTGTAAGCACAATTAAAAAAAAATGCAATAACAATTTTTCAAAAAATTGTATGATTAAAAAAAAATTTTAAATCTTTGAAAGTTTTTAAAAATAATATTCACGATTATGTGATGTTAAAAGTATAATATATGTAAGAAGCATGGATATTATAGGAGAAACATTTTTAAAAGTATGATATTCGTTCATCAAATCGCTTAAACAACTCCTTAAATACTTTCAGCTGAACAAAATAAATGCTTGATCTCAATTCTAAAAATATATATGAATTTATCGAAACAAAATTTTTAAAATTGTTGGGTTTTTTTTTTTAAATAATTTTAATACAAAAATTGTTTAAAGCTGAAGTTTTTCTAAAAAAATTTTAAGTAATATTTAAAAAAAATGTTAAGTAATATTTTTTTTATCAATTTTGAAATAAAAATTTAGTTTCGAATTTTCAAACACTTTTTTAATATTTGTTATATTTTTTTGAAAATTGTGGTATGCAATATTTTTTTTTTTGGTAGGTTTTTCTTGTATAAAAAAATAATTTAAATTGTTTAAGCCAAGAAAATTAAAAATTAAAAATTAAAAAAAGAATCAATGAGAAAATCGAATAGTTTCTTAGATTCGTATTTAATAGTACAATTCCCCCACTTTATAGCACTATTGAATAATTATAATGAATACCGTATTTTATTTTCCCCCTGAATTGATCTCATACAAAACTGCAACTTAAAAACTAAAAACGGGTTAATTTCATCAGCCAGAAATCGTTTAGACCGGTTTTAAGAAAAATTAGATTTTCGTTAAAATTTTCTAACATTTGAATTATATAGTAGGTAGGTGGTATAAAGAAATAATGACAGAAGGGATTCCACAATATTTAACAGCGGGTTGGAAGACAGAAAGAACAAGGAGAATTGCAAGAGTCAGGCTAGGGAATGAGGTGAGGGAAAGATGGTACTGGAAACGCGAAGAGGAGAGAATGTGCAGAATATGTGAGGGTGAACAAGAGACATGGGAGCATGTATTAGAAAGATGCAGATCTGTCGGAGATGAAAGAAAATCAATAGGGGAAAGGATGAGGGAAATAATGGACGAAACGGGGAAGGGAGAAGAGTGGATAAAGGAACTAGAGGCAGTGAGAAAAGATAAGATGATAGAGAGGGGTGGAGAGGGAGCAGAGTAAGGAAGCGGGAGACTTGTAACCCTTAGGGGAGCCAATACAAATCAATGTAATGTAGTAGGTAGGTATGTTAAATTTTGGAAAAAAAATATTTGTTGTTATAACTCTAATAGTGTAAGAAATCTTAAATATCAAATTGAAAAGAAAAAAAACTGATTTTTCCAAGAGTTTTCCAAAAATATTTGTGTGAAAAATTAGGTAGATAGCAAAACAAAATATATATTTTTTAGAAACTTCTATCTGTTTATCGTTTTCAAAAAAAAAAAAAATGGGAAAATAGATTTTTGGAATGCACAACTTAACCAGTTTTCTAAAATTGATTTTTTTGATATACCCTTTACAAAGGTTTTTACGGAAGTCATTTTGCTGAAAGTAATTTACTAAATTTTTGTTTAATTTTTCGAAAAGTTTTTGAGAAAAAAATAATTCTTTTTAACAACTTAAAATTAAATGGCAGATGACGTGATTTTTTTGATTCTAAAAAATTACTGTATGTATAGGTTTAGTATTCCTGCTTTATATACAAAACAAGATTTTTCTTAGGAAAAAAGTGGACTTTGTATTTTTTCCAAAACTATTAACCATACAGATATCTTATATTGAATATCAAACACAAAAATAGTACGTAATTACGCAAAATATAAAAAAAAAAACAGATACAAAAATGGTAATTTTTTGAAAAGCTGACTTTAAAATTAAATTCCTCAAAAAGTATTATTTCACCACCCTCATTTGAAAAGAAATAAAAGAATGGAATATTAGATAGATTAAAAAAAAAAATAACACATAATTGCATTTTTTTCAGAAATTCCCACCGCTCTGGGGGCGGGAGATAAGGCTTTCTCATCATAATTTTTTCTTAAGAATGATCCCAAGAATCATTTTCCAGCATATTGAGCGCGAATAAGGGGGACGCTATGCATATTTTTCACGAATAATAATAATTTAAGGTACGTGCAATTACTGTGGGGGTACATAGAGTTCATAATCAGCCCAATTCTAAATGATAGTTCCCGGAGAAATATTTTTCTTTTCCCTTTACTCTTATTTTAAATGAATAATTCCCGGGAACCTTGTTCCCTTTTCCCTTCTCCCATATTCTAAATGATCTTCGAATAGGGGAATAAGCTCCCTGGGGGAAAAGTATGCATTCTGAACGTCAAAAAAAAGGGGATATGTGAATTAATTTGGCACGAGCTTTTTCCCGACAAATTTGCTGGAGAGTCGATCAATAAAATATCATATTTTCCTTTTCGCAGGCAAAATTTCTTAACATTTGAGGTCAAAAATTATTATCAAGTATTTCACGAACGAGGGGAGAACTCTAATTGTTCTGGCAAAAGGGTTGAGAGAAAATTGAAATAATTAAAAAAAAAATTTTTCTGGTTACTACGAACCAGTTGGGATGAAAGCGTCCATATAGCTCACTTAAATCGAAATTAAAACTCTGTACAATGACGCGACAGCAAAAAAGTTGAATTTCTAACCGCATATCTTAGGCAAAATGCTGCTAACAAATGCAAACATAACCATTCCGGTCGTGTATCCCAAAATGCACGAGATTCTTTTTTCTTGTGCGAATGCAAAGGTATTTATGGTAATGTTGAAATTATGTTGCACAGTTCACTTGAATTTGTTTTGGGTGTGTTTAAAATCTGCTTTGAAAATCTTGCGTTTAGGAACGTGGCCAAATATAAGACAAAGCTCTTATTTATCGTTCAAAAGCAAGTCGAAGTGCATACAAAACTATTGCCTGCGAAGCTTTTGGAAAAGAATTAAAAATTATTTTCCCGGGGAATTCGTAATAAAAGTATTTTGCTCTCGGGATATCACATCTCCCGGGGAACAATTTTCCCCGGGAATATTTAGAATTGGGCTGAATATCTATACAATTTTTCAATTTGAAAAATTTACACAGAAAAATCATTTTTAACCGAGTGCGTTTTTCGGTGGGTTAAAAAATAATATGTTTAAAATAACGTAGTCTCGGGTAAAACTATGTAGTGCATTGGGTTAAAATTAACAAAGTTGCCTCCATTAAATAAAATTGTTTAAGACTAACTAAAAAGAAGATTTAATTAAACGGAGGATTTTGTTATATTAACCAAGAAATTTATTTAAGATTCGGAATTTGTAATATTGTTTATTTGAACGACTAGCTAGTTTGTTTAGTTAAAATAATTGCATTAATTTAATTTGACACACCTCTGGTCTAACATTAAACAATCATCTTATTTATAATAAGCAATCTTGTTGTTTAAATTAATCTTATGAATATATTGTTTTATTAAAACGAGTTATTAGGTTGAAACAACAAACCAAAATTGTTTAATCTAACTAATTGAATCGGCTTATATAAACTTATCTATTCGCTTGATTTAACCGAATGGAGTTTATTAAAATAACAAATGGCTTATGTTAACTTTACACTTTAACCGTATCAGGGCTTTAAATTAAACTATTTTCTTAATCTAGTTCACTCTTCATTCGGGTAAAGTTAACAGTGTAAGTTTGCAGGTTGTACATAAGCAACATCACTTATTTAATTTTATACGAGAACTACGTAGGTTTTAACCAATTTAAATTAAAAAAAAATATTTTCAGGCCAACCAATTTTTGAAATAAGAAAAAAAATTGAACTAAAAACACGTAATTTAAAAAAAATTAAGTTACTAAATCTTACTACATAAGGATATCTGAATAAAGAATTTAATTCAAATCCGGTAAGCTATTTTTCAGAAAATCGAAAATAATTTGAAAAAAAAAATGGTTTTATTGTAAAGTTCTAATACCAAAACCAAACAATTCTTCGTAAATTTTTACTTTCAGAAAAAGGATTTTAAGGAATATAGTTATCTTATTATAAATAATGATCTAGTGAAGTTTTCTAACTTTTGTGTTGTAGGTTAGTTAACCGTTATTTTTTAAGGATTTTTTCCACTAAAATTATTGTGTTCGAAAACTGCAAGCTTTTGCTTTTAAATCCGAAAAAACTGATGGAATTTGGTGAACAGAGATTTGATAATATAATATATCTAAAAACATACCCTTAATTTGAAGCAGAGTTGTGGATACTTTGAGGTGAAAGGGAACGAACATAATGTTGATACATAATATAACAAAAACTTATTTTCGTTCATTTTAGCATACAGTATATATATTTGTTTAACTTTCAAGAATTGCTTGCGTACAAAATTCCATCGAAACCAGCTAATACATTCAGTTGAAGTCAAAGAAAGATAAAAGTAATCGTTTTTCGGAAGCAAAAATGTACCACAAACCTAACCTAAACATCTTAATAAACTAATTTTTTGTATCAATATATTGTTGCAATCGATTTTGGGAAATAAAACCAGATATCGCCTGTTAATGGCATAACCTTAGGATTGTTATGAATACTTAATTATGAACATTAAATATAAAGCAAAATGCAAATAATTTTTGAAAGGCTTAAGAAAATATCGTAAGAATGGAAAAAAAAAAAGTTGTAGTTGAAATGGTTCATTCGAACTCCGTTCTAAAGAAGCATTGTTAAATTGCATAGCAAGCTTTTGTTTCGAAATTCTTTAACGCTTAAATCTCTTGATATAATTCAAATAAAAAAAATTATTGAATTGTTCTCTTCGGATATTTTTTTCAGTGCCAATCTGACTGTAGGATATTCGATATGAGTTTGTAATGATGTTGTAACATTTTGTGTGTGTTTGCACCAATTCTATAACCTGCAATTACTTTTAACTCACGGAGATTAATTGTTCAAGTGGAGTGTGGAGTTTGTTAATTTTAAGAGAAAAAATGTTAAACGTCGACTGCCACCAATCCCGGAACCAAACTTTTTAGAAGCCGATGCCCTTATGTAAAATGTATTGATCTGATTCTCATTATTTGTCATATCCAACATAGGTTTGTTATTTTTCAATGAGCGAACATTTTTTCCGTTAAAATAAACACTATTCGCCTCATTTATTAGATTTGTAAGGTGGTTGACTAGTAAGATAGTTTTTTAAAAGCCCTTAACATTTTGAAATATGCCTTATTTAATTAGATAAAATATCAATTGAGACAAATCTTGAACAGCCGATGCCGTTGTCCAAGTAAGACAACTTTAAGAGAAAAGTAAGCAAAGTTTATTAACCCATTTTTGGAGTTAGACAAAGTTTATTAATACTCGTACGACTGTATCTATTTAGCAACATTTAACGAGTCTGACAATTGGTGTGTTCTTCGTGAAAAGATATACATACCCTATATATCTATGAACGTATGTTATCACTAAGTTGTTAACACTAAGTTGTTAGTGTATACTGCACGTTATAGTGATTATTCAAAACCCGCTTTTAAATTTGTTTATCTTACCAAATATTATCTGACTTGTTGTATTCCGCAGCAAAATGAACCTGTTTTTCATTCAAAATATTTATTATCATAATCTGTTTTCACTCAAAAAACACCCAAATCATCACACACTGGTATTAGTTTATTTTTAACATTAACATTTAATTCAAGTGTATGTATTTTATTTTTTTTTTTTTATTTTTAAGTCTTAAAATGAGGCAAAAGTGAAATTTTTCTTAATTAAGTTTAATATTCTTATCGTTTTTATTTTTTATTTAATAATAATTATACTTAAAATTAACGTTAGTATGTATATATAAGTATATATATATATATATATAATCTATTTGTTTTTTGTTAGTATAAACTCCCTTGTATTTGGTTTTCATATTTTGTTCCTTATGATTTTTTAATTTATTTTTATTCAAATTTAATATTTTTTTTTGTTTTGTTTTATTAAATTCTTATACAATAATTTTTTTGAATTAAAGATTTTTTTTTATTAGGTTTATATTTAAGTTTTTTTTTTTTCGTTTTTGTACCACATATCTATAAAAATGATGTTTCTTTGATGAATTGTGTGATTATAATTTATTTAAATATACTTAATGTTTTTTTTATAGTATTTTTTTTTTGTTTTAATAAAATTAGTTTGATGTTATCTATATTTTTGTTTTACAAAAATATGTTTGAAAATTTATTTTTTTTTAACTTTTTTTATTTCAGCGACTGTAGTTGATTTACCACTCATTGAAGTTGAATATTGCTTTTGAGAAAAGTCTTAAGTTAATAAATAAAAAATATAGGTATATATTAAGATAAAAGTTAAAAAAAAAAAAAACAAAATATAAAGAATTTTAATTGGAGTCGACATTTTGGGAACCTTTGGGAAAGGCCAACATTTTTAAGGAAAAAGTCAATTGAAATATAAAACGGATTAAATAAATAAATGAAAGGGTTCCAAATAAAAATGTGTAAAAAATAATTAGATTTTGTTTAAGGTTTAACATTATTCAGCCCGATTTTTTTTTAGATTCACTTGTAACACAAATTTTTCTGGCAAAAAAACACACGCGCAAGCATTTAGTAGAAATAAAATGTCTTTGTTTATAAAATAATTGGTTTGGTTTGGAATTCTCTCTAGCTAAATTCTAATAGATACAGGGCCAAAATAACCATTTATGTGGACTTCATTGCCTCATTTAACTGCTCCTGGTCAAAGATTGAGTCATCATGAAAATTCCACGGCCATGGATGACAGTTCAACATTATTGAATAGTCTTTTTCATTTTTCAATCAACTTGTGATGAAATGTAATAATTTACTTACCTTTACATTTTCATATTGACAAGATTAGTTATTCATGCTAACATGGAGTCATGTTGGTTTTCCAAGATACTGAGCTGATTAATGGCGTTTGGCAGGAGGAAAGTTTAGAGTTTAATGCCTGGTAATTATTTTTTTTTTTGTGTATCACCACAAATCAGATTATACTTTTGGAATCAAAAATATAGGATTTAGACCACTTTAGGCGTCTGGCAGCTGGCAAAATGTATGGCACCTATACTACCATGTAAAGAAGAAAAAACGTATCCGCATTTCAAATAAATGCTTTTTAAAATTAATTGCTTAGGTCAATTGTAAATGCTCCTTGGTATACAAGAAACAAAAATCTTTACAGGGATCTCGGGATTTCAATGGTTCCGGACTAAGTAAGGAATTTCGCGCGAAAACATAGAAATCGGCTTTAAGAATACGCTAATTCAATGATTATGGAAATTTTTGATGACTTGAATTCCAGTACGTGCCAGCCGTCTGCAAGACACAAAACCTTCCAATTCAGTGTGCTGAATAGAAACCTGCATTGAAATCGCGGAATAACCAGAAACTTTCACGGGGAAGTTACCTCCAACACGTTCCGTTAAAAATAAATTGCTAGGTAAGTTTCAACTTAGTTGCAATCGGGAAGTGGACGCCGTTTTAGTGCAGTAAGAATCTCACACACCTATAAGCACGCGTTTTTTGGTCCTCGCAGAGCCTTATGCAGGTTTTGCACTTACCTACCCATGGGACAAAATATTTGCCAGATCTAAAAATACTTGTACTAATGTCAATTTTTGTTTAAAAAATAATTGTTCTTTGATCAAGAGTCATTATTCTTACGTGCTTTTAAGCCTTATGGAAGCTAGTTGCAGTTTCTATTTTTAATGAATTAAATACCGTAGGCTTTTTATCAAATCCTCGTAAGTCTTAAAATGACATTTTTATGTATTTCAGATCAAAAGTCATGGTTCCTTTTGGTTGTATCATCCAGTTTTAGAACCTATTACGATCTAAGAACTCCATTTTGTATCGGTTTTTTGTATCTTGTAAGCAATTTTTTGAAAAAGACTTACGAGATTTTGACAGGAAGCCAATATGATACTTCATTCGCATCTACACAAAATTTGGTAATAAAAACTGAATATTAACATATTTCAAAATATTGAATCATTGGGAATTCGGCGGAAATTATTTTGTATTTTCCTGTGCAATTTTTCTCTTCCTCCGGGAACACGTTTCAACTATCATGAATTCCACAAAAAATATATCTTTCCTTGGTATTCAAGTAAAGATTTACTAAGTAACATGAATTTTTTTGTAAAATTAAGCCTAAAAAATGTATTTTCAATCCTTACATTGATAAGAAGAGAGTAGTTTATAAAAGTTATATTTTTTCCTTAAAAATTTTTCGCTCAAAATGTTCCCAATACCGATTTCTCGAATATTAGACAAATTTGCTAAGAAAAAATCCCGATAGCTTAAAACCAGATGAACTCAAGTCTTTTTTAAACCTAGTACGCAGATCCAGTTCAAATTTTGCTTCCACTTTTATCTCCAAACATCAGCTAAAATCCTAGCTAAATTTTGACATAAGATTTTTGTGGACATCGTAAAAAACAGCTGCTCACTGAAAACAAATTGTATTCAATAATTTCAAAGAATTTCATTTCAATATTTCAAATATTTTATTTAAATAAAACATATTTTTCCATGTGGCATTGATAAATCGTTTTTCCTTGAATATTTCTCGTTCTAAATTTTCATTTTCACGATGTAAAGCTCACATAAACGAAAACGTGATTTTATAGCTAG
The DNA here is from genome assembly GCA_946251815.1 of Dasysyrphus albostriatus. NCBI lineage: Eukaryota > Metazoa > Arthropoda > Insecta > Diptera > Syrphidae > Dasysyrphus > Dasysyrphus albostriatus. Next base: position 17,605,132 of record OX276338.1, read on the forward strand.
AGCTGCGTACCTCTCGGCTAAGATGCTTGGCAAAATTTTGGAGATAATTTTGTATGGGAGAAAAATTTTTGCTCGCCCGAGTTTTTAGCCTTAAAGTAAAAAAAAAATAGTAATCCTATTTTTCAAAATCTCGTAGTTAAAAAATATCGCTTTTGACAATTTACAGCTCACAGCAACAAATCTGGTTGGTATCAACCAAAATCTCGCATATCTAAATCTTGCAAATTTAAATTTCGCAAATTCAAATTTCACAGTAATCGCACAAAATTTGAATATGCATATAATTTTAATTGAAATAATTAATTTGTTACAATTTGCATTAAATTTTTCAATTTGCATTGAATTTTTTGTAAAACTCACTTGACCAATCTATCGCAGGGTCTCTTCAAGTTTCTCTGAGTATCTCGAAAAGTGTGAAAAGTAAACGCAAAAAAACGAAAATTGATGAAAAATTAATAAGAATAACGTACCCTCGAACTAAAATTGAGTTCACATTTCAAGGATGGTAATATTATACATGATGTTTGATGATTGCTTATTCAGTTTTCAATAAAAAAAATTTCATTCCTGGTGGCAAAATGAACGTTAATCCTTAGATTTCAACTTTCCTTTGAGAAAATTAAATTTTTTTTGCTGTTTATTACTCACATTGATTGAAAGAACAGACAATAATTCAAATTTTAAATCATTTCCAAGTAGGAAAAAACAAACAACAATAATGGTTAAAAAATAGAAGAACTAAAATTATTTTTTTAGTTGACAAGTAAAAATTTCATTCAAAAGGAAAGTAAAGTTGGTGTAAAATTTAAGCAAAAAATCTTCACTCCCTAAATCACTTCCGCACAATTTTTGTTCTTTTGAATTCCCTGCAACTGACCGTTGGCCAAGTGATTTACTTCGAGTTTGTAGCGGGATTATGAAAAACCAAATTTTGTAACTATCGGTTTTCGTAGTGCGAGGTTTTGCTTGCAATATTTCACACCCAACCTCATATTCACATATTATTTCATTTTCAAGGATCTAACACATACCTATGCACCTTAATTCAGTATTCATCCTGTCCAACTAAAAATATTTAAAATAGGGGAAGATATTAAAGGGACTACTTTCACAAACGTATTGTAGGTGCGTCTTAAGTCTTTGCAAATTTAATTTCATTTCGGTTGGCATCCTCTGTTTCAATCCATGAAAACCAGCTCCGCCCCTGGTGTAGTTCATATTATTAAAATTGATCAGTTTTTTTTTCGCTGAAAGGTTATTCCACTTTTTATCCAAAACAAATACAAAAATAAGTGAAAACGAACAAAAAAAATCTCAGAACCAAAAATCCATGCGTGAACGAAAATAAAAACAAAAGTTTCAAGTATTTTTTATAATTTTTTACATTTAATAAATTATCAAATTTTCAGTTTGTTTTGCTTTCTTGTTTTTTTTTTTTTACATCGATTAATGTCTTCCATTAGAAATTTATACATACTCTCCTTAAATTTTTTTTTTTGGACTATCTATTTGTTTATCAGCTCTTTCATATTTAGGAAATAAAAAAAATTGGGACAAATATTATAAAAACACAAAAATAATAAAATAAAAATAATAAACAATATAATAAGATCGACTTTGATAATACAGATTTTGTTTCAATTTATATAATTAATTTAGAAAAAAAAATTAGTTAATAACCGGTCCGAATTGTATTTTTTTCTTTTTTTTTATTTCAATATTTATTTTTTTTATACACAATTAAAGAAAAATTAAATAAAATTATACATTCAATATTTACATTTTGGGAATTAATTTTTTTTTTTTAATTTTAAAATTTATTTAATTTTTTTTTTAACTTAAAATTTAGCATCACTGGAATTATCGTGTCTTTTAAATAGTATTATATTTATTTTTTTCTGTTTTTTTTTTTGAATTAATATTATTTTTATTTACAGATTGTTTTTTTTACCAAAAGAAATAAAATTTTACTTATTCATAAAGTGTTTCTATAAATATAGTCTCACTTAAAGTCTTAAAAACACACACATTTTCTAATGTAATGTTTTGTTTTTGTTTTGTTTTTATGATTTTCTTTATACTTTTTTTTAATATCAAATTTTTACAATATTTTACAGAAAAAAAACTAAAAATTATAATTATATAATAAATTTGTTTGAAAATAAACAAAAAAATATAAAATGTTTTGCCGCTTTAGGACAAAAATGTGTGTTTGTAGTTGAAATATTTCTGTGTGGCACCACAGGCCTTTCAAATGTTCGCACCAATAATAATTGTAGTTTTCAGTTCATTTGACAGTTGTAGTTGATGATGTTGTTTGACAGATTGACAGCTGTCATAGCTGTTCGTGTTGTTGTTGATCTTGATGTTTCTTTTAGCGGATGGTCGGTGAGTAGAATTCAAATGCCATCCACCCCTGTCATCAGTGATAATGTCGCAAACTGTTGTTATTGTTGTTGATGATGTTGCTGCTGTTGTTGTTGTTATTGTTGAACGAACGACGACCCGTCGTATTCCCGTGAATCATTCCAATACTTCCATTGCGCATTGGCAGCGCTGGTGGGGGTGGTGTTGGTGTTGGACTCGGTGGCGGAGCATCATGATCGATTGGCAGTGAATAATGCGAATTATTGTGAATATAATTCGGATCGATGGTGTGATGTTTACCGCTACCATAGTGATTGTGATTGAAATTATCCTGATTGAGTCTTACATTGACGTGCCGATCTGTGGTAGCCGACTTGCCATTATTATGGACAATTGGTAGTGGCTGGCTGTAGTGGTTTTGATTGGTGCCATTGCAATTGTCCTGAAGTGTCGAGGACAGCTTGTTCTTGGCGTTGTTGGTCATTAGGTGAATTTGGCTAAGCTGCACGAAAGAGGAATTGTCGTTCGGTTGTTGTTGGACTGCTGTTGGTGGTGGATGAGTTGGTACGTTGCCATTGAGGACGGTCGATGTTGGTACTTGGAGCTGTTGTAGGGCTTGGTTCGAGGCACCCCGACCTCGGGGAGGTGGGGGTGGTACTTCTAGCTATAGTTCCGTGACGGGAATTGGCCTTAGGCCGAATTGTTGGTGGTGTGGGTTATAGGTGCTTGTCGGTGGGAACTGTGAGTGGATGCCCAGGCTGCATGGATGCTGATGCCGGGACATGTAGTCTTCATCGGAAAAAGTTTTCTGATATTCCCTCTCCTTTCGACCAAGGGCAGAGTTTCCCCAGCCACCTTTGAGAAATTCCCGAATTTTCCTTCGACATCTGTAGAGAATCAAAGCCAGGGCTGTTATTGTGGCAGCTGAACCGACAAGCAGAGCTCCAATCATCGCCTGTTTTCGAGGATCACTGTGTGAACAGCCAAGTAGAGATGGCGTGAGATTCTTAAGATTCTCTTCCTTCAGCCTATCGGGATCTGCACACAGAACGTTAGCAATAGCGTCGTTTGTCGAATTCTTCGACACTAGCAAATTTCTCAGCCAAAGTACACGGCAATCACAGCTCATAGGATTATCAGAAAGATCCAGAGTGTGTAGATCGTTCCATGGGAAAAGCCCTTCAGCGAGAGTTGTAAGAGCATTTTCCTTCAAGATCACATGCCTCAAATGAGGCAGACCACTAAGAGCTCCTTCCTGAACATCGGAGAGCATTTTATTCGATGAAAGATTGAGGAATTCCAAATTTGTATTCGTCGCAAATGCTCCATTATCGACCCTCTTAAGTCTCATAGCTCCTGAGATCTCTAATCGACGAAGATTCTTCAAACCTACAAAAGCTCCCTCCATAACAACCTCAAAGTCATTTTGTCCTAGCGAGAGCTCTTCCAGCCTCTCCAAGTGACTCAGTCCCAAAGTTGGTATTCTCTGAAGACGATTATCTGACAGATCTAGAATTCTAACTCCTTCAAGACCTTTCAGTGAGTCATGCGATATGTTGTGTAGACCAGCGCCTTTCAAGTCCAATCGAGTCAAGCCTTTAAGATCTTCAAAAGCTCCCGATGGAATGGTCATAAAAGAATTCGTACCCAAAAATAGCTCAGCTAAACTAGGCATCGCTTGGAATGTCTGTACAGATGGCACTGTTGTCAGGGTATTATCATCCAGATACAACACCCTGAGATTAACCATGCCATTAAACGCACTCGGATCGATGTGACTTATTCGATTTTGTCCCAAATTAAGTTCTTCGAGTTTGCTGAGTGGCGAAAAGGTTCCCTGTTCCAATTCAGCAAGGAAATTTCCTCGCAAATTCAGCACAGTCAGGGATGCTAATCCCATAAAAGTCTTATTACTTATCGACCCGATCTTATTATGATTCAAATGCAGTTCTTGAAGTTTGCGCTGATAGGCAAACGTCCTCTGAGGTATTGTCACCAAATGATTGTACGACAAATCGAGGAAAGTCAGTTCGGCATAAAATTGAATTGATGAGTCGATCGTTTTGATGCGATTATTTTTGATCACTAGCCTTTGTATTGATGGATTTAATGCAATTGGCAGGACATCCAGATGTCCTTCGCCACATGTTACAACCAAAGTATCATCGTCACACTGACATCCCGATGGACAATTAGCCAGTGCTGAAATACTCATAACTCCAAGCAGAAAGATCGCTGAGAAAAGGTAAGATCGTAGTGATGATGATGATGTGAATGATGCCATTTTGAAGTTTTTTTCTTTTTGTATTGTTGTTATTTTGTTGCTACTTCTTGTGGTGAGATTTCGATTAAAGTGCTTCCAAAGTTGATTATCCTGGAAAGAAAAAAAAAAGTGAACAAAAAACCATCAGTATAAAATTTTATCTCACAAAGTTCGTTAAAATAATAACATATAAAAGTATGCAACACACTTGAGGCTAAAAAATAAGCAAAATAAAAATATAAAAGCAAAACAAACAAAACCGAAAGCCTTTTTATATTCAACCCAACTGGGACGTATGTCGCATTTAGCAATTTAAATTTGTGAAAAAAAAAAAATAAAGTGAAAGAGCAAAACACCAAGGAAAAGTCAATGTCAGACCCAGAAAAAAAAAAAGAAAGAGTTTCTGAGTATACTCGTACATAATATCTTTAAGAGGCCAGACGGTTAACTGCTATAAATAAAAAAAGAAAAAAACTCCCACCATGACACGAACAAAAAACAAAAAAAGGATCTTTTAAAATCGAGCAAAAAAGAAAGATGCTTAAAAAAATAACATCCAACAAGTTGTGTAGGTATCTAATGTTTATTCTCTCTTCTCTTTTTTTTTATTTAATTTAATATTTATATATGCTACTTTATACTTCTTCTTATCCTTGTATACATTTCAATGTGTCTATGTAGATATCAAAGACCATTGCCTATTATTAGGAGTTGAGTTTTACTGATGCGTGGGCTGTTTTTATGAGACTCAAAGGTCGGTCCTTCCCGGAGGCTTCACGGTATTGTTATTCTGGGTTTGTATTTAAGAAATTGTTTTATTGCAACTTTTCGTAGGTTATGTTACCTACACTTGATTTAAAATCAATATCGAAACAAAATAAATTCAATTTTTTGATCTACCTACTATCTCCCATTTGGACTTTTCCAAATTTTTTTTTTGTCTGTTTGTGGTGTTAAGGGAAATCGAAATGGACCCAATAACCCATTGAGTAACCTAATAGATACATGTATACAAAGATACAAAGCTCATAAAAAAGTAACGCCATGTGAAGAAACCGTGACGATGGCAATGACATCGACAACGACTGACGATGAGCCGATGATGATGATGAAAGGAAGAAGCATTATTATTTCGGTATCCGGTCCCGGTGTAAATATATGCGGGCGAATGTAAAGGTGAAAGGAAATGCGAATTTTTCAGCTGTAGCTACAAGATACATTCATTCCGCATACACCACCCCACCGTGTCATTTTAATGTCGTGTAAGTCGTTTGTTTTTTTTGTTTTTTTTTATATTCACGACGGATGTGGGAAAGTACATGTGTATAACCGCAAATTATATTCGTTGTTTTTATTTTAACAATAAATTTCTTGCATGAATGTATGTAAGAAGGTAAGGTATCTGTTTGTCGAAAGGGTATTTTTATTTCATTCAAATTTGAAAAAAAATTTAATTCAAAAGTAGGTAGGCAGGTACTTAAAAGTATCTTAGGATACACCTTAACATTTTTCTTAAGCATCTTTAATGATGATAATTTTTGCATTTTTATTTTTTTATGCAATTTAAAGAGGTGATTCCAGCATGAAGTGGATAATTAAGAAATCAATCAGGTAGGTACTAGCTATTGGATATTTCAACTGATGAATTCAAAAAGTTAATTAGCTAATGATCGTAAAAATGAGGGAAAATCAGCATTTTGTGTTTTTTTTTTTTCTTTTGAATAATTAAGAATATACACATAATGTATTCACCTAATAATCCTACAAAAGACTGAAGCTTCACGGAAAAAGTTAAAATAACCTAAGCAATCGAATGAACTATAAATCAGTATAAAGATAAGTAGGTAACTATAAATTATGCAGACACCAAGTACTCTCTCTCTCTCTCTGATTTTTAAATAGTAAATGCAACAGTAATAATTTTAACCTTAAAACTTTAGTAGTGAATGAATATGTATGCCTTTTAATAAGGCTCAGAACCAAAAACCCTCATATTTCTGATAAAATGGTCACACTGGTCTCTTTTTAATAAGTTTGGTGTAACTCGGAAACTAGAAGCCAAATTTGACAACTTTTATTTTCCAACTTTTTGTTGAAAATTAAATTTCCTATCGAAATGGATAGTCAAAGAAAATGGCCCTTAGGATCATTTTCTTTTTTTTAAGGCCTCTTTTTAAGCACGGAGTTAGCTCCGAGTTAAAATAAGTGTTAGGTACTTATTCCTTTGAAAATAAATTAACTTAGAGTTAACTCATAAACAGGTTTAAAGTTAACGATTAACTTTATCATTTGAAATCGATGTGTGACACTATGGATATCACCATTTTACGTATTTTATTATCGTAATCAAGATGGTGCTAGAACTAAAATTGAACCTTTTAAAGACATCAATCATTTTCACTATAGAAATCGAGATGGCAGCATAACTTAGGCTCTTAGCTTGGTCCCTTAGTTAACCCACAAAATACGGTCATTTAATTCGGATTTAACCAATGAGTTAAATTTCCTAAAAAAACACGTTTCTGGAGCTAATTCAAGTTTAACCCCAAACTAAAGGATGATGCATGGTTTTGGGTTAAAAGAAAAGTTGTAAAAAATTCTGATGATTTAAAAATTAACGATAAATATTTAAATTTTTTAAAATCAAGAATTCATCTAATTTTTATTTAATTTTCAACAAAAAGATTATATTCATTCCTATTTGATGAAATATTCTTGTTAATAATAAAATGTAGAAGTTTGAATTAAAATCCAGTCAATTGGGTCAAGTAAAATCATAACCAATAAGAGATCAAAAATATTTAATGTTGCGTAGAGAATCTTTGATTTCCTCAGAAAATGACTTCATAATAAAAACTTTTCAATACGAAAAAATAAAAAAATATATTCTTTTGCCCTACTTATCTCTGCAAATAATAAAAAAAAAACCCACTTAGCCCATCCAAAGATTTATTAAAAAAAAAATAACATTTACAATAAAATGTCAACGCATTTGCTTAACCATCCATTCAATTCTTTTCAAATTTTCATACACAAATTTTCTTAAAACCAAAATAATACAAAAAATTCCCTCTGCGAAAATGTCATCTGATACCTTTTTTTATTCCGTGGGGCTGGCTTCATAAGAATAAGAAAAAAAAATACAATCAGTGACAGTGAACCCCAAGAAATACAGTCAACATCGCTTATCTTACATGAAGATACCTACTGACATTTTAGAACTTGAAATTGCTGGTGCGACAGTTAATAAAGAGTCGTTTTGGAGAGTAGGGGCCTGTTTAGATAAGAGTGGCAATTTTCTATAAAAAATTATATAAAATGAAAATGAATTTTTATAAAAAGAATGACAATGTAAGGGCTATAATACTTTTTAAAGATAAAAACTCATTTCATATTTATTTTTTTTTTAGAAAGCTGTTTTTTGTGAAAATTTTTTAAACAAAATAATTTCTAGATACAAAAAAGATATTTTATTTCTCAAAAAATACAATTGTACTCAATAACGTAAATAAAAAAAAAATAAAGTTTAAAACTTTTTTTTTTTCAAAGAAAATGTTTACAATAATAATTTTATTTAAGAAAATAATAAAGAATGGATTCTTGGCTTTAAGAAAAGCTATAGCATGTTATTGCAGGTGTTGTGGTTGTTTTTTTTTCTTTTACACTAATTACAAAAACAATTTAAGTTAAAGTTTTTAGAAAAGTTAAAAAAAAAGGTATTGTAAGTGTTGCCGTTGTCTTCTTTTTATTATTCATTTCAATTTAGGCATTTTTTTTAGGAAATTCTCACTCCCGCCTAAACGAAAGGAAATAAATTCAGTTAAAAAAAAATCGCATTAATGTGTTACAAATTGCGGTTTCATTTAAGTGATTTCGACTGTAATATTTATAATGCAAACATAAACATAATACAAAAGATTCTAAACAAAAATATTATTGGCATTCATTTATTTATTATTATTTCCAAGCCGATGATGATAATGATGGCATATACCGAGTTCAAGTATCTTATATATTTTTTTTTTTTTTTTTTTTTAGTTAGGTATAAGCTCTTCATAAAAATATATCCTTATCGAAGATGTGCTTACATACAATCTGAATAAATATCGATATAAAAATATGTACCTTATAGTTTATCTGGAAGGGATTATGTCAGCGCAATTGTATGTTTATGGCATTCGAAAGCAGTTTTATGCTCTACGAGCTTACGATACTTTATTTTTTTTGCTCTGTGGACGTGTAGATATTGTTTTGACTTAGATGCAAAAAAAAAATGTAAACAAAAATAAATCTTTCTCTTTCGCTCGGTGTATATAGTTATATTTATATGCACTTGCTTTTGTTTTGGTTTAAACATTTATCTTTTTATTTTTGTCCATACAAATATGTTTGTTGGAGATATATTTATGTTCCCATAGGAATGCAATATACATATATGTTTATATAAGCATAGATATAGTTAAAAGCTAGTGTCCATGTTCATGTCTATCTATAGAAATGGCTGGCACGATCAAGATTTATAGCTCTTTTGGGTGGTGAAAAAGATACATATTGCCTACGTTATAAAGTCAATGAGGATATATATTTGTGTCTATATATGTTCCTATATACAGATACACAATGAAAATAACTCTAGCATAGACCTTGAAAATTGGGTGTTTTTTTATTTAACAAAATATCTGAATATCTATCTATAGTTTATAGATACTCAATCAATATTTTTTTTTATTTTTATATTTTTAAAGATACATTCATTTTAACTTTGAGATACTTTTTGTTTCCTTTTTGTTTAAGAATTCATCAAATGTTTTATCCTTCCGGTTATTTTTTTTTTTTGGCTTTCATCTCATTTCAAATCCCATTTAGATGTCTGGTTGATGATATCATTTTATACAAAACAGCTACTATATACCCCACATCCTCCCCACCCCACCCCACCATCCAACTTTCCCATTTTTTTTGTGTGTGTTTTATCAAAACAAAAACGCAGGAAAAACTATTAAAGAAAATACTCTGTGTGCAATGCACGCGCGCTCATGCTTCTGCATATTTTTTTTGCTTAAAAGATACTATGCTTGGCTGGGATATATGTATTTTTTTTTATTTTGTTTGTTTTGAATTTTTACGAGAATCAGATAGGTACTGAAAGTTTAATTCATATTTGCACGTGCCAACGTGACTTTTTTCGCAAAACGAACAAAAAAAAAAAACTCCACATATTTAAGGGATATAAAATAAAATTTAGTGCTCATAGTGACTCGTAATATGTTTGTATAGCTATTTATGTATAGTTATGTACATTATATATCTAAGAGGTGTTTTCTGAAGCAAAACGAACGCTTTCTACTTAATTAAATATGAATTGATGCATATCATTGTGAGAGTTAAGTTTTAGGTTCATTAATTTTCAATCCTCACATCATAGATACATACATAAAGTAGCTACCTAGAGTCTAGTTAGTGTGAGTTATGATGAACTACAATATACACTATTCAGTATCAGTATAATAGTTGCCTCGTTAGCGATATGACATTTTATTATTATTGTTTTTTTTTTTTTTTAATTTAATTTAAATTTTCCTGCACTCAATTAAGTTGATATTTAAGGGAAAACCAAGGCCCGCCGGCCGCCGCCGTTGTTCATATACAATGACCCTTGGAAAATAAAAATAATAATAATCCAACAATCACTCCAAACCAACGAATACAACAACAAAAAAACCTCTCCGTCCTGAACGGAAAATTGTATAAAAAAAAAAAAAAATATTCAGGAATTAAATGACCCCTCGTAAATTAATGAAAAATGTATTACAATTGTTGTTTGGTCTGAGTGTGTGGTATGTATTATTAAGTAAATTCAGTCAGTATTTTAAATGCACATATACAACGCCCATATTTTATGACGCCTAGCTATATGGTATTTTTCATAGTCATTTTACAAATCAGATTCACTCTATATAGACCCACGATCCGAGACTTCGAGAATATATACAATCGAGTGCAATTGCGTGACAATTATTATTATTATACCTATTTTTGGGAGAAATTATTTAATTTCTGCCCGAATTTTTAAAATGTCTTTCCCTTAAAAGTCTTACAAATAGGGGTTTTAAATGAAAATTATGAAATTTTAAGTTGAATATAAACTATTTTAATTGGAATTTGGAAACGATGTTGTATGAAGGTACCTATACAACAGGCACAGATTATTATTATTCGGGACCATCAATCTTTTTAACCAAAACCGTAGATAGAATTTATACTCAAGGGGTTCTGTTTTCATCATACACCCCCCCCCTGTACGATGAAAAAAGAACAAATCAAAATTGCAAAAAAAAACACATGGCGATTCTTTGGATACTTTTAAGAGTTTTTGTTTGTCCTTACAGGACAAACCTTCATATTTTAATTATCTGGCTTCAAATAGTTTTTAAATGCCAAAGTTGATTTCAAATAAGAGCATTCCAAAGAACTTAAACAATTTAAAAAAAAAAACAACTTATTGAACTACCCGGGCGCCACTTAATGTGTAATCCTTCTGAACAAGTTTTAAAACCTATTCATCTCTAATTTCCGTGAATTGAATTTTGGAATTGTGATTCGTTTGCAAAAAAGAAGAATGCTTCCGATTAAAGCATTCTCGAAGCTATAAACAAGAGAGCAAAAACATCTCATTGGACTTCCCGTGCGCCACTTAGGTAAATCCATTCGGAAGAAGATAGTGGAACACATTCATTGGTAAAATTGGAAAATGCATTCCAAAAGATATGAAGACGACATTTTGAATCAAGATAGGGGAAGGGGTGTACAAATAAGAAAACGAATTCTCTTAGAAACTTCTTCCAGTACACAAAATGTTGGTTTGAAATACTTTTTTGTTTAAATTGCTGTAGACGATTTGTAACCTTAAAAAGCAATTATTAAAACTTCTCATTTTAAGGGGGTCTATAACCCCTAGAACAACATTTTTTTCTTTCTACTACGTGTCTGAATTTAGCAATTTTATAATAAAATTTTTATTTATTTATTTTTTTCAAACCAAAATCATGATGCGGCTTACTGAGATTTTTGCCAGATTTTTTCTGAAATCGTGATATTTTTTATTTAACAAAAAAAAAAAACTTAAGCTGGTCTTTAATATAATTTATTACAATTTACGCCCTGAATGCATCATGTGCATAACAAAGCACGTAAATGAACTTACTGAGTTTTTTTTTTCATATATATTATCACCAGGTGGCACGGGCAATATATGTTATGACTGAGTGCGAGGAAGTGTTTTGTGTTTTTATTTTATTTTTAAGGCGTCAGCTATTGTTACAAGTTCAATATACTATTTCTCTGATAAGCTTATTATCGATGCAAAAACACGAACTATTTATTCTTAACTAAGAATTGCAAATTACTTACAACTACAATGCGAGGGCAGTGCTTAGTTTTGTTTTTTTGTTAAGCTGTTAGCGCACCAATTGCGACGTATATTTATGACTACATTAAAATTTTGAGACTTACATGACATGAATAGCGCTTGAAATTTTTAAGTGACAGGGTTGTAATATGTATAGTTAGATAAATTGTGATATATCTGTGGAGATTTTCCAATGACGACACATAATATAATTTGAATGAAAATTAGGTGTTGCGAACAGAAATTATTGGTGTTATTTCATGGCTATGCAATTGAAAAATTGCCTTGAAAAAGATCTTAGAACATATTGATTTCACAATTAATCATAAATGGTGATATTTATGGTCCATTTTCAAAACGATGTAATATGATTTCAAATTAAAGCATTCCAAAGATTCAAAAACTCTTTATTTATTGAACTACCCGGGCGCCACTTAAGGTGATCCTTCTGAAATATTTGTGAAACACATACATTTTTCATTTCGCGAGAAGTGAATTTTTGAATGAATTGTGATTTTTTTTTTTTAAAGTGAAGATGATTTTAGATTAAATTTAGAGACATAAACAAGTAAGAAAAACACCTTATTGAACTTCCCGGGCGCCACTTAGTTACATCATTCACAAGAATATACTGAATCACCTTCATTTCTTATTTCACGACAGATGCATTTTGGAAATGGCATGTATTTTCAAAGAAGAAAAAAGATGATTTTAGAAAAAAAAAGTATTTTAAAAATATTAAAAAATGAAATGCAACCGGGCGCCATCTAAGCAAATCTTTTTGAAAAAGATTGTACAGAATTTATTTCTAATTTTATGGGAAGTTATTTCCCCCAGAGAAATGGAGATGATTTCAAATTGAAGCATTCAAGAGATATAGGTAGGTAAATAATTGAACATAAAAAATTTATCGAATTTCCCGGGCGCCATTTAGGAGAATCCTTCTGAAAGAAATCTTGAAATGCATTTATTTTTCAGTTTAAGAGAAGTGATTTACGACAATTGTTTTCTTTTTTCAAAAAGAATTGAATATTATTTCAGATATTTCAGAGATATTAATAACCTAATTGAACTACCCGGGCGCCATTTAAGCAAATCTTTCTTAACAAAAAAATATGAATCTTAGCTCTTTTAACGGTCATGAACTGTATTGTGATCCATTTGAAGTCAGATGACATAAGATTAAAGCATTTTGAAAATATAAACAAGTGCAAATCATTTAAAGAACTACCCGGGCGCCACTTACGAATCCTTCTGAAAAATATTATGGAAGACATTTACTCAATCATTGAAATTGTATTTCATTTCCAAAGTAAAAATGATTTGAAACTCAAACCTAAAAGAAATATAAACAAGTGAAAAACACCTTATCGGACTTCCCGAGCGCCACTAAAACGAGTCATTTAAAATGTGCTGTTAAATATCAAGTTTTAAATATTGCTATCAATCGCCTCAAATGTTTCAAGTTTTTGTTTTTTTTGTTATTGTTTTCATTATGATGCTTACCTTTATTGAATATCTTTCAAGATTATCGTTGGCACATAGGATCCGGACATTTTCATGTCTGTATGTTTTTGCTTATTTGGTGCTGCCAAAAAATTTCTAAAAATAAAAATATAAAATATAAAATTAGTTTATTGGCTTAAAAAAATACCAAAGATATAATTTATATATATTTAAAGATTTTTCAAATAAATATTCTTTTTAAATTTATTCCCACATTTGATCATTTATCATCAAAAAATATTAACTTATTTATCTAAGTAGGTATATGGATACAAAAGATTTTTTAGTCGACATAATTATATCGTTTTTTGAATACGTGTTTTTCACACTTCATGTCATCGTAATATAAGCTCTTTGCATGATGCATTACAATGTGAAAAGCTAAAAGCAAATGAACACAGAAAAAAAAAACAGAACAAATTATGTCTAATAAGAAACTGACAGACAAAGTGATGTCACTCAAAAGGAGCGCAAGCAGAAACCAAACATAGCCTCCACAACGCGCCACGCACATCAAACATCACCATTTAAAATCATCATTCTCATATCTGTGCTCCTCCATTATCTAAATAACAATAAATGTATCTATGAGATTTTATGCAACCATAGTAAACGCAAATACAAACGCACACAATTGATATTCATTCCTCTTTCTAGTATATTTTTTTTTTATATTAAGATGCATAAATGTGACTGACTTTAAAAACCATACTCAATGGAAATTGAATAGAAATACATTCAACAAGCATTCTTTTCTATGCTATAGATACTTTTTGTTTGTACCCTCCTAAGTTATGCTCATGCACGTAATATATCTTGAAAGAAAATACTACAAAAACATAAACAAACTACACTATCAACCATTGACCGTTTGTCACTAGCTTTGCTATTCATTAGATACATTTTTCTACTTTAGATACATTTTGTACTTTTTTTTTTTATTTCTTCGCTTCACTCTTGTTCCGATTCTAATAAATTATTCACTCGATTGAGCATGGAATTGAGACATATTCTCGTACGTGATCTTAATTTAAATATTGCATTTTATTTAACCACTTTCGAAAAAAAAAGATACAAAAAAAAAAAAACAGGAATTATTTTAATTGAAGTCCCATTAATGTCTCAATAATAATATTGAAGGGATATATTTGTGAGAATAAAATTAACAAATAATCGCTATAATAGGTCCACAGTCGAGTCAACAACACAGGAAGTTTCAGAGCCCTTAATTTTCATAATCTGATCATTCAGAACAAAAAACGATCCTCAAACGAAGAGATCATAATAAAAATATGATGAAGCGATCTTGGGATAGTATTTTTTTTTTGTATTATTAAAACGGGATCCACTGCAGATCAACTCAGATACAACATGTGATTTAATGATCGCACGATCTCCATTCACCTAACTTCTTGTCGATCGTTGTTGGGATGTTTTTTTTTTTTATTTTATTTTTCTCCATCATCTAAAGGGTGATTTTTTAGCTGGTTTGGTTTTGGCAACACTGGTTTTGACAGCTGACGTGTGTTTAGTACCTTGTGTCACTGTCAAACAGCTACAGTTTGGTTTGCAATTTAACCATGGATCGTCTTACAAATGAACAACGCTTGCAAATTATTGAATTTTATTATCAAAATTCGTGCTCGGTTCGAAATGTTCAAAATGTTGGAAATTGTGTTCAGCGATGAGGCTCATTTTTGGTTGAATGGGTACGTAAATAAGCATAATTGCCGCATTTGGAGTGAAGATCAGCCAGAAGCATTGCAACAGCTACCAATGCATCCCGAAAAAGCCACTGTTTGGTGCGGTTTATGGGCCGGCGGCATTATTGGGCCATATTTCTTCAAAGATGATGCGAATCGCAGCGTTACTGTCAATGGTGAACGCTACCGAGCGATGATAACAAACTTTTTTTTGCCCGAAATGGAAGTTCTTGACTTGCATGATATGTGGTTTCAACAAGACGGTGCCACATGCCACACAGCACGCGAAACAATGGCGCCATTGCGAGGCGAGTTTGGTGAACAGTTAATTTCACGTTTCGGGCCGGTCAATTGGCCGCCTAGATCGTGCGATTTGACACCATTAGATTATTTTTTGTGGGGGTATGTCAAGGCTAATGTCTATAGGGACAAGCCCGCTTCGATTGACGCACTGGAAGCCAACATCCATGCATTCATTCGTGAGATACCGGCCAATATGTGTGAAAGAGTATGCCAAAATTGGACTCAGCGGATGGGCTACCTGAGACGCAGCCGCGGTCAACATTTGCATGAAATTATCTTTAAACATTAAATTGCAAGGTTCAAACTATCGATTCAAATAAATATTTCATTCAGTTTTTCGAATTTTTTGTGTTTTTTTTTTTTTAAAGTTCCAAGCCTCTTAAAAAATCACCCGTTATCTTTGCATTTATGACAATCAACTTGACGATCTGGATTGTGTGTACACAAGAAAAAGATGAAAAACAAAATACCACTGAACTTGTTCGTAGAAACAACTTGAAAGCAGGAAGGCGATCTTGAAGAACTTGACGATCTTCAAGATACAAATATTCATTTTCTCCTCCCGATCTTTTTCCCTTTTTTTCTCTTACAATCTGTCTAAGTTTCTTTTTGCTCAGCGAGTTTATATACATTATAAACACTTGAATCTCTTTTCATATTCAGTGAATTATATCGATATGACTTTGTATTCCTAGAGAAAGGATAGTTATACTGATCATGTGGTTTTATAAAACATCTGAATTCAAAAGAAAAAAAAACTTGAATTTAATTGTCAATTGATTGGTGTTGAATACTTGATAGCGGCAATGAACTTCAATTATAGATAAAATAGAATCATAAAAAAAAAAACAAAAAAAAAACAACAACCAAAAGATATACTTTTGAAAGGCACGTGCAAACCAAACCAAAACCAAGCCCATGAGCAACCACACAATAAAATCAAAGTGGAGTGCCTCAAGAGTATCACTTTGGACCGGTTTTCTTTTTCGCAGATTTTCTTTTGTGTTTGTTTTTCTCTGTAATATGAATAATTTACCATTAGTAACATGACATTCCAATGGTTTCTAGTTTCTGGTTTCGTGTTTCGTATTTCTATTTTTTCTTATAAAAAAAAGTATCTAAGTATCTCAGTTCAAATGTCGAATTAATGATGTGAACCTTGAGTAAGTTGTTCAAGAAAAAGAAGTGTGAACAATTTAATTATTGTTGAAATTTTGAAAATAACTTTATTTTTGTGGTGATGGATAATATTTTTTTCACACTCCCAAATAGATTGTGAGAAAAAAAAAAACTAACAAACTGGCTGGCCATCCGTCTGTATGTTTGTTTGATTGTTTGTTTTTATTGTTCTGTATATCTTTTGTATCACTGACTGAATTCTTAAAAAAAAAGGTGTCTATAGAGCTACAGTATAGAGTTTCAAATTACACTTTCACAAAAGAAATTATAGTTACATTTTGACAAGTTAGTTTTGTGGGAAAATAAAGGTATCTTTTTATTTCGATCTGTGTGTAGCATAAATAGAGAAGAAATGTATCTTTTATACATTAAGAATAGAATAAAATATCAAGAATTCCTTCTTTTTTTTTTGGAAAGATACGAAGCATAAATGTGCCCATTAAATAATTCTCCATCCGGCAGATACATATTTTTTTTTTATTTTTCCACTTTTTTTTATTTTGTGCTTTTTTTTGCTTTCCTCTGCTAATGCCAATTGGGTGGCCTTTTTTTCATTTAGCTAGCTGTTGCTGTCTATGTCTACTTTTGGCTCCTCTCTGTGTAAGATTGTAGGATCAATAGACGACGACGATGAGGAGGACAACCAAACACAAATCTGTCGTTTGCCTTCCGGCATAGTGGCGGTTGGATTTTGGTGTATCTTAAAAGTTCAAAGATGGTAAAGAAGAAGAGAAAAAAAAAATTTTATCATCTATATAGGGGGATACATGATAATAATTTCTGGTTCAGCTAAAGATTAAAGAGATCCTACTTTTATAAAATGTTTTTGCCATTACTAACTTCCTTTAATGTCGTTTGTCGTTCTCGTTGTCGTAATATGTTTACAATTTTTGTTTTTATTTTTTGTGAGAATAGATTTTCATTTCAAGCCAATTTTCGGATTTTTTTTTCATTTTATTATTAAAATCGATTAAGTGGAACTAAATTATCTCAGGAAATGTATATCTTAATAGAAATGACTTATTTAATGGGGGGAATTGCTATTTTTTGTTTCTTTTAAGAAAATGATTTATGTAGGTACACTTTGTCTGTCATTCTGTTTTTGTCTCAATTAAGTAAGCACAGCATGAGACCATATTTAAAAAAAAATATAGGTTTATATCTCTCTATGAAACTTGATTTAATTTGTAAATCTTTCAGATATATTATGAACTTTTGCAACACTATTATTTTTTTTTTCTTTCTCATAAAATATAATAATTTAAGTAGATATAAAATCAAGCATAAATTTGTAGTCAATCCATTTAAAATGTGTCTAAAAAAAGATACAAAATTAAATATTTATTATAATTTTATTTTAATTTTTTTTTTGTTTTCTTCATCATTTAAAACTCGTGAGAAACTTTTTATTATGACAAAATAAAAAATATAAGAGTATAGATACGTATGTATATATAATGGCCTTCATGCTGTCAATTTCTTTTTGTGGTTTAATGTAAATTTATGTAAATCAGATGTAAAGACAGACAAGTTTCTGACACAAAACACAAAAAAAAAAAGAAACATTGAATCTTATAAAAATCCACAAGAGAGATATTTGTTAAATAAAAGAAATATGTATAACCAGACAGGTAGAGACATACATAAATAAAATGCACACAGGTTTTGTGTTTATAAGTCAAGTATTATTTTTGTATTCAAACTTGATACTTAGCACGTTTTTTTTTTTTTTGTGACAAAAAAAAATACACAAAACATTTCGGAATGCTTGTGAATTATTAATTTTACTTTTATATCTATTTAGTAGAAGGAAGGTAAGTTCGCCATTAAATTGAGGAAAATATTGAAACATTTATAGGAATAAAGAATTTCTTTAAGTAGTAAGTTAGCCTTGGGGATATAATTATGCTAAAATCCCGGATGAGCCCCTAAAATTTAAAGGAAAATTTATATATTTGTGTATTTAGTTGTTTTTAAAGATTTTTGTTATTTTCATCATATATTAATAATATTTAAATATGTCTTTTCTAAATTTGTTCATTGATTTCGCTAAAACTATCTGCGGAAATGAATCAAAATTCAATGAAAAAGAAAGCGAATGAAGCCGGAAATAATGAATTTGGTAGTTTTTTTTTTAAGAAAAGGGGTTGTTGGAGGAGGTGTCTTTGAAACCACTGGTTAACAGCCAGTCAGAGTTTTACATCTACTTGTCAATGGTTTTTCTAAACGTATTATTTATCTGTGGTCTTAAACATGTTAAGAAATTTCCTTATAACACAATAACGTCCCAAAACATGTTACTTTGACATTTTTAAACAGTAGCTAACAGGTTTATGGGGTATATTTTTTTTTGTGAAATTTATGGACGAACTCACCTTAAAAGAATTCCTTCTTCGCATCTTTACTTTATCTTCAGGGAAAGATAAACACAAGAAACAACTTAAAGTAGAAATCTCAGCTGAGTCCTAAAATTTTAAATTAAAGACTTAATCCTTTCTTCTATTAAAATACCAATAAATTGCTTTTTTCTATGCGTTTTTCATACTATACCTATATCTATAGGTATAGGAATTTTCAACTCGAAACTTCCCCTTGGAAAACAAAAAAAGAAAACCTACCTTCACAAACTTTTCCTATACCAACCTACTCGTAGAAATCGAATCCCATTTAAATTAGGTCATTTTGATTCACCTTTATTGTCTTTTCTTTTTCTCCCCTTTCTGTTTTTCAAAACAAAACAATACAACAACAAAAAAAGGACAGATGAACATGGCAATTTATCCACAAAAGATACCGACAAAAATATCGAACTGGAAACTTATCCTTCCTCCTTTTTTTTTGTAGAACCCATCAATCGAAATTTAGCTTTACAACAGAATCGATATATACTTACATAGATATCTATATACTTATCTTTGCTCTTGAGTTCTTTGATTTGACTCTTATTTTTTTTATTGGCATTTAATTTTATGACATGAAACAGGCGATGA
Organism: Dasysyrphus albostriatus; assembly: GCA_946251815.1. Lineage (NCBI taxonomy): Eukaryota > Metazoa > Arthropoda > Insecta > Diptera > Syrphidae > Dasysyrphus > Dasysyrphus albostriatus. Next base: position 17,624,851 of record OX276338.1, read on the forward strand.
AAACCAGAATCATTTTTTACAGCAAAAGTATACAAAAAAAAACAACAAAAATTAAAGAAAATTTTTTTTTCTATGTTGTATCTGTAATTGAAAAGTGATCATTTATATCTTTATCTGAGATTTTGTTTTTTGTTGAAGTTCTGTAAGAGCTTTTGGTTTTCTTATGTTTTCAATTTCAATTTATCAATCGATTCCTCTGGTGGGAATTTAATTTAATTTTGTATCTTTTTCAATGATTTAACTGTCAAGAAATTAAATCACATTTTTCTACTTTAAAAATGAAACAAAAAAGGCTTATAGTAAAACATTTTTATTTTGGAAATTCTTTGAAATATTAAATCCTTAAAAATATCTCAACTAAATTTTGACAATAACTTTCGACTAAAACTCTTAAATACATTCTAAAGTTTAAGAGATACTTTTTTTTAAGTTCTTTTTCCAGGAAAATTCCTCTCTATTCTTAATAGATTAAATAAATAAAGATGATTATGTATAGGTCTATTTTTTTTTTTCTTAAAGAAATATGAGACAAAGATATATACTCACTCACTCATGTTGTATCTTAAAAGTTTTTTTTTATTTTTATTTTTAAGTCGACACAAAGAGTACCTATACAAAATGTCATTGAAATGATTGTTACAAGCACTTAACACAGGTACTTAAAAACATCTGTTGTGATGAGAGTTGTAAAAGTTGTGAAATGTTCTTGGCAGTTTTGAAAAAAAAAAGTTATAAGAACCACCACAGAAAAACGTGATTGAATTTAAGAGGGATCATCTTTAATAAATTATTGTATCTTTTTTGTTGTTGTTGTTATACTTTTAAGTATAGATATGTGTAGATTTAGTATGGGCATATATATTTGTATTAGTACCATGGAGTGGAACTTTTTTTTTCATTAATTTTTAATGTGATTTTTATTTTTTTTTTGTATGGAATAATTTAAATTACAACAAAAAGAAACCCACTAAAAAATGCCATTTGTGGCGACACGCAGGCTGATGGAAAAATAGTTTGTTTTTTTTTTTTAGTTTTCAAATTTATGTAAGAAGAGATGTGTGTATTTATTTTCAATTTTATTTTAAATAATTTGCATTTGAAATTTAATTTAATTTAATTTAATTATGGATGTAAATGCATTTTGCATACCAAATTAGTTTTTGGTTGCTTAGATATTATTTATTCGTTCATTAAATGCATGAATAGTTAGATTCATTTATTAAAATTGCATTATTTTTTGTTTTTTTTTTTTAATTGATTTTTTTTTAACTATCTGCCCTAGTTAAGGTTTTGTTGTTGATTGTAGGTAATTTCGCTTTTCAAGGCTTGTAGGTATTTTTATTTGAATTTCGTTTTATGTAATTAATCAATTACCAACTTCAAGTGAATTCAATTCCAACACTTGGATAAACAATTAAATGTGATTCAGGCATGAATACAACCATGAATGTGATCTGATGAAAGCAAAAGAAAAAATATCCCAAAAATAGAAAAAAAACTTAGAGTGAGAAATAGTTTTCATTCCTCGATTAAATCGTGCTCAAAAAGTACTGATGTATCTATTAGCAGAAGTTGTGTATCTTTTGGATGATTTTATTTATTTTTTGTCTGAATAAAGACAGATACATGGTCAAAATGGGATATTTTTCAAATGTTTTTCTTAAAGAGTTATTTTTTTTTTTTATTTATTATTATTGTTATTATTATTGTGTGTGTGTTTTGTCTATTAACTTTGATTGACATGGCGACTCTGGGTTATTGTGTTAGTGAGTTAGTGATTTTTATTTCTTTTTTTTTATTGAAATTGATGTTCATCAACAACATCATATCGCGGGTAAAAATCTAAGCCACATTCCTTCACTTTCATTCATAATGATGATGATGTTAAACAAAAAACTAAAAGATACATCCTATTTACCCACAGAAATATCGTGTTCTGTGTGTGCATTCATTTATGGAGGTATGTCATGTTTTCAAATCAATTAGGAACAACAACAACAACAAAAAATGCATGTATAAAATAATGTAAAAAGAAAAGAGTGAGGAAAAGAAGAGATTTTTTTCTTTTTGAAAATGAGAGGAATAAACTTTAATAATTTTCTTTCGAAATATACATAACTTCAGGGAAGATGTGTCATTCGCATTGATTTTTTTTTATCGTTGTTTTTTTTTTTTTTTTAAGAAATATGAGCTTTTTTATTTTCTTGCGTGCTTTGCTTAGGTTTGTATTTCTTCGGTTTTTTGCTTTTAATAGTTTTATCTTTTTAAAACAGTTAAAGATAGATATGTATCGTGTGAAGTGAAAGTTTTTCACATGCAATGAAATCGATCTAGAGAGAAGTTTTTTTTTTTTTTTTCATTTTTATTGTTGGGTTTATGATTATTTAAGTTGTAGGTTTGGTAGGCATATAGGAGGAGGTATTTTCTTCTAAAGTTTTTTTGTTTTTAGAATATTGGCTGATAGAGGTAGGGGGTATTTTATATTTGATTTGATTTTTACTATACTAACCAAATCGCATGTGGAAGGAATTTTTGTCGAGACTTAAAGAGAAATTTAAGCTGAATTGCATGTTTAGAGAAGTTTTAAATTAGTAACATTAAGAAAAGTGTTTTGTTTTTGAGTATAAAAAGTTACACAATGTTTTCAATTATTTCAAATACGTTTGAAATATTAAGAAAGTATATAATTATCTATGTCAAATTGAATTAATTAGTTTTCAACATCCTGCAGTTCTAAAAAGAGAAAACGTATCTCTATTTTTAGCTGTTTTAAGTCAAGGCCAGTTTAAGCATCTTTGATATGTTAACTATTTTATTCTTTAAAAATAAAAACCTCAACTCACTTTGGTAATGAAAAAGTGAGTTTTTTTAGAAAAAAAAGGGACTACCATACAAGCATTTGTAGATCAAGCATATAATCTAAGAAAAAAAATATTCATCAACAAAATAAAAACTTTAGAGATAAAAAAAAAACAGAAAAACGCGTTTATCTTAAAATGCTAAAAATAAAGAAAAGTTTTTTCTTCTTAACGCGGCAGTGTACATCGATCTTTACACAACTTTTTGACTAGGTACTATTTCTGTGAGAGGAATCATTTCAACAACTCCATCGATTAAGATCAAACATGTTTCATCGTCAAGGCAAGAGAAGAGATCTCATAAAGCTTAGCTAAATATATGCCACATCGTTCCGATTTGCCAATGTGTTGAGTACTTCACTAGTAGATGTCCTGTTCTTAAAGTAGAATCTCGTAGATGTTATCTAGGCCAGCGGTAAAAGCCAAAGTCTCAATATGCTACCTTAAAATTTATTTTATATTTTTCAAGAAATGTTTTGTTAAGTTTAGAAATCTAGTCAAGGAAGTATTTGTGAAGCCCTTACGAGTATAAAACTTTTTGTATAAGTTTTAATATCCCATCAGAAATATCCCATACATACAATGACATGTACAAATTAAGTGTTCTCATATATTTAAATATAGGTACATCGTATCCCAAAAGGAAAAACTATTTTCTCAGTTTTGTCGCAGCTTGAGGCAAAAAGTTACATAACTTGCAAGGGCCTATAGCTAGCCTTGCTAGGTTCTTGTTAACTTTAATTAACAATTTCTCCTGTAAGGTTTATATTACACGAGATCATAAATATTTATCGCATTGTTTATTAATTTTTTTTTTGTAAAGCATCTACTTGGACATCAATAAGGAAATCAAAAATCGTAGTTAAGCTTATATTCTTTAATGTTTAAAACCATCTTCAAACATCATTAATTCTTCCAGTGAATATATTTTTAAATTTCATCAATTAATTTTCGAGATCATTCGACACCAAAAAACAAGATCGTCTAAAAAATCATAGAAGAGTTTTGTTACTTTTCCTTCTTTGGAATAAATTGCTTGTTCTTTTAACTTACTCTAGTTTAACTTAAGAGTTGAGCAAACCTTTTTTCTATAAGAAACAATAATTGTTTCTTTGTTAATTTTCAAATAAATCTCTGTGATTAAATTAAATAAAAATTCTTAAAAAAAAAAACCAAACAATAAAACAAACATAACTCAGATTCAACATTGTTGTAGATATCAACAAGAAAATATTCAAAAAAAAAAAATTAAATTAAAAAAAATCTCGTCCTCGCATTTATCCTAATCAAAGTAAAATGACCATTGAATTGGAAGAAAGAATAATAAATTAAAAAAAAACAAAAACAGAAAGATACAAATTGACTATAATACAAACAATCAATTGAAATTGATATCTCAAATTATAACAACAACAACAACAACAACAAACCCAGAGTCACGCCATATATCTTGTTTTAAGAAGAAATTCGAATTTGTATATATATCTTTTATATACTTACTTACTTCTTCTCTGAATATAATAAAAATATGTTTGATAGAGAGACAACAACAACAACAAATAAAAAAAAAACTCAAATTACATTAATGCGAACGAAAGATATCTGCAAATATGTCAATTCTCTATCCCACAACAGTCATGTTTAATGGTTTTTTTTTTTTTGTTGTTGTTGTTTGTATTTTTTTTTTTTAGACACTTGCTCAACAAGAATTTGGAATTTTGCTCCCCATATCCACTTACACACAGGCACGCCAATAATAAATCAAGTGTTAAGATACTTTTATGTTAACTACTCTGCTATGTTATGCTGTGTGCTTGTTCCCACTTGAAATTCTTCAGGATCATGTTGTTGTGTTGAAAACACTGAAATTAAATTGAGAAGACTGACAAGGAGGGAGGTAATATGGGATGGCAGCGGGGTAGAGTACAGACACACAGAACCTTCAAAACTATTTCGAATGCATTTTACTTTATCTATACGAGTATTTTACGTACTGACGTATACCTAGTATGTATAGGAACTGGCGTACATACATTTATCTTAACTCTAATGTACCTATAGATGCAAATACGTACATAGTTCTAGATGAATTTTATAATAAACCATGCTACTGTCATGCAATTTTGCATTTCGATTTGCATCTGTAAATTTATATTGTGCGGTGTATATCTATCTGGTGGTGTGTCTAGTACAAATGTATCTATATGCATAACAACAACAACAAAAAAATCTATTTGACAAGTAGTCTAACCAGAAATAATTGTTGTTCAAAATAAACTTGTAGATATGTTTATAAATATATTTATTTTTATACGAAACAAAAAATTTAAATAAAACCGGCTTTCAAATGCATATACGGAGTAGGTACCTAAGCTATTCTGTAAAATAGAGATAGATACAAAAACAAAATAGTTTTTATTTTTCATTTAGAAAATGGAAGTATGAACAAATATTTTTCAATTTAAAATATTTTTTTTTGGTTTTGTCTCTCATATAAATGTGTGTTCAGTCAGTAGCGACAGCCGCAAGTAATTACTGACAAGTCAAACTTATATGTATTACTATCTGTTTATATATAGACATGTATCTACATCTATCTACACCTTCCAATGTAGGTAGGTATGTTTGTATATTTTTTTGTTTTTAAAAATCTATGGTAACGTATTAGAAAATTAACGTTGAATGATAGTATTGGCCAAATGCCGGTCTTGTCTGGTAGCGTAGGTAATATAAAAAAGAGTAAAATATGGCGGTTGCCGTGCATTAATCGCTCATAGTTAGCCTATACGTGCTTTGAATTCAAGTTAGATTGATATTTAAAATTGTTTTGTTGTTGGCATAGGACAAATCCAAATCAGTTTGCTATAATTTAAAATCATGTATTTTTTTTTATTAATAATATAAATCTTTCTCTTTTCTTAATGGCGTGAAATGTAATGAGGCGTTTGCAAATTAATTGGAATTTATGTAGCCATTTGAATAAATTGGAGATATTTTTTTTTCTTTGTTATTTTTTTGTTGTCTGTCGTAGAAATGTAGATAAGGTATAACTGTATCTTTTAACACTTAAAGTGTTGAAAATATTATGTTGATTATAAATTATATTGGTAATTAAAATTTTTCATATAATTATTAGTCATAGATACATGTTTTTGCAATAACCATAGACAATTTACGTCTATTTGTAGTTATAATGGAGAAAAAAAATGACTTTTATGATTTTTTTTATCTGTTGCAACTTTCTAAAATTATTTACCTTTTGCTTTACTTAGAAATCATTTAAAATAAGAGAAGAAAATTATTTATCTATCTATAAGCAGGTATACAAAGCTATAAAATGACTAACATTTTTGAACTTTCTTTACTACAGCCTGCCAGGATCAGGTCGATATATTTATAACTACATATTTCAATACACCAGTTTCTGTTTCCAAAGGCAATAAGAGGATCTTTATATGTTTTTTGGAAGATTTTTAAAGTTTGTCCTCTATGATCTCAGATCATCTTCAAAAGATTCATGTTTAATAAATTTAATAATAATCTTTGTTTTGTTGTTAATGTTTTACGCTACTTATTTTTAACAAAGCTGAACTTGATCACGTTTTATTTGGAATTTTTCTAGACGATCTCACTAAACATGTTTCATATATCGTCCCCTGATTGCAAGAACTAGGTAACTCAATTTTGTATTTTTACAATATTTTGGATAAACGGTACATTTTTGAAAATTTTTCATCTAACCTTATTCTACTATTTATAGACAAATTCGAAATGGCAGATGAACTGATCTCTTTATCCGAGCCAAATTGACACCTCAATGCTCATGCCATGAGAGCAAGAAAAAAGGTGTAATACACCAGAGTTTCTAATAAGCTGCAAATATCAAGTGGTTATCCATTGAGACTTGTGTTTCAGGGAATCTATGACCTTATAGGTATACATATTTTGAGGAAAAAAAACAAATATTTACTCTAGTTAAGCAGCCCTCAATTATTACCCATAGTTGGTGTCTTAATGGGCCACAACTCGATGGGAGCCCACATGAGCCGAAGTGGGCATCAGCTTATCGGACTTATGAAGAGACGAACGAAGTACCTCACTTTTGTGCGAATGCCCTAGCCTTGTCAGGACCAGAAAAACAGGCCTTGGAGAATACTTTTTCGCCTTGCCCCCTCCACTAAAAACCATGCCTAAATTCTTTCAAAATTCAAGATGGTTCACGGAGGACCCCTATCCTTAAAAATGTATACCTTAATCCCCTCCCTCAACCTCCTCCCATATAATAATGAGTTAAGACTAGGCAGGTCAACAAAATGTAGGATCTGTCGAAAAAATCACCAGTCGCCAGAACTTGATGCAGTCGATTCCGTCAAGTAAGTCAGAGGACACCTCTATTGACCGTTGATGAACAATTTCTTCTGGCCAAACTGGAGGATATATTTGTAACCGGCAAGTGGTTGCAACAAAAAGTATCAGACAGCTGATGACACCAAGTACATTCATTACGATTGACTTGAGAGTATGATTGATAGTGCGATTTAGTACTGATCGATATTTACTGTGGGGTCTTCTGAAACTGTACTTAAAGCCCAAGCCATAAAAATTCACCCCGATTTATGCGTCAAAATCATTGATATTTGCACTAATATTCCGCACATGAGCCTTTCAAATAAATAATAATTGCGTTAATACCTTACACACAGCTTATTTTCAATACCGATCCAATTTTTTTTTGGAAAGCCCTTTAACCATACCCCCGGAAAATTCCGCTCTGGTTAATTTCACTTCTTTCCGTGGTACTATAGGAATATCTCTATGTTTTTATAGTGAATGTATTTAATGTATTTCAAAACTTTGTCCTCTATGATCTCAAAAAATCTTCATATAATTTAAATTAAATAAATTTCATTATATCCTCCATTATCTTGAGAACGTTTTAAGGTATCAAATATTTAAAAACTTTGTCCTCAATGATCACAAAAAATTTTCAAATAATTTAAATAAAATTAATTCCATAACATTTTTTGTTTTCTTGTGAATGTTTTAGCTATTTAGGAATTTCATAATACTGTCTATTTTTTTAGGAGTGTTTTTTTTTAAGATATCAACTATTTTCGAACTTTGTCCGCTATGATCTAAGAAAATCTTCAAATGATTTAAATGAAATAAATTTCATAATACTCTCTGTTTTATTGTGAATGTTTTAGGGTTATTTGCTTTTAACAATAGGATTGCTATCTTAGACTTTTTTTACATAAACTATTTTTAGACAGTCTTGTATTAAATTTTGAATACAGCCATTGCCTTTCTCGCTTTAGTCCATAGCCCCTTATTTCATTAGAATCCATCCAATTGAGTAAATGATTGAAAGAACAGCAACCCAACAATGTCTGGTTTCTCATTTTTATAATAATAATATTTAGTACGAAGAAAAGTATTTATTTTAAATATATTTTTCTATCTACCTAATCTAGGTATCTACCTACTCAAGTAAAACATTGTATGAAATATTCTAAGAATCTTACAATCATATTTATATGCATATCTACCTATCTTTTTTTTGAAATATTTTTCATTTTCGACCTTACGAGACTTGGAATAAAATGAGATTTTCTGATAAATACCTATCCACCATTGTATACTCTTTTAAATTTTATTTAGGAGGAACTTCAGAAAACAAGTGTAGGTATTTACTGAGCAATTTGATTGATTTATTTAAAAGAAATAGAATTGGAAATTTATTTTAAATAACCTTTAAAATTCTCAGAATTAAACTCTAAGTTGATTTTGTTTTATCGAATAAAATAAAATTTACCTGAGAACTTTCTTCATTTAATAAGAATCTTAATGGAGATATATCATCGCAAAAAGAAATTTCAGACAAAATCTATCGGATTAGAGAGTAGAGGAAAACTTATATACAGAACATGGTAATATCGAGAAATATTGCAAGTTGCAAAAATTTCAAAACTCTTTCTATCGAATAAGTTCAATATAACAATAAGTAAGAAATAATATGGAAACATTTTAAAAATGAAATTCAAACGAAAATTGTAAGCATTTATCTACATAATGTACTTACATACATTGTTTTTTTTTATTTACGTCTTGATTTAAGTTTAATTTGAACCTTGAAACAAATTACTAATATTCTAACCGGTTACGTCAAGCTTATAATTCTCATCGATACGTTAATATGCTTAATAGATACATTAACTTATTAGAAATAAAAAAAAATTATTTATACAAGAAACAAAAATAAAAAAAATAAACAACAATAACACCATTATAACTCAAGCATTATAAGAACCGGAATTATAATCACACTTAAAACCACTTAACACTTAAAAGACCTTCACCTGCTCATTGGCACATTATAATAAAAGTATCTATCTATCTATCTATCTTTTCATCGATACATTAATAAGACAAAAAAAAATTTAAAATCGTGATCATTAACTATATTTTTTTTTTTAAGTTAAATTAAGTATAATTTTTTCTTATTATTACCTCTATTAGAGTTTGAGAATCTTGCATAATTTGAATGCAAATTAAATGGAAATAAACAACAATTATCAGAAAAAAAACATACGATACTCTTGTAGTTCTGAGAAAAAAAAAAGATACAAATGTATCTATGATATCATTCAGTTAAACGTATTAAACTGTAGTTTTTTCTGTTTACTTTTACTATAGACGTATATATATAGAAATGGTTTCTACATAAAAAAGTAGATTTAATTACACAGTAAGTATATAATTGGTGAATTCGCGGGTATTGCGATTTAATTATGTCTTTTTTTTGTTGTTATTTTGCGCTTCTGTCGCTGATAACGTAAGTCGTCGCTGCCGCCATCGAGATACGAGATACTCGTACAGTGTCATGATCATGCAAAGTCTATAAATTAAATCTACCTACTTTTTATGTTTGTCATTTTTAATTTCAGAGGTAGGAAGCTGGTTTTGCCAACGCAGCTTTTGAACATTTTATCTTCGTTTCTATATTTAAATGAGTGTCAGAGTTAATTAGCACTTTTACTTAGGATCTTTTTTTTTTTTCTTCTTCTTTATATTTCTACCCTAGAGCTGTCTTGAGATATTTATCTAAGGAAACAACTTGTAAGATTGATAATAATTAAACTCAGTTTTTATTTTATCTTTTTTATTATAAGAAAGGTGCGGTGCGTAGTAAAATTTGTATAGCTATCAAGAAGTGACATATACACACACATGCAAAATAATAAGATACATGTATCTTTACGAATGCAAAAGTCGTAATAATAATAGGTATTTTGGTGAGATATTTTACAGTTCATTAGGGACATTAGGAATGAGTGACAAGAATAAGAAAAGCTAAAGTTTATCTTTATGAAACAAAAACAGGAAATTTACAATTTCAAAAGTTAACTGACACATCAATCAAAATGTTGTCTCTCTTTAAGTCTGATTTAATTATGACACGTCGAATATATACAATTTTTATATATTTGCATATACATACAAAGTAAGCATGCAGATATATCCATTTGTTGATGTTTAATTTTCTTTTGAAAATTAAAATTTATTTTAACTCTTTTTGCAACAAAAACGTGTTGCTTCTTCCTGTGTTGATGTCGTTCTTGTTTTTTGTAATACTGCCTACATACATATATAGATATTTCCTGGAAAAGTCATTAAACTTGAATTTATGAAAACAAATTTGGCTTTATTTAAATAATAATAAAATGTAGGTACGAGTATATATTTCAATTTCTTCGAATTAAGTTCTGTTACAGAGAACTACATAGACATACACAAATCTAACCTGAATGTCATGGGTTAAGTATAGTTTTTGTAATTTATAAAAAAGTCAAATCCGGACTGTGTTCCCAATTAGTTGCTGTAGCTGTTGTCTTTGCATTTCATTGCAATTTCTGGAAAATTTACATTATATTTTTTTTTTTTTATTAAGCTATATTCACTGGAATTGCAGTATATCTTTGAAAGATATTTTTGTTGTAATTTTAGTTTGTTGAACTTGCTTACAGGTATATTTTTTATGAAATAAAAAAACTTGAAGCAAGCGCATGTTGAGTAATTATTTTTTGTGAAGAAATAAAAATAGCAAAATAAAGTCATCATCAATTATTTATTCTGTGATGAGGTAATGCAATTATAAAAATTTAAGTAATGAGGTATTTTTAGGTGTGAGGATAATTTGCAATTATTTTTAAATTTACTAAAATAGATATTTATATAGTGAAAGAGATGTATGTAGGTAGCTATATGTAAACAAAATGGTATTCATATTTTTGTTTTACTAATTTTTGTAGTTTATGTTTTGTTTTTAGTTGTTTTTATTTACATATACCTACATGCGAACTATAAGGGGGTTTTCACTACTCTTTGAATGTTTGGACATATTTCGAGTGATTATAGGAAAATAGAAGACGATTAAAGGAGATTCTGGTTCACATTCGTTTGAAATGCCTAAATAGAACAAAATAGAGCCGATTAAGGCAATCCACATTCGTGTAGTGTGGCTTAAGAAAGAGTATCTGTCAGAAGTTAGACTAACGGGTAAACTGATGTACCAACATTTTTAGTGGAGAGGAACAGGTTATTTCAAATTTCAATGGAGCATTATTTTTAAAATTTGTCGATTGATATAAGAATTGGAACTAGGTGTTAAGAATGTGAGATCTATTACCATCATGTTCATTGCAGGGGAGAGAGGGGCAGTTTAGGACAACAGGAAAAAAAATAATAAAACAATAATGTACGACTTTTTTTAAATAGGTAATACTTATTTAAAATTTGTAGTTTAAAAAAAAATTAATCTTAATCCGTTTAGCCAATAATAAGAAAACTCAAAATAAAACAAAATTCTATGAGAACTTGTTTAGTGTAAATTAATATAATTTTTGTTAGGAGATCACACTCATTTTTAGCATATAGAAAATGCTTTATAAAAATCATAGATGCCGTTCTTTAGAAAAAATATTTATTTTAACGAATTTTAAACGGGTGTATGAAAGGTAGGTACCGTTATTTTTTTTTATAAAAGTAAAGTCCGATCTTAAAATATAATGAAATAGTGTAAAAAAAAACTCGTGAAAACTGAGTTTAAAAAAATCGAACATTCAAAATATTTGATTTTCATGATTTTAATGCAATTTTTTTTTTTTTAATTTTGACTAAAAGTTTATCTCTTTTAGAAGTTTTTTGTATAATTAAAATCATTGAAAGCGTTAAAACCATTTTGACGAGAATAGAAAATAAAATAATGTGGTTCTTTGAGAAGTATGCCATATATTTTTACAATTTTTTGAAAAATGTTTTCTGATGATAAATTTTTTTATAATAATATGAAATAATATTAATGTTTAACATATTTTGCGAAAAAATTGCTTTGAACATTGGTATTAATGGTGCACTTTTGGACATTAGAGAAGGAACACATTGGGACATATTCAGAATATAAAATTGAATATAAGAAATGCCGTTTCGAGTTCAAATGTATATGTAGATGTAATAATTTAATAATTTGTAATTATCAATTAATTGTTGTACCTCGTGGCATGATGGTTAGAGCGAAGGACTGTCATGCCAAAGGTCTGGGTTCGAATCCCAGACACTGCCACCTAAAAACAGAAATGTTTTTTTTTCGAGGTACTACCTCTTGCGAGGAACTGACAAATCCTCCAAGAGTATGCTTGTCATGAATAAGTGCTTCTCACCTAGCCGTTCGGAATCGGCAAAAAATTGTAGGTCAACTCCATTTCTGGCAACGACACGCACACAGGAATGGTTGAGAGTTGTTAGTCACTAGGCACTGGTTCTCCATGAGCTGTTGCGCCACTAAATGTATTTATTTATTTATTTTTTTAATTATCAATGTTAGCACAGAAAATCGTTGTTTCATCTTATAATGTCGGTAGAGTCATGGACGAAATGTTGAGACAAAATCAAAGAATTTGTTTCATTTGAAGCCCACACAACTATTTATTTATTATGTTGCCGGGTTGATTAATGTAAAAATTGCCCTAAGGTACCTTCCTTTTCCCTAACGCAAAAAGGCTTTCGGGCAAAAAAAAAAAACCTGCGTGAAAAATTATAATATATTCAAGCTTCAAGCTTCTTGTTTATTTCGTTTGAGCATGTTTTGAGTCCATTTTTGCTTGAAAAAATGGTAACCAGTGCACAATTTAGTAAAAAATTTAGAAATGATCGATTTTTCTATTTTCTTTTTATTTTTATTAGTTTTTTTTTTTACTTTAATTTTTTTATAAATTATTTTTAAACTTTTCATTTTGGTAGGAAATTTTATTTTATATAAAAGTTTTGGAGTTATACCAAACAAACAAACACAAAAAGCAGGCTTATATCCCAAACAAGCATATTTAATAATAAAAACACTTGAATGTAATCGTTCTTTTATTTCCTTCATTTATAGACGATGGAAAGTTCTGTTTCAGGTTTTGTTAATATAAAACAAAAGTTCCATTAAGTTTATATCTCTATTTTAAATTCAAAAACCATCTGTCTATATTTATTTTCGAGTCATCAGTAATCCCCAGAAGTTTTACAAAAAAACCATTCCCGAAATAGAATTAAAGCTGATAAAAAAAATATAAACTTCAAAAGGTAAACAAGTCAATACACATTCTTTTTCCAATGAAACCCAGCTATGTGCATAAAACAAATTCAATAATATTAATCATTTTTTGCTTGAATGTATGACGTAGGTTCATTTAAAAAAGATTCATAAGCCAAGTTAAGTGTAAAAAGTCATTATATCCGTTCTGAAGCAAAAATGTATTTTCCCTATACAGTTATTTTCTTTGTTATTAAATCTGCAAATATCTATACTTTGACTGTATAATCAAAAAAAAAAACAACATATTTATCTTATCACTTTTTATTCTTGTGCAAACAGTGCAAAGGTGCAAACAGGCATTAGTCATACTCTCAAGATATACAAGCTTTTAATCTTATCATTATAAAATGAGGTAGGGTGCAGTATACATATATAAATGTGACTATATGCCTTCATAGGGTACGAGTATTTAGCTATAAATTTATTCAAGAGTCAACACCTTTATACGCAATATTTAATCGAATAAGTCAAACTACCTTATCTAGACCACATCATCATCATTTAACATACATATATAACACTTAAGTATATATTCTTTCTATCTATATACCTACTAGTAGGTACCTAAATACCATTTACCCTAAAAACTATTCCATGTGGAACTAAGTAAATTATACCTAAGATAAGTCTAATGCCATAGCAAAATGGTTAAAAGTTTTCTTGACACAAATAACTAACTAAGTGAGAACAAGAAAAACCTTTTTTGTTGAAAGTATACAAATGTTTGTATAGCTATGTCTAGTAGCTATAGCTATACCTATATAAACTTTACTTGTACTTCACTAATTAAATTATATTATTACTAAGACGCGCCACAACCGCATCAACCATAACAGCTACAGCAGCAAAAGCAGAAGCATTTAACGGTACATAGGATTTGACATCTTATAGGTATAGTCTAAGAACTACACACACTACTGTGTTTGCCTTCAACTGTCACCAACTTTATATGTGTCTATTATGTTTTTTTCTTTTTTGTAAAATAATTATTTTCATTGAATTAAATGATTATTTTCTACTTAGAGGAGACTTTAAAAAAAATTAAGGTTTTTATTTTTGTTTCTTTACTTTAACCACTTTTTCAAAGTCTCAAGGTAAAACACTTGTTTTGTTTCTATTTTTTTTGTTTGTCTCATAGATACCTAATGGGCTTTACCCTATGTCATCATCAGCATTAAATAAATTTATCACTGACTCGAATTGAATTAAGAGCTTATAATGATCATAAAATAACAATAGAGGGGCCAAATCCTAAATTAAAGAATATATCTCTTATTTATTAATTTTTTTTTTCTATTGCGAAGGGAAATCATAATTTACTTATCTAAGACTTAAACTCTTTTTTGTTTAAATTATAATTTTTATTACTTACTTTAAGGTCATCAAGATGGTAACCAAAGTAGAAAAAAAAATTATGGGTGTTTATATCCTATTATTTATTAATATTGCTAGAAATTGGGTTTTCCTTATTATAGACGAATAATTTTATTAAACATGATTTTAACAAATTTATCTGATTCTATTCTGACATAATTAGTTGGTGTTTTTATTTTTGAATTTATTCTAATTTATATGTATCCAGAGATGAGATTCAAAAATAAAATTTATTAAAAAAAAAAAATAACAACATCAATAAATTTATTGCAGTCAATAAAAATTAGGAAAATCTAAATGCATACCTAATATTTTAAATGTTTTCCAAAAGAAAATGAATTTGTATTTTTTTTTTTTTTTTTGAAATTTATTGATCATGTGTTTCTTGGAGAGTTTTGGAAAATTAATTGATGTTTTTTTTTGTGTTTAAGATTAATATTCCGATATAAAAGATAAATAATAAATAAATGGGAATATTGATCTTTGAAGATTTTAAATTAGAATGATGAAAGGTAGCTTTATTATTTTTTGTTTAAACTAAACTGAGAGTATTCAATCACTCTTCTTTTTTTAAATTAGAAAATTGATTTAGAGCAACATTATTATTTATTTTTAAATTGTTAATTTGATAAATAAATCAAGTTTGTCGACAGAATATTTTTTTTTAAAGAATATAAGATATATAGAAATTAATTTAAAATAGATAAATTACAGAAAATGTTGACAATTTTTTTGGAAAAATAAATATTCTTTTTGAATGTTAATGAGTTCAAGGATTAAACTAAATGGTTAGTAAATTACTCTTAGTCAAAATGATTTTTTATATGCAAAAAATAAAATGTGGTTTAAGCTTTTTGTATAAATTATTATTTTTGACATAATGTTGACACATTAAACACCAAATTAATGTAGTTCAAACAGAACACCCAAGGTTAAATCTTAAAATAAATTATTATTTTTTAATTTGTTTTTATTTTTTAATATTTTAAAAAATCGTGTGACCTTAAAAATATAATATAAATAAATAATTCAATTTTAATTTAATTTTTAGTATAAAGCTTTCGTTAAAAGAAATTAACGGGTGATTTTTTAAGAGGTTTAGAACTTAAAAAAAAAAAAAACACAAAAAATTCAAAAAAATGAATGAAATATTTATTTGAATCGATAGTTTGAACCTTGCAATTAAATGTTTAAAGATAATTGCATGCAAATGTTGACCGCGGCTGCGTCTCAGGTAACCCATCCGCTGAGTCCAATTTTGGCATACTCTTTCACACATATCGGCCGGTATCTCACGAATGAATGCATGGATGTTGGCTTCCAGTGCGTCAATCGAAGCGGGCTTGTCCCTATAGACATTAGCCTTGACATACCCCCACAAAAAATAATCTAATGGTGTCAAATCGCACGATCTAGGCGGCCAATTGACCGGCCCGAAACGTGAAATTAACTGTTCACCAAACTCGCCTCGCAATTGCGCCATTGTTTCGCGTGCTGTGTGGCATGTGGCACCGTCTTGTTGAAACCACATATCATGCAAGTCAAGAACTTCCATTTCGGGCAAAAAAAAGTTTGTTATCATCGCTCGGTAGCGTTCACCATTGACGTAACGCTGCGATTCGCATCATCTTTGAAGAAATATGGCCCAATAATGCCGCCGGCCCATAAACCGCACCAAACAGTGGCTTTTTCGGGATGCATTGGTAGCTGTTGCAATGCTTCTGGCTGATCTTCACTCCAAATGCGGCAATTATGCTTATTTACGTACCCATTCAACCAAAAATGAGCCTCATCGCTGAACACAATATTTCGATAAAAAAGCGGATCCTCGGCCAGCTTTCCAAGAGCCCATTCACCAAAAATTCGGCGTTGTGGTAGGTCGGCTGGCTTTAGTTCTTGCACCAGCTGTATCTTAAAAGGCTTTACGCCCAAATCCTTCCGCAAAATTTTCCACGTAGTGCTGTAACAAAGGCCTAACTGCTGGGAACGGCGCCGAATCGACATTACGCGGTCTTCTGTCACACTAGCTGATACGGCCGCAATATTTTCTTCACTACGCACAGTACGTAAACGTGTTGGTGGTTTAATGTCCAACAAAGTAAATTTGGTGCGAAATTTGGTCACAATCTTCCGAATAGACTGTTCAGAAGGTCGAGAATGCCGACCATAAAATGGAAGCAGCGCGCGATGAACATTTCGAACCGAGCACGAATTTTGATAGTAAAATTCAATAATTTGCAAGCGTTGTTCATTTGTAAGACGATCCATGGTTAAATTGCAAACCAAACTGAAGCTGTTTGACAGTGACACAAGGTACTAAACACACGTCAGCTGTCAAAACCAGTGTTGCCAAAACCAAACCAGCTGAAAAATCACCCGTTACTTGAAAAATCAGTGTTTCTGCATAAGCAAAATAACGAAACATCACTGCGTTACTGATCTTGCCAAAATTCTTCTAATTTTTCTAAAAACTTTTTTCAAAATTTCTTTCGTTTTCAGTCTTACAATATTTAATATACAAAGGTACCTTCCTATACTTGAACAAAGTTTCGCAATATTAAAAAATATAATTCTTCAAAGAAGTATTTGTTTATCTTTCGTTGCTTTGGCTGCAATTTTTATAAATAACCAGCAGATGACGTATTGAAATGACTTTTTAAAATACGCCTTGTTCATTCTTTTTGAAAGTTAGGTAGATTAAAATATTTTGAAAAATAATTAAGTTTGTATGGTGATTTCTTTATTTTCTCAATACAAATATTTGATGGTATAAATTTAAAATAATTTTAGGTGTTAAATACTCTTCTACAGAAATCCAATATTTATCCTGTCTACTGTTGTTTCAAATGACTATTATTTTTTATAATTTTTGAGATTTATTTTTTCTAGAAAAAAGTAAAAATATAAAAGAAATTAAAAGAAATAATTTTCCAAATTTTGTCATCAGTCTTCAAGTTATTAGACGAAACATTTTTTTTAAGGCTATACAAATATTTTAATCAAACGATAACCATTAAAATATGTATTGCAAAAAGTGTGAACGCTATGCAGTTTATCGTAAGACTCAAAAACTCAAGGGACACATATCCCCTAGAAAGTAGATACCTATGTATCTAAGAGGGTATATCTAAACACCTTGATTTATTTAATAGAATGTTAGCTTAATTATTCAATTTATTGTTTATTTTTTATATTCAAATGAAAACAGAAAATTAATAAAATTTAATAGAAATTAATTTGAGTAGATATTATGAACTCGTAAGTAAGTATGTATGTATGTATATCTCTTATAATAAATTCCACTGTGCATATTTAAATATATACATTTTAAAATTCACTAGAATTGTCAAAAATAATCAACAAAAAAACACACAAAACAAAATGTCAACAAATAAACAAAATGCCATCATGACTTGATGATGATTCTTTAGAAAAAAACAACACAAATTCGTAGCAAAAACGAAATCTAAACAATAAAAAGAGAAGAAACAAAAAAAAAAACTCTGTGAGAGTTGTTCATCAATTTATTGATCACTTGCGGGATGTTTTATTTTTATGAGAATTTATTTTTTTTTACCCAAATCTGATAATGTGCATTGAATTTCCCCCTCATCGTTAGGTATACAAAAATTCAAAAACAACAACACAACAAAAAAAAAAAGGTCAATCACTATGAGATAACCTAATTTCGTGTCTCTATCAAACTAATACAAATATTTACACATAGGCATACATTTTTCCTCATAGAATTTCGTCACATTATATTCGTATAATTTATCACCTTCAATTTCAATTTCAAGTCATATCATCGATAGAATGTAGGATAGATATATATTTTTATGATGGTTTTCTCTCCTCTGTCACAACCTTGGCAACAATTTAAAATCCAATTCAAGTCTTATTCAGCATACCGCATGAAAAACAAAAACCTAATAATCAACATCAATAACAGACAGTACGTGAGCTTTCCAAAGTAATCAATGATTTTCTTGAACAAAAAAAATCAAAGGCTAGAAAAATTAAATATTTTCAACACCTCTATACCTATATGTATGTAGCTAGCTATTATATTGGTTTATTATTTTAACCTAAATCAGTTTCCAAGGAAAGTAAAATAATATTCTTGGTGGTGTTTGGCCCTAAATTGATAAACAAACATAGTTGGAGCTGCTGTCTTCCCGATTGCACACAACAAAAAAAAAAAAAGAAAGGCTACAAACAGTCTTGTTAACTTTAGACACCTAAGCATCTTTCTATAGCTATATGCTTCTAGGAAGGCACTTTAGAAAAAAAAAAAATAATGTGTGTTTGGGCCTAATCATAAGTAAACAAATAGTTCCCGATTGCCAATGGGTACCTAACCTACCTACGTTTTAAATCGATTTTTTGTGTTTCCATATGTTTTGACGAACAATTGAAAGCTTGTTTGAGAGGTAAACAACATAACTTAAGTGCCGGCTTGTAAAGGCCGGCCTATTGAATTTTAAGAAGAAAAAAAAAAAAACATATATTGGCCTTAATTTGGGTGTGTTTAGTGTATTTACAGAATAATTGACTTTGATTTCGTATAAAAGGCACTATACCTACTACGTAGTTCAAATTAACATCAAGTGGAAACAAGATTACGCAATTTATAAATGTATCAACCTCATAGTATACTTTAGTAAAGTAGATCATCTTTTATCTTGTTAAAAAAGCCGGGAGCGGGTAGGTATGTATTTAGAACCTATAAAATAATATAATTTATTTAATTTATTTAAATTTTATATAAGCAGGCAGCATACATTTTTGTATTTTTTATTTAAATTCAATTAATATTCACTTTTCAGCAAAAATTTCCAAATCGTTAACAAAAAAACAAAAAATCCTGCCACCTGGAAGAGGCCCTAAAATATTAAAAATCTATGCAAGGGCTTAACAGGTACCTCGCTAAGAAAGGGCGTCAGGAGTATTTGCAAAGTTTTTTTTTGACAAGAGTTTAACTAAGGGCAAATCTTGGGAGCCTGACTAAACTTGGGAAAAACAAAAAAATTTCAAAGTAGGAAATTTTCTATATAGTAACTAGACTTAGGTAATTCAGGAATAAGTAGATACACATTTTTAACCTAAGCGTTAAAAATATTAGTTAAGGAGTCACACAAAGACAACAAAGACAGAAAGTAAAACAGTTTTATTTTTGACGCTACGCTGATAAATTTTTTTTTAAGACTTAAAGTACCTACTTCTGTTATGGATATTTCAACAAACTACCTATAAACAGTTGATGTTGTATCGTTTATTTTAGAAAAAACGGAATAGGTACCTACTTCCAGTTGGTTCTTTTCATTTTTTGAGAGTAAACAAAATATTAATCACATTAGGTAGGTACCTATTTTAACTTTAGGAATGAAGACAAAACAATAATTATATCAAGTAGGTACCTATACCTAACTGTAATCTAATTAAAGGAAAATAGCAAGAGGTACTATTTTGATTAAAAAATAAATAAAAACTTAAAAAGGTATAAAATCGCAACACACCTGAACATAGATAGATATGAGAAAGAAGATATTCAATGTCATACAAGAAACTTTAGTTGCACTGTTTCAAGGTTTAACCGGTATTTAAAAGTAAAAATACTCAACCAGCGCAATAACCTTACAATTTGTTTAAAAAAAAAAAAACATCAACAATTATTAACCAAAAGCGTAATTTGAGATTCTAAGAACAAACGTTTGACATTCTTTAAAAATTGCGACAAAAATTCTAGGCCGTTTATAGTCACATATCTACCTGCTTATATTTACAAAAGTAGGTACCTATTCTTTGGAATTGCTTTGTGATGAACTATTAAAATAAGTTGGTATTAATCATTAAAACAAATTTACCTAGGTATAAAGATAAGGTATGTATCTCTGAGGTTCGTTATCAAGTTTAAAATAATTTGGTATGAATCTGATGTAAAAATAATTTATTAAAGAAATTTTGAAATCAAATAAACATTTGTTAAAGTTTACTTTTTTTGTCATATGTACCTGCCTACATTGCTTGTCGAAAAAAGAACTATTTAATTTTCCCACACAAAATAAAAACAATTTTTATTAATATTTTTTTAAGTCACATTTTTCTGTTTTTATTTCAGAGCTCTCTACATAATCCATAACTATCTAAAGGTAGACACCTACTAACACCTATTCTTTCATCGAGCTTTAAAAAAATTAGAACCTAGGTACCTACCTAGGTATACAAATAAGGAGAAAATTATTTCCAAAATCATTCGTTAGGATTGCTTTAAATTGTTTAACTTAAGGCACCTATTCATTATTGTTTTAATTAAATTTCTATAAACATGTAAGATGTCAGACATTGGGCGTGTTTTACTGTCATTTTTATATGAATCTGGATTAAGTTTTATTACGTAGGTACCTACCTACCTACCTACTACAAAAACAATTTTGAAAATCTCCCATTGTTTTGTTTTTGTATTAGGTTTTAAAATTAATCCAGATCCGAATTCAGATAAAATATAGTAAAATACAGCTATTTATGAAGTACCTGAACCTTTCTTAAGCCATAAATAAAACATATTTCGTGAAGGGCTAATTAGTTTGTTCACAGCTAACTATTTTTGGTCAATGACTATTGCGTAAATCCGTGAATATGAGCTTTCGTTAACCACAATTCTAGTCACTGAATTCATATTTAGACTTGTCAATAAATTGAAATCAATAATCAGTCAGTATTGGTTGATTATCTCCAATTAACCAGATCATGTGAAAAAATTATTACAGATTTAACCCAATGTGAAAAAACTGTCTTTCAAGGCAAAGAAAATTTTTAGGAATTGTAAATCTACTAGGTACCTATTGGAAATCTGTAATAGATAGCATTATACCGGTAGGTAGGTTCTTTATAATAAACCGAAGTCTCAAATTTTGTAAAAGTTTTAGGTTGGTTAAAAAAGTAGTTCAAACATAATATAGGTAGATATCTATCAATCTTTTTCTTTACTTCCAACTACATACCTAACCTACCTATAACTATTTAACAGAAACTAGGTATATTTCAATAACTTTTTCTATTTTAAATTAAAAATTTAAACCTTAGTTAGGTACCTACCTACCAAATCATTTAATTTTAGTTAATTTAAAAGTTAATTCCATAACTTTAAACTTACAAATACCTAGGTAGATAGCTGTTTTAATGGCTTTCAAGACTGCCTACCTACCTACCAACTTTTTTTTGTAAACGAATCATAAATATTTAAGTTCAACAAAATTCTATTAGTTGCTCATATTTTTTTTAATTTTAAAGTTTTACTATAATAAGGTACCTACCTACCTACCTAATAAGAAAGCTTGCAATTCATTTTAAATATAAGCAAAACGGGTTGAAAGACATTTTTTATTAAATTAAAAGCACTTGAATGCAAAATTAAAACTTTACTTAGTATAGGTAGGTAGGTTTTCTGGTAAGTACCTACCTATTTAATAAGTAACTTTCTCATTTTTTTTACCGACTTACACATACCCTACCTACATATCTAACTTCTAAACTTCATATTCAAATTTTTACTGTCCTCTTATTAATGAATTATACCTTGGTAGGTACGTAGGTACCTCAAAATAAAGTTTTTGAAAACAAATTTGATAACTTTCGAATCTTTTTCATGCTATAGTAGGTAGGTTTCCAACTATCTGTTATACCTACCTACCTCCTATCAAAAGATAAAATATCTCAAAGTCTATTTTCATAGAAATTACTTAAATTCAAGACCTGTTATCTTCTAACTTACCTACCTAGGGTAAATTATTGCCTAGGTAACTTCATAAACCTTCATACCTAATTAGCAAAAAAAAAAGTGACCAAAATTAAAAGTTTTGAATGGAGAAAAGGTCGAATGAAAAATAATAGAATAGAAGGATATTTTTAATTCTTATTATCCTATCTATCACAATTCTCACATGGATAAGAAACTCTTTGGGTATGGCAAAACCTATTATTTTTTTTAATTCTTGATTCTCCTAATTGTTAGGCTTTGTCAAAAAATATCGTAGGTAGGTGCTTCCAAATAAAAAAAAATCATAATAAATTATTTAAGATAATAAAAACCAAAAGAAAAGTTTTAAACGAATTTAATAATCACTCTGTAAGAATGGAAAACAAAATTTAAACAAGCCAATCGCTGGGCAAAATTTGATTCCCAACCTACTAGGTATGAAGATTTATGTAGGGACAAAGTGGGGATTACCCACTAGCTCAATTCAAACATCTCTCGCATCCCCATGCAACTATCTAAGTTTTCAAACTTTCCCTTTCCCCATTTAGGGTGTCCTTGTAGATACAATAAAAAATAAATCCATAAGCAAATCAAATGAGGAACAAAAACTTACCTTAGTTTTAAATTTTTTTCAAAATTGATCTCCTTTTGTTTTCAAGTTATGATTCATTCCAGCAAAATTTCGATTTATGTTATCAGAATTTTATTTTATTTATTTTTTAAAGTATCCCAAAAAAAAAAAAATAACCGCGGTGTCTTTACAATAATATTTTTAATTTTTTTAATTTTTCTGATCACTTTGATTAAATTTTAAAATGGTATCCAATTTGATATGATTTTTTTTTTTTATTTCGTAAAACTTTTCACTTAGAATATTGAGTTGAATATTTTTATTTTTTTGATATATCACTAAAATTCAACTCTTTTTTTTTCCAACACTTTTGAAATTCACAATCGAAAATCACTTGTTACAAAATTGTATCTTTTCTTAGAAGATAAAAATATTTTTGATAGTGATACGAGGTTATCCTTTTTATTTTGTTTTCTTATGTAAATCCTTTCACTTAAATTGTCGTCGTAGAAAATGAACAGTTTCTTTTTGAAAAAAAAAACATAAGAAATTTTGAAATATCCACACTGTATGTCGGTCGCAAAAATGATAAAAAAATCGAACAAAATTTATACTTTTCTAGTATCTCGTAGATACTTTGATTTTATTTGATTGCGTTTAGCTATATCTCTACATATGAACAGAGATATACACTTGTGTTTTTTCGGGTGTTTATTAAGGTTATTTCTTGATTTTTTTTATTCGAACAAAAAAAAAAATAATCGCACAATAACGCGGTGTTTATTTTGTTTGCCAATAAAAATATATAGAGGTATGTAAAAACTAAAATAATAATAAAAAAGAATCAAACACCCAGTGGTAGAAGTAAATCCGTGTACATTCAGTTATATTATTTTCTTTAGATAGAGAGATGGTGTAGAAAAATGTAGCGAACGGATAAAGATTCGAAATTCACGTCCGCTCTCGGTAAAGTATCTTACTCAACTGACCTAACTGCATTTCCAAACGAAGATACATTAGCTCGGTTTCGATTGAAAATCGAAAAACCGTAAATAATTTTTGTTTTGCCTGCCTCGTTTGAGTAACAAAGAGTGTAGACAATTGGAAATGAAATACCATCGAGAGAGAGATGAGAATATGTAATTTGGGTGTAGAGCGAATGAAATGCATACAAAATATTCACAAAATCCCATGTGAAAAAGTTTAAAAGATACACGATAAAAATGAAGTGAGAGAGAATTTGACAAGATGAATAAATATATTTGAAATTCTTTCTGTTCTCTATGCAGTCTGTTTCACTAGTATTTCTTGAGTTAGAATGAGAAAAGACTACAGTATAAGAGAATTGAGAGTGTCTTTTTTCTGGCCACCAGGGGGCGATTGGAAGGTAGAGAGAAGTATCTCACAGATACTTTTTGTATCTTTCGCTCATTCTCAATATCTCTCTCTCTCTTTCATTTTCAATCGTTTCTCAGTTCTCTCAATTTTCATATGCATTTTATTTTGTTCATCTTCGTTTCCATTTGATTGCACATTGGATTTTGTGTTCTTTTTTTGTGAGGGAGGTTAAATGGAAGACAAAAAAAAAGAAAGAACGATGGGCTGTATTATATTGGCTGCTTCGTCGACTAGCAATTTTGTTGGTTGCTTTTGCTTTTGCTTTTGCTAGGCCACATGTTGTCTTGTCTTCCTGAGTTCACTGATACAAAAACGTGCTCAATCGTTAGTTAGAAGTGGCAAGGGAAGTTTAGTTCGCAGATACTATTTTTGTATGTTGTGTTTAATTTTTTTTGTTATGCTGCTAAAAATCTACTTTCGAAATTATTTCGAGGCAAAGTTTTTGGGTTGAAAATGTGAACATATGCGGGTGTACTAAGTTGAAATTGATTTTTTGTTGTTGTTTCTTATTGAAACTCCCATGTGATTTAGAGAAAATAGAGAGATACATATTAATAGTTTTTTTTTTGTTATTAGATACTTAGATAGATGGGATGATGCGTACCTACTGTGTGTGGTGGTTTGATTTAGAAGATAACTCTCTTAACACTGGTTTGGGTTATTAAGGGATATTAATCACCCTCTGGAGTAAAAATCATCATCGACTAAGTTGAAGTTCATGTTGACTTGAGTTTGAAATTCAAGTGCATATATGCATAGGTACTTTACATGATGTTAAACTGTGTACAGTGTACTTGATAGGTACATATATGCGTGCACTATGAGTATAGTAGAGGTATACAGGGTTGGAAGGTAGCTGGTACTTGAACATGTTTTTTTTTTTGGAGGTAAAGTGGATGAGACCTATGATCTATCAGGTTACACAAACACCATGCCTCAATTTTATAATTTAGAGTTTCAATTTTATGCCTTGCCTTTAGGTTGGTACCACATGGGTTGTAATCTTAGTTTGTAAATTTTTCATTAGAATTGAAATTATAAGGTTAGGTAGGTAGGTATGTGTTTTCTAAGTAAGTTCATCTGACATATACATACCGAAATACAAACATACTTAGTACTTACTAAAAATGTCATCTCATTAGATCTGTTTAATGGGTTTTGAGGATTTGTTGATTTTTTCTTGTGGTATGAAGAAGTGTTAAGTGCCGCTCTTAACTGAGAGGGTATGGTGTCATCTGGTGAAGATTAGGTAAATGCATGGTGTTTTTAGTGAATCGTTACACTTAAATCAGAAGAAATTCGATACTTTTGACAGGTTGTGGACAGGCATATTACGCATTTATAATAAATTTCGGTTTAGATAGTTTTCTAGTGAGACGAAACGAAAAATAATTTGATTTTAAAATGCTTTTGGCTACATTATGTAGGGAGGTATAAATGCTCTCATTTTTTTGAGTATCCTTCTTGTTGTTTCCTTATAGGATTTCAAGGGAATTTGATAGGTACCTACCTACATATGGAACAAATGATTAAGGGACGGTCTTAAGAGACAAAGAAACTTAAGCAAAAATATAGGTAGTAGCTCTACCTATATTTAAAATATTGTAAGTAAACAGAGAAAGGCTTGAGAGGTTTAATAAATTATTTAAAGGTAGGTAGGTAGGTATAGGGACCCTCTTATTAAAAGTTAGTTTAGCAAAGTTGTTTTTTTCTTTCACCAGAAAAATCCTTTTTTGTTTAATTTACATTTACAGATTTTCGTTCATTATTCGTATTATTAGTTTGCACATGAGAGTTATAGATTTATGTAATCCACACTTGTTCAGAGTCCTGGGGTTTATTCATTACCTAGATTAAAACTATGCAAAGAGTTTTTGACCACTTCCACAACTTAGTTGAAACTTAAGCAATTTAATAAATCAGTAAGTGCATCAAGTAATTAACTGGTGAATTTAAATTTCGTTTATTAGCTATAATCTATAACAAAGTTTGAATCTGGAGGAGATACATTTGATATTTATTAGAGAAGAAAGGTCATAAGGATCAGAACATTGCTAACCCTTTTAAAGTAAAACGAAAAAAATACGCTATATAGGTAGGTACTCTGCTATTATCCTATTTTTATGACCCTCGTAAAAAAAGAGTCCATATCTGGGATGAGTGTTTAAAATGGGGATGAACATAAAAGAAAGGGTAACGTTAGGATTATGAATATAAGGATGTTTTAAACAGATATTTTTTACCTTTAAAACCTTATACAAAGAGTTAGATTGATGATTTAATTGCTGTGTCCCGTTAAATTAAGTTTAAAAAAAAAACTCAAGGTCTTTAATACTACGTAGGTACTTTGAACACGAAATAAAAAACCAATATGAAAACTGTGATATTTTATAATCATACAAATAAGACATGAATTGATTTAAAAATAAAATGCACAACTGGATCACATGTTCAAGGCGCTGAAGGTTTTGAGAGATTGAAATGAAAAAAAACGCCATCTTTATTTTTAATAAAATAAACTTATTTGTATGGAAAAAAGTTACTATTTATTAAAAGTTGTTATTTGCAATTTTTTATAATTTAAAAAAAATAATATGTATTCCGTGAAGAGTTTTTAAAACTTGTTTGGAAAGTACCGTTATTTTTTCATAAAAAAAAATGTTTTTCTAAAAATAGGTAGTACTTTGAAGAGTGTAGGTAATAGAAAATTCTTTAATACCGAATATTATAAAAATTCATTATTATGGTATTTTTCAAAATATTTGATGTTATTAAAAAATATATTTTTATTGCTTAGAAGATGCTGTATACAAAAATTATTGAAACCACCCAACTAACATTTTAACTTGTTTAAGTTTCAATACAAGTTATTTTCTGGCTTGTATAGTAACTAAAACAGGCCTTACACAAATCATTTTGGCTGACATTAAACAAGCTATTTGATTCCCTTAAAACTTCTCATCACAAGTGCTATACAATTCAATAGCTTCCCATCAACAGTGTAATAAGGCCTTAAAGAGACAAAATATTGCTCAACTAAACAAATTATTATATGATAGCAAATGGCTTGTATAATAAGA
Source organism: Dasysyrphus albostriatus (assembly GCA_946251815.1). NCBI lineage: Eukaryota > Metazoa > Arthropoda > Insecta > Diptera > Syrphidae > Dasysyrphus > Dasysyrphus albostriatus. The sequence continues at coordinate 17,652,530 of OX276338.1, forward strand.
CCTTTTAAAGGCCATATAACACTTTGCAATAAGGTCTTAAAAGAGCCACTTAATGCAGTATGTATAAAAAAATGTCTTGCTTTTAATTTAAATTTTTATTTATTTTATTTTGTTTATTTATTTTCTCCCGTATGAGGGCCCTTGGCCTGCGTTTTTCTTTGTTCTGAAATGTAAAGAATTTTATTTTATTTGAAAAAATGTTACTACTTACATGACTTTTCCGAGGTTTGAACTCACGTCCTTCCAATCACCGATCAAGCGCTCTACGCACTAGGCCATTCCCAATTTAAAAGACTCGTATAAAAATTTTAATGCATTGATACACTTCACGTATACTTCATAACCTGTTCAATTTCTCTAGCAATATAAATGAGTAGTAAAGGCCATGTGTTGGATTTATAAAAAAAACATAACTCGAGAATTTAATCAAAACTTATATTACATTTAATGAAAAGTTTACTTTTTTTAATGTTGAAACCTTTTTTTATTTTTAAGTGTGAGTCAATTGATTCTTTAAATGTTCTACAACCTTTAACATTTTTTTCCATACATGCTTATGCCAAGATCTTTAGAAATAAATAAATGAATGATTTTAAAAGATCACAAGTATTACTTCCATTTCTATTGAACCAAAATTTTGATATTAAATTTTCTGGTCGTTAGAAGGAAAAATATAAAACCTTACAATCATTCATTTCGTAACTAAATTTTGGTTAAACGATTATGTATTTATATAAAGTTAGCTTCAAAAACAACTTGAATTATAACAGCAAGTACGTGCGACCCATTTCTGTTTTACATTTAACATCTTTCACAAACAAAAGAAATAACTCACGAAAGAAGGCAATAATTTCAAAAAGTTTGCTATCAACATTTTATAAAACTTTATATTTCCTTAGGCAGGGCAATATCTGTCAATCTTAAATGAAATAGCTCACGAAAGAAGGCAATCATTTGTATAAATTTGCTTCCCACATTTTACAAAAACTATCTGTCAGAAGCAAAATGAAATAGCTCACCAAAAAAGGCAATCATTTCTAAGAGTTTGCTATACTAACATTTTAAAAAAATTATATATTTCCTTACAGAGGGCAACATCTGTCATAAGCAAAACAAAATAGTTCAATAAAAAAGACAATTATTTCAATAGTTTTGTTTTAAACATTTTATTTTATCTTCCCAAACAAATTACAAAATTCCTGTTGATCGGCATAAAAAAGATATAAGAGATTAAATGCAGAATTCATAACATCCATTTCGGAACGATTTTTGGGTGTGGAGATACTTGCAAAAAATCAATATTAGTTGGATTATGTGTATGTCATTCGACTGTAGATTTGAGGCAAAAGAAAAAACAAACAAATATTCAAAAGTGCATTAATTTTTTTCGCGTAGTTCTATAAGATTAAAAACAAATGTATTTACGAGCGAATTTGTAAAAAAATAAGCAAAACATAGTTATTCATTCATTAATATTAAAAAAAAAACAATACAAATTCAACCAAGAAACACATCAGTCGGTGAACACACATCGGCGAGCGCGCAGTTTATATCGTTAATCGAGCTTCAATTGGGCACTCGAAATTCACATTGATATTTTGATTATTTTTGTTTTTCACTACTTTTTAATAATTAATTTTTTTTAATAACATATTTGTTTTTAATTATTGAAATAAATACGGCACACTTTCAAATATTTGTTTAACCCGCTGCAGAAAACTTTGAAAATCTATCAGCTGTGTGTTACAAGCTTTTTTAAGCAAGCCGTATACAAAATGTTTTTATTTACTTTCAGTAAAACAACTTGGACAGGCCTTAAACAGGCCTTTTCATACTAAGGCATACAAGTATTTGTATACACCTTGCCGATTTGAATTTTAAAGTTACTAAACAGACTATTTTCAAAAATTTATATTTGAAAACAGTTGGTTCGTATAATAAAGCCTTATTTAAGTTTTATTCGAGCTATAGCTAACCACATTTGAAAAATTGGACCTTATACAAGTTAAATTGTTAGTTGGGCAGAATTAACGTTATGAAGTTCTTTTGGAGGTATCAAGTAAAAATACAGCTTGACAATTTTAGTTGGGTTGAGATACAAACCCTTCTGTTGACATTATATCGTCGTCGTTCAATGAAAACTCCCTAGCTCCATTTTTGTTTTAATTTGAAACATCTGGCCTTTTTATGAATTTTTACTAACTATAATTTCAAATGTTTGATTTAAAGAAATTTTTCCCCTATAAATACACCAGCATAAGATTTAGAGACATTTACAGAACTAAAATGTTTATATTTTATTAAATATATTTTTTTTTCGAGGGGTATCTCGGTTTCTAAAAAAAAATGGAGTAAGAGAGTTTTCATTGAACTTCCACGATATAGCAAAAATATTAATTTCTTTTTGAAGAAGTAAATGATCATAAGCAGATGGAAAGCTTTTAAAATTGATTATTGAATCTTTAAGATAAATTTTTCGCTACTACATTTATATTAATGTAAATGCACATCATTATAAGCTATTCAATAATATAAAAGAAGACGTCCCAAGTGACTTCCGGGAGGAAGTCCTGATTTTCTAACACACGAAAAGTTCCTTAGTACTCACTATTTCTATTATTTTGGAGATATGATCTAGTCTAAGGGTTGGCTCCTTCCAGGAAAAGACCTAAACACTTTTAACTTTAAGTGATTTCATGTGAAAATTCCTCACAAAGCCATAGAAATGTAAAGATGCATTCGAACTTTAGCCCAAGCTCTAAAACAGCGGATCACATGTGCAAAAGTTTTAAGAAAATTCTTTACCTTCCATTGATTCTGGATTAAACCATTATCTTGAAATAGTTAAGAGATTTGCCTGTAGAAAGCAATAGAGCTTAATTGTAAGTGTTTTTTTTTAAACAAATAAAATACCTAAATGCTGTAAGTACACTACAAATCATACGATTAGTATCAGATGTCTTTGAAAAGTTAAACTAATAAAAACATTTTAAGTATCAATAGTATCTAATATTGATACTTAAAATGTCTTTGGTTAATTCACAAGTTGCTGGATGAGGAACAAGTTTATTACACCTTAATGCACAACTTGTAAATTTCAAGACTGCTAAATAGACATGACTTTGAACATTATTTAAAGATCATAATAAACAAAACATAATCGAATGAGCTAATTCACACCATTAAGTAAACCTTGATTGAGTGGATTTCACTGAATCATTTGGAAGCACTGAATTTAATATTCTTAAAGATCGGGTTTTTTTCTAAAAAAAATATTTGGAAGCTTTTGTTTTTTTGTTTGCTCGGCAGCTAAGTCTTATCAATATCTTTGTTTGAACTAAAGCTATCGATATCGGTTGGTTTGTGTGGCAGCGATGAGAGGTAATCTTACGGTTGCCTTAGGGAATGTTATAACAACAACAATCAACGATGAAGCAGGACACTTCTACACTGATCCCAGGGTCAGCAAACTATCGTGGCTAAACGCCAATCTTATCACAACCCTAAACCAATACAGCCACTTGACAACCGGGACTGAACAGACCGAGGGCGACAAAGTCAACCCGACTTATAAAAGTCAAAAATACAATCTTAAAAGTGCATTTTCTACCATTAAGCTTGTTCGACCAGTAGTGTTATAAATGTTTGGATTAAATCAATTGGTTGGCATCCTTTTTTTACGTAGCCGCAATGAGATACGTAATCTTACGGTCGGCTCCCAGAATATAAAGCCATCCGATTTTTCTTCAAGATACTTTTATTGGTTGCTTTTACTGGTTATCCTGTAAGGTATTTTTTCTTGATGTTTTTTTGTGTATTTACTAAAAGCGATTAAATACTTACAACCTCAAAGTAAGTATGTATCTTACCCATATGAAGTTCTGAGTATTAAGTATTGAGAGTATTTTTTAAAATATTCGTCTTTGTCCAACATTTATCGTCATTTTTGAAAATGGTGGCTTAACGATATTAATAAAAAAATAACTTAATTTCATCTTAAGTATTTTGAAAAATATTTCCCAAAAAACATCATCTATTTTGGGTTCCTGATTGGACAGAGCTTGTTGAATGATTCAATTCTACTATATCAACTCCATCACTTTTCTTTTTGTTCTATTTTTGTGAATACTTGCCTTGACAATTCAAATTACATAAATAAGATATTGGAAGTTACACAAACACCAGATTGTTTGTTAATTTCAAAAATAAGTATACGGCCCTAGCCTATGCTTGTATTTTAAACTTTGTTTAATGATTGGTGTCTGATGTGCCTTACAGAGGTTATCAATGATTTTGGTTTAAATGTTAATTGGCATCATTCTTGTTTTGATAACAAATTATCGTTGAATTTGGTAGACTTTTTTTTATTGCCTGGATTAGATGGCGATGGGCATTGAACTTCAACTCGATCAGTTTTGATAGTCAAAAATTAAAAAAAAAAAGGAAAAACTCGTATATTCCCTTTTATTTACGATATAAACAAAACATAAGAACTTTCCTCTTTCAGACAAACACTGTGCGCGATCAACCTCTAGCTTAACAATATACTCAATTAGCTTATTCTACCGCGAATGGGCAATTAATTTATCTCCGCACTCAAAACATTGTACATTTTAAACAAATAAATAATTCAATTCGTTAATGTCTGCCTGTCGGTCTGTCTGTGTTTCTGTCTACTCGTATATGAGGTAAAGAGCCAACAAGCACAGAAAACGGGGATTTGCTCCATTGATTTGTAAAGCAACACAAAAAACACAGAAACCATAATCAGAATCATTAAACAAACAACATGCTGAGAACCTGACGGTTCTTATCATTGTAATCATCTTAGTCGACGCCAACAGAGCAGTCGTTGTAGTCCCTGTCTATGGTCATTGTATAGAGAAGCATTAAATGAACAGAGGAAACAAACCTTCAAGAATCAACTATCTCCCATCTCTGGAGTATGTAAATTCTTCCCAAAATACTCCTAAGCTTAAAACATAATATAAAACAATAGAACCATAACCGAACCACTGACTATAAAATCATTAAGAAAAAAATAACAGAAATTTTGTGGCGTGAAAGCTTGTGGAGAACATTATACGACCTCTATAGCTTTTTGTCACATCAATCATCAACATAAATACAAAACACCCTGTAAATTGATTGAATTCTAAAAATTTTTTCTAGATGCACTTTTCACAACTCACTATACGAATTGTGCAAAATTAAAATTCCCTGGGGATAAGCTTAAAAACAGATATCATGCTTGTTTGTACCTAAGTTGTATAGATAGATGCCATTGTTTATATCAAATTCTAAATTAAACATAAAAAGTTAGCAGGTGGTAAGTGCACATTTGTAGAAAATTCGTCACCAAAAATATAATAGGACCAAAATATACAATGCAATTGTTTTCCAGAGGTTAAATCTCAAAAACAATGGCCGAAGTCCAATACCTGTCAATTGCCAATAAGTTTTTTTATTATTTATTTTTTATTAATGCTTGTGGCCTTGTGTCTGTGTTTTTTTTTTTGTAATAGATAGCCTTTTTTAGTTACACATAAACAATATACAAATTTGAACATAATGTTTTTATGGTTCCCTATGCAAAATGTTCAATTACTATGTAACCTCCTGTTGTCCTTGTGAACTAGAATTAATGGGAAATTGAAATGCATTCATATCCTGTTTAGCCAATAAAGTGAGGAAGGCACGAGTAAAAACATTTATTCACTTCCAGAATTTGGGTTTTGTCGTGTAAGTTACAAAACATTTTCAGCAATGAATTCATTTTTTTTATTCAAATTTTATATTAATGATGAACAAATAAAATACTTTGGTTGTTGTTTAAATAGTCAGTAAAATATTTTAGTTTGGTGGGGGTACTCAATTACGAAAATTAATCAAAAAATCTCTCAAGGATCCTGGCACATTCATCTTAACAAAAAAAAATTCATTATTTTGTTCTACACTCAGAAAAAAAGCTGATATAATCAACCACTTTCTGGTTTATTATACCTGATTTTCAGGTTGTTATTTTTCAACTCGGTAGATCAGGTTAAAGGCTTAACCTGATACCTGATTTAAATGTCGTGTTAAATCAACGTTGGTTTCAGGTAAAGTTAGCACTGCCTTAAAAAAGTAAAACTGTAAATTTTACCTGAGATTTTTGCTATTTTTACCAGTAAATCTAGTTAACTTAACATGAAAATCAAATTCAAAAACATGAATAAAATGTTCAACGTCCTGTTAATATAACATGAATATTTAGTATATTATTTATTATATTCAATGATGAACTAACCCTGTATCCGGTAAGTATTATGTCTTGGATCCATGCTTCAAGGTCACATCTCTAACACTGCTTACCGTCCAATTTATTTTGCATTATGTTGAAAGTATAGAAATTAATTACTATGTATATAATTTTATTTTAAAAATACTTGGTGATACTTACTTAGTTATGAACTGGGAACCTCTCACACATGGAGGTAGTACGCATCCCCTAGGCCACTTCGGTGCATAAAAAACTTGTGCCAAATATCAATAAGTAGAAACTGACCGTATTTGGTTGGCTTGTGTTTGTATGTGCTTTAACACTGGTGTCACGTTGATATAACCTGGCAGAGTGTTTCTTTAACCATGGCTTGTGAGTGTGTTTCAACGCTAGTTGAGGGCTAGTTTAACAGGCGGCCAGGTTAAATTTAAATAATTTTATTCGGATGGCCTGGGTGTGTGTGTTTTAACACTGATATCACGTTAAAATTAACTGGCAGATGAGGTTAAATTCAACAGGTAAACATTGTAAAAATAACCATATAAAATGTTGCTTCAACCTGATATGCGGTAAAATAGAAATTCATAACAAACAGTGTTAAAAAACCTGATCTCAGGTAAAATTAGCGCTATATTCTTGTCAAAATTTCTTGTTTACTAGAATTCAGTGTTAAAATTACAGTTCATCTTCTTAGATCAACCTGAATATGGTAATATAGGCCACCAGGCTAATTTAACACTTAATATAAGGTTATTAAAATCAGGTAAATTTATATGGGATTGTGCACATTGTAAAGTGAACAGGGCCCAGGTTAATTATTTACCTGACTTTTTTCTCTAAGTGTAGTATTTTTATTTCTTGGAGTACATGCTACTTAATCCACTGAAGAATTTATGATAAAATGGTCACACTGGCCTTTTTTCAATAAATTGTTTGGTACTACTCTGAAACTATGTCGAATTTGACAATTTAATTCTCAAAACTTTTTCTTTAAATTAAAATTACTATCAGAATAGAAGGTTTAAAAAAAAATTTTTTTTAAATCTAGGAAGGAAAATATGACAACAACATAAATTATTTCGAAGCAAATGGTCATGACATGCTTATATAAAATAAAGACTCAAGGCTTTAATATTAATTCGACATGTTCTAAAAGTTATTTAATGTCATATCTAATATCTGATTAAAATCTTGAGTTCAAATATTTTTACGAATGTTAACTTTCAAGTAGTAAAGTTTGAATGGATGTTTCCATGAAAATTTTGAATAAAAATTAGTTTTTTGAACAAACTATATTAAAACATTTCTACTTTATTTTTTACAAACGTGTTTTGAAACTATCATTGCTCTAAAAAAAAGTTATGCGTTATACAAAATTAAGAAGTCTTTGAATTTTGAATTTTTTGTTTTGTTTTTTGAAAACTTTTTTTTTTGTACTAAAATATTTTAAACCATCAATTTCAATAGGAAATTCAATTTTGAAGATAAAGTTTTAGATGTAAAATTGTCAAATTTTATTAATTTTCCGAGTTATACCAAACATATTGCAAAGTGGACAGTGCGAATGGAATAGCATTTCCGGTTTAAAGCATGCAGAACTCTTTTGAATTATTGGTTCATGAGATAATGCACTTCAAATACCGATACAAATTGGTAAAACGATAGGACTTGAAAAGAAAAGAAGAAAAAAAACTTGCGTTTTAGGAGTAGAAACCACAATTCGAAAAAGTGGTAATTTTTACATTTATAGTTAATAATTTATTCATATTTTCAAACATTGAAAACAAATTATAAAAATTGTAGGAGGAGTTTTTGAGAAAAATGAGATTTTCTTAAACGGATTATAGCATTCGTATGGAAGAACCGTTAGTTATGCAAAAAAGGAAAATATTTTTTTGAAATACCTAAATATTCTTAAAAGTGTTAAAAAACTGTTAGGAACCGAGTTTAAGAAAATTTACCGAATTGTTTTCAGATACTTGAATTTTCAAAAAAATATCTATTTTTTTGAAAATTTTGATATACAAAATATTTTTAAAACTTTTTGGAAGCTTCTGCATAAAAAATGACTTAAATCAGTCACGACGTTTTCAATAAAATCTAATATTTAAAAAAAATGACTCTTTTTGAAGTACAAGGTACACATAAATATATTAAAAACCATTTTTAATAAAAATGTATTCTCACTCCAAGTAATTTATTGGATTTTTTTAAAGAAAATTTGTGGAACCATTTTATAGACAAAAAAAAAGCTTTAGTAAAATCAGGTCTGTCAAGATAGCACCGCCACAAACGGAATTCCAAAATTTAATGATGCAATAGTTAGGTGCAAGTTAGGTGCTAGTTAGGTGCTAATTAAGTGCTGCAGCCTAAGCTGACCACTTAATTCCCTTCCCTCTCAAACCTGTGGCGGTGCTAACTTGACGTCAAGATTCTAAGCTCAAATTAATTCGTTATTGAATATGATTGCATAGACAAAAAAAATATTTAAATTGTTGAAGCGGTTTTCTTGAAAAATATTTTCTTATATATAAAATTCTTAAAATATTTTTAGGGAAAACTTTTGGTATACAAATTTTATGTATTTATTTACGTGTATACCTAAATAAAATTTTAAAAAATTGAAATATCGAATTTTCAAAAAAAAAACTTTCAACTTTTTTTAAACATTCAAAAACTTTTTTTTTTTGAAAATTTTCTGTATGTAATATGTATGTATGTATTATTAAATCTCATATGAAATTTGTATATAAGAAATTTATCTAAATCCGTTCAGCCGATAATGAGAAAATTCAAAATATAAAAACACGTTCGGAGACAGGTATTATTAATAGTTGCTAAGTGCAAAATTGTATAATTTTTTGTAGTAGATCATACTAATTTTAGTATAAGGAAAAAGTTTAATCAAAATTGTAGAGTCGTTTTTGAAAAAAAAAGTATTTTCCGGTCCGATTTTTTAACTTTTGTATGGAAGGAACCGTAATTTTTCATTTATGTAAAAAATTTTCTAAAAATATTTTAGAAATTTTTTTAATTGATATTACCGTTTCCGAAATATTTGATTTTCAAAAAAAATAAAAATTGATACATTTTTTAAAAATCCAAATTTTTTTGTTTAATAAAAGTACCTACACAAAAATATTTATAGTTTTTGGAAGGCTCTGAATGAAAAAATTATTGAAATCAGTCATACCCATTTGAAGAAAATCGAAAATTTAAAAAATGGTTCTTTGAAAGGTACCGTTATAAACCGTTTTTGAAAAATGGTTTTCCTCCCAAAGGAAGCCCTTTCTAAAAGTGATTTATTAATTTTTTTAAGAAAAGTTATCGTTTTTGAGAAAAATACAATTAGGTATGTACATTTTGCTAAAAAAAAATTGTATGGCAGATGCCTTCCGTTATATAATGATCTCTTAAATAAATGCCACGTTTTAATTTCATGAAGATTCATATCAAAAATCTTAATTAAAAGTTAGGTATATTGAAATAGTTCCAAATTATGACAAAAAATTGGCAGGATTTTAATGATTACTGATTAAAATTTGGTGGATTTATTCTTGTGTCTTCTTATTCTCTCCATATAATTGAAAGCTGTAAGGGGAGGAGCTAGGTTGATCTTTTCAAATTAAAAGAGAGCTAACCCTATTTTATAAAAAAAAAAAAAACAAATCACTTTACCTATCTACAAAAAGCTAAAATTTATTAAGAGTTGATTGCTTTTTAATCCAGGTAGGGTAAGTGTACCAGTAACCGGCCACCTAACGCATTTTTCTACTTTAAAGCTGGATAACTAATTCAGCTGATTTTATTCGTTTATGTTGTTTGTTTTGATCAATTATGGATCATGTTTAGTATTGAATAAAAAATATAAACTTCAAGTGCTTGCAATATATTTTTTAATATGGATTTATTTTAAAAAAAAGTGAATTTTCACCAGTACCCGGCCACCAAATTTCAGTATCCGGCCACTTTGATCCAATGTCCGGCCATGCCCTTTTTTGCTTGCGATTAGGAGTAGGCACAAGGCACTAATGGCAAGTTATGCATTCGTTGAAAAAAATCGAACCCGAAGTTTTGATCAAACTTGTTATTACGATGATAGGGAAGAAGAAAAAATATGATCTCACGATTCTGAGATTATGTCTGTTTGTCTGTTGAGTTACCAGCTTAAACCACTGGATCGATTTTCTTCCAACTTGTAACATAGCATTTTTTAGTAAATCCACCCACATAGATCTTTAATTTTTATAACAAAAAAAAGCGGTGTCTGCCATACATTTTTAAGCAACTTTCTCAAAAAAGGCTCCATAACTTTTCTAAAAAAAAAAATCAATAAGTTAATTAAGTAAAGGCTATGATAATTGATGCTACCCCCCATGATAATTGATGGTACCCCCCAAAAAACTATTTTCATCTTCGATTTTCTTCAAAACAGTAGAAAATAAATATTCATTTACATTTTCAAAAAATATATTTTGGATTTTCAAAAATATGTTTCAATTTTTTTGTAATCAAATATTTCAAAAACGACTTTGATGTATTTTTTTGAAACTACGTAGTTAAGGATATTTGTAAATTAATATTTTCTTAGAATATTTAAGGAAAAGTTTTACAGTAGATGAAGGACATAAGAATGTCAAAAAATGCAGAGAATTTCTTTCTAATAACCGTGTTTTCTTATATGAAAAATTGTATATAAGAACGAAAATTTATTTTATTAGATAAACGCATTATGAGAAAGAAAATTTCCTTTAAATATCACTAAATCAATTGAAATACGAGTAAGTTTCCAAAGAACCTACTCACTGAAAAATTGTATGTAAATATCTTGTAGTTGCATTAATTCATAAAAATCACTCATAACGTGCCAAAAACAATCATTAAAATATTAATTTTTTTCAAAATCACATTATACGGGGTGGTTTCTTAAAGACGTCAAATTTTTAAATTTTGTACCACAATAAGTTTTTTATATCAGTGTTTTTCTTATAACCGGTTTTCTTATATAAGATTCATTTTACACGTTACCTCATGGAAATGTGCATGGTGCTTTAGAATGTCTGTCTTATAAGCGAGTTTTTCTTATATGAGATTTTCTTGTATTTGTCTTCTACTGTACTTTTACGAAAAAATAACGGTACCTTCCGCACAAATGTTAAAAAAACCGTTAAGGAAAAAGTTATTTTTTCTCTAAAACGGTTACTTTGATTTTGATAAAACCTATTGGTTTTTATTGTTTTGAATTTTTTCATTATCGACTCAACGGATTCAGATTAATTTTCGTATATACAAATTTCAAATAAGATCTAATAATAAAAAAAATAAATCCTTATAATTTGCATACCAAAATTTTTCGCATAAAATGTTCCAAGTTTGAAATATATTAAAAAACATTATTTGTTAAAAAAATCGCTGCAATGACTTAAATTTTTGTTTTTCATACAATTATATTTTATCAAGAATTCAGATGGCATTATCTTTTTTCACTTCAAACCATCAAAGAAGTTGTTATTGCTAATTTCAATATGGTACACATTTCGCGCTTTTAAAGATTTTTCTCTCATAGTTCTCATGCTTTTGAATCCTCTGCGTCTTGAACATAATAGCAACAACGTACGACCCAGTCGTGCATTTTATTCTTCAGGAAATCTTAAACCAATTCGCTGAAGGTCTTTCGGTTCTTGTGCAGCAGTTTCTTGACTCATTTTCTTCAAAAATGTATGAATTACATACAATAAGTTATGTGGCCGTATACTGGTGCCGTTTGTTCTAAAAACCGGCCATAGTAATCCCTTGAACAAAAACAGTGGCCGGATACTGAAATCTTACATGTAAAATACATTTTAGTTGATGGTAGAGGAAGCTAGAAGTATTTTGCTTCATTTAAGCATAAAAGAGATACAAAAGTTGATTTGAGGCAAAAATCTAGTACCCGGCCACCCTGGCCGGTTACTAAAACATCTTATAAAAATGGTGTTCCAGTAACCGGCCACCATATTTTTAATTATTTAGAACATTAAATTAATTTTTTTTTTAATTTTAAGATAGTTTATTATATTGTTGATATAATAAAACAAAATACAAGTTTGTATACTCACGGATAATACCGAAAATGACAACTTATTCTTATTGGTTTTCCTAACATTTTCGAACTCTAAAACGCAGTTTCTACTCTCGCCGTGAACTTCGTACCTTTAACATTTTTTTGACATGGATCTGTCTACAACAGATCTGTCAAACTTTACCAAAACGTAAAATGTACCTGGAATTTTTGTCAAAATATATTTGCCCATGTAAACAATGTTTTATTTTCTTAATATTAACGATTTAATTGAAAGTGGACGGATACTAGTGACTGGCCGGGTACTGGTACACTTACCCTAGGTAGGTACCTACGTAAATTAGATAGCTTGGTAGGTAGTATATATATATATTATACCTAGGTATACAAAGCAGGTGATGGATAACATTCCCGCAAAATGTAAATACCTACCTATCTTACCTTATTCCTATTGTAAAGATAATAATTATCAAATTCATAACGTGCAGTCTCACTCATCTACCTACCTAACCCCCAAAGGATCGCCCTGCAAATCAATTAAATGTTCGTCCTTAACCAGGTCATTGATTCACCATCAAACTCTTACTTCTTGATGCTCAAACAAAATAATCTTTGATGATCTTGCCCTCTGGTCATTCAAAGCAATAATAAAATAAAACGAGAAACAAAAGATGTGTAGGTACCTACCTATCTGTATTTCCTTTGATTCGAGCAGAGATACAGCACTAAAAATATACCTACAACCTGCAATCATCATCATCATCAGCATCATACTCTAAATACTATTTTCTGTTACAAAAGACATAAAAGTCCAATGAAAATATGCACCGCTCAAGAAGTGCAAATCTCTGTCTCCCCAAGGCTTGTGGGGAAATCATAACATAACCAAAAAACAAAAATACAGAGCTCCAACTCTAACATACCTATACTAAAATCAGGCGAAAGACAAAAATCTACTTCACGACCGTCCGCCGCCGCAGCGCAGCCACCCGGACTCAGATAAATTCGCTCAGATACACGCGAGACAAAAGAAAAATAAAACACACAAAAAACAGGTAGGCAGGCACTGTGGCAAGCGAAAAAGTGGCAAGGGAAACCAAATAAAACTAAAAAAACGCGTGAGAAACACACCTGCCGGACGGACGACGATGACTACAACGACGACGACGTCGGTCGTCGTCGACGGCTATACGGACGGTTCTCTCTTGAGTCGTTCGGACTGAATTTAACTAGGCCTCTGGCTGTGGATACACACGACTGCAGCCATTATTATCTTTTTTAAATGTTCAAACAAAAGGAATACACCGAACCAACAACATTAACAACAACAACAACTACAGCAACCAAGGTCTCTTCTTATTCTATACTAAAAAACACCATCAACAATAAAAACAACATGGCATGATGCATTTCGAATCGAATGCACTACACTGCTAGAAAGAAGCAAGCACCAAGAACACACATCCTCGTCATGAAGGACGACAGCCCCACGATTCTTTTTAAAGATATACACAGATACTGAGACTGAGCAGATAGATACATATACACAAACAAACAAATAAAACAGGCAAAACCGAGGAAGGAGGACTTAGGTAGACCGTCATTTGCTTTGCGAAAAAAAAACCGCTCTCAAGTTACCTGTTCCGTTCCATTCTTATCCTCCCTCCCTGCCTGCTGCCGTGTTTTTAAGTTTTTTTTTTTTTGGCGAGATGTCTCTGATGCTACACAAAATCGTGGACTTCATGTCCAATTTGAAGATGTTATTACTGCTGCTGCTGCTGCTGTTGCAGCACACAGAATTCCACCTCTTTGCATGCACTCATGCATGCGGCTCTGTCGTCCGTTCCGTCCACCCAATGCCATGTGGTGTCCCTTCGTGCGATCTGTTGTGGTGTATATTTGTATCTATGATTACTCAAATGTTTAGAGCTTAGGTAGTAGGTAGTCTAGTACTAACAAACAGCGTTGCCACTCTATGAAAACAAGATTTACTTACTTCACTAGGAGACGTTTTGATAAAAATGTCAGGTATATTTCGTCGAAGACTTTTTCTTTTAACAAATATCAGCAATAGTACAGAGAAACACTTAAAGGCTGGATGGACAGAGGCCAAAATACAGTTCTTTGTTTTATAGTTCTTCAAGAGAGTTCATCAATCAGAATCTTCAGTTTTCAAGCAGAGCTTTTTTTTGCAGGTATTATTGCATTATAATTTTTATAAAAAAAATAATAAAGTGGCAACACTGCACAGTCACCACAATAAAACCCCCCATTTTCTTAAATGCAATGGATCTTTCTCCCTTTCCTTGGCTTTTCAAAACATTTCAAGCGACAAGTTCAACTGCGGGATTGCGAATGTGATGTGATGAGTGGTAGTGCTGCATTGCAGCTTGCAATAGCAGCAGCAGCAGCAGCATCAAGCAAGAACTTTGAGAGGAATTAGACAGATAGATACGTTCTAGAGGAATGAGTCCCACAAGAGCTCATGCTGGGTGTTTTGTAATCTCAGAGGAATAATTTTCTATTTAAGTTTTTTGTTGTCTTAAATTGATCTGGACATGTAGGTATACTCGTAGGAACGTGCCTTTTTTTGTAAATACAAAGGGCTATTACATTTTAGGCAAAGTATTGCGATCACAAAAACTACCTAAATATTAATTTTATCGAAGGAATACGGCTCATTGAAATTTGAAGTTTTATAATTTTATAGTTAAGCGGTCATTGCTCATCAAATTTGTTGATTTGTTTGACAATGTTCTCATACATAAGATTGGTTTTTAGCTCATGGTTATTATAAAAATTGAAACTATTGGATCTAGTTCATTAAATCATCTTAATCATTGCTAGTCTTCTACAAAAACAATCCCTCAACAATTATTTTTTATGATGGTATAGGTAGTCAAATTCAGCACTTTTATTTCGAGTATTTAAAATATCCAATTAAATTAGGTACGTCCTACTTGCACAAAATCAGTTTGATCAACGTCAGTCAATTTACTTGCAAACGCATTTGACGTTTACTAACACAATATTTTGTTCGTCAACTCGATTTTTTTACTGATGTTTTGTACCGTGTGACAATTAGCAGGCTTCATTATCGAAAACAATGCTAACGCAGTAAAGCTTTTGCAATTTGAGCTTAAGGACCAGTACATTTTTTGACGCGAATGACGTCATATTATATTCAACAGCCTTCTGTAGTTTTTTTTTAAGATTTCGTATGTGTGGGAAAGAAAAACAATTTTAAAAGTATCAAGATCAACTCTTTTCAACTTTTATTTTTTCAAAACAGTTGCCATAATTTGGATAAAATTTTTGAAAATCTTGAAATTAATATCCAATCCCCAGAGAAAAGCTCAGCAAAATTGGACAAAAAATAGGAAAATTACGAAAAAATTTCAGGAAAGCTTAGTTTTGGTGGAAAGCTTTGTTTTAACATATAAAGAATTTCCTAAAAAGCGCCTTAAATTTTGGGCCATTGTAAATGTGTTTAAAGGGAGTAAAAAGGCGTAATATTAAGTTTTTTTTTCCTTACTTCACGAAACCATTTATGTGTTTTTTTCTTTTTGGAAAAATGTTAAACAAACAAACTGCAGCTTATGCAAATCATGTTAAAAAAAGATTTGCATACTGTTTCATCAATCAATAGATTTATATAAAATCGTGCAAAATTTAGTCTAAAAATGTACCAAAATTGCAGGATAATCGATGAGCAACTGTTTTTTGCAAAATTTGCGTTTGGCTACATCTCCTCATTTTAAACCCAATTTTTTGTGGTTTTCGATGTAAGGGGAGGGCCAGGGTTGCAAAAATACATTTTTTCTGAATGCATTTTTGTTTGCATTTTATTAAAAAAAGATTTTAATGCAATGTAAGAATATTTTTCATTAAAAAGAATGTTAATGTATGCCAAACATTTTTAGGACTTAACAAAAATTATTGATGCAAAATCGAAATTTTTTTGCATTATAAGAAAAATGTTAATGTAAGTAAAACATTTTCTGCATTAAAAAAAAATTTAATAGTATTTTAAATTTTCTTGCATCAAAATAAAAAAAATAAAATATGATAATAGACAATGATAAAAAAATTTCAGTAGAATTTTAAAAATTACTTTCATTGTAAAAAAATGAGTAATATACCTAAATATATTCAGTCGTATTTATAAACCTTGTCTAACTTTAGACAGCTGTCTAGCTCCAAAAAGTTATTAATGAACTTTGATTACAGTTGTCCTAAAGTTGACTAACTTGGACAACGGCATCGGTTGTCGAAGATTTGTCTAACTTGACATTTTATTTAATTAATTAATAAGGCATATATCTAACTATTAAGAACTTTTAAAAAACTGTCTAACTAGAAAACCGCCTTAAAATCTAATAAATAAGTCTGATTATGTACGTTAGGGTGGTCCTTAGATTGGCTATTTTTGAAATTTTGAGATGGATAGGCATCAAATGGCTCTGCATTGAAAAAAAAATACTAATTTTTCAGATTCTTATATTACCCCCTTGTCTCACTATTTTCACTTTAAGGTACTAATTATGGGTTAAGGGCGATTCTTATAAAACGCAGAAAAAACCATCTGACTTTATAGATCGTATCGGATGGGGGGTCTATTTCCCCCCGTTATGCTAGAGGGGTAATTTTCTAAAAACTTGGATCAAAACAGAAAAAAAATATTTAAACGGGACCACTTACAATGCCACGATTCCGTTCTATAATATGTTTCCAAAATAAAGTTTTTATTTTAAATAGTTTTTGAACAAGTAATTTTAATCTTAAAAAATAGTATTTTTTTAATTTTGAAGTTTGAAAAGTATTATTTCAAAAAATGTTTACAATACATTTTTTTTTGAAAGCATATTATAGAATGTATTAGTGGTTTTAAGAAAAAACAAAGCGTGGCGTTGTAAGTGTTCCCGGTTTTTTTTTTTAAATAATATTTTTCTGTTTTGAGGCAAATTTCTAGAAAATTACTGCTCCCGCCTCAACGCGGTGAAATAGACCCTATCCCACACAATTTTTGTCTCGTCTAAATCTGATCCATACATTCAGATTTCTTTCGCGTGGTTTAAAAACAGCTCTAACATAATTAGTACCTTAAAGTGCAAATAGGGTGACCAGGGGGTGAAATAAACTGACAAAATTAGGAAAATTGTTTTTCAATGTTTTGAATCGAATGAGAGCTATCCAAGACTATGTACAATTGAAGGACCACTGATATTTTTTTTAATGCAAGAAACTTTTCACATCGGATTGAAATTTTTTGAATGCAACAAATTTTCAAATCCTATTGACATTTTTTTCATGTAAGAAATTTTCAAATTTCATTGAAATTTAATGCAACAAATATTGGTGTTCGCATTAACATTATTTTTTAAATGCAAACATTTTTTAGCCTACATTAGCACATTTTTTAATTCAAAAAATATTTATTCCGTATAAACATATGTTTTTTTTAAGCAACAATTTTTTGAGTTTGCATTTATATTTTTTTGTTTAGTGAAGAAAATATTCGAGTTTATATTTAATGAAAATTTGTAATGTAAAATGCATTTTTTGTTCGCATTGGAATTTTTACAACTATCTGTACTCCATTGAATTTTATTTTACAGAAAAATCATGAGGTATTAATATTAGTTCAGTAAAATTATCCAAAAAAATGAGCTTCTAACAATCTCTGTAAGTTTTATAAATCTTGAAAATATAGCATGTCAAAGGAAGGGTTTTGATTTTGTACAGTTA
Organism: Dasysyrphus albostriatus; assembly: GCA_946251815.1. Lineage (NCBI taxonomy): Eukaryota > Metazoa > Arthropoda > Insecta > Diptera > Syrphidae > Dasysyrphus > Dasysyrphus albostriatus. Next base: position 17,670,601 of record OX276338.1, read on the forward strand.
AGGGAATAAAGTTCTGTCTTATGTGAATACCTCAACTCTTAACAACCATATATAAAATTCATAAAATTTTATACACAAACAAGATTTTGACAGTTTTTTTCCGTGGGAGCTACAGATTTTGGGAAAACCTTTAGGACCGTTTTACTTTAATAACATTTTCAAAATCTCATGTAGGTAAAATAATAAACGCATTTGTGCACACTTTTCTCAAAATTTGATGCTCCTTTGAAAAACAATCTCAGAGGTAGTCGTTTTTGTAGGGAATTTTAGGCACTATAATAGTAACAATAATTTTTAAAAACAAAATTAAGGTTGTTGGGATTTTTATAAAAAACCGATACATATTTGTCCCTTTAACAGTACAAAATCAAAAGTCTAAATTTTAAAATGAAATTTTGATTGGAAATTTTGTACAAAAGTTTTAATAGTTAAATTGAAAAGCTTAGCTTAGTTTCCAAACTTAGCTTAGTTGTAGGAAACATATTGAAAAGTCGCTAGTAGGCCTATTTAAGGACATGTTCAGTCTCATTTAAAAACATAATTTAAAAAAAAAAATAATTTTCAAGGGAACAAAATTGAAGTCTTCAAAATAAATACCAAATAAAAATTTCATAAAAGTTTTTTTTTTTCAAATAATTATTGTAGCAAACCTATGAGCAAGTTACTTCGACTTTGAATGTAGCTGTGTCTTTTTATATTCATTTCGGACTTAGAGATCATTTCAAGCCGTCACTATCAACGTGAAGTGACTGCTGGGAAAGATGGACTTAGAAGTGTGTTTCAAGGAAAACTATCGTACTTGAAGAATAACAAATCCCGTGAAAAAGAGCGGAAAGTGGGATCGTCATCGTCAGTCGCTGTGTTCAGTTGGAATGGATCACTTCATGCCAAACATCGCCTTCTGATGAGGGAATCTTCTTCTGTTTTTGTATCTTGCTTTTTTTGTATTCTTTCCTTCAAAGTATCTGATTCTTTGTAGATCATTTGGCTGTCCATTGTTACAAGACACCAGCTCTGGTGATGATGATGATGAGGATGATGGGGCCTGAAATAGAGGCTGGGTTCGCGCAACGACACGCCGACGGCCAACGACTGACAGACGTGACGTTGAGAGTGTTGAAGTGTGAGTTTTTCAATTTGAATGCACTTGAGAATGTCAAGGCAGTTTGGTGTGCTGGCGGTGGTGGTGATGGTGGATCGGTCGCATTCGGTGTTCCTTCTTTTTTTTGTGTAGCCTCTATATCTCCTGAAGAGTCCACTTTAATTGAAGGAATGATTTGTGCTTTTCATCTTCCACACACGGTCAAAGTCAAAGATAGATATAATTTTTTTTTCCATATACAGTGAAGACCGTAAAGAAGCAGAAGAAGATGGACAGCCGCCACCGATCGAAGACAAGCGTTGAAAACGAATCGTTGAGTTGGAATTTATAGCCCGACTAAGAAATTTTGTTTGCATAAATGATTTTGCAGGACATCTTTAGGCTCCTCTATACTTCCAACCAACCTTTTTGAAAGAGTTCCAAGTGCAAGAGGCGATTTCTTGGGATATTGTGTGTTCAAGTTTGTTTATACTTTGGATGAGAGTTGGGCGAATGTTGCGATGTGATGTGAGACGAGTGCGCTTTGGCCTTTCAAAATGCAATTGACGTCGTCGTCCATACGGCCGGCGGAATCCCATTTTGGAACTGAAGAGATTGATTGCCTGATGCGGGGTGCGTGCTTTTAGAGGCAGATGCGATTGGAAATTCTCAGAACAGTCACAAAAGTATAAGCTGAAAGGTGATTGTGTATAAGGTGTCAGCTTAGAGAACATTAAATAAACACACTCTCTGATGGTGAATAATGAGGAATCAAGCTATATATTTATTATTCGTTGAATTTGATTGTGAAGTGGATAGCTAGGATATATATCCTTGAGATGAAGAGGATTTCGCTTTTGAAATGGACGCTTTTGTAGTGGATTTGGGGTGTTTAAATAAGGTATTAGTTAACAAAGGTTGGAATTTTTCAACAATATCACACTAATTAAAGTGATATTCAGGTAAGGATGTACATTTAGTTTGTGTTGATGTTCTGGTATTGATTTTATTTCAAGGATGGACAATGGAATACTCGTATATAATCGAATTAAAATTTTGTTGATATTGCGATGAAGGAGAATTTAATGAGTTTTATTCTATTAAAATTATTTTCATAAGATTGATTATGGACAACGTGGTTGTGTCATGAATAGAGCGAATCGACACCAATGATATGATCTGGTAAATATTTGATAGGTAAATCCTCTCCTGATAGATGATGAAGTGATGGAGGAAGACCCAGACACGGGTGATACACGCAAATGAAAGTAGACTTCATACAACTTGGCTAGTTAAGTGAGATGCTGCAAGCTAGGAATCAAGCTGGTAGGAGAAACTTATTGGTTGGGTCTCAAGCCGACATTCTGAACAATAAAGTCAAAAACCTAAATATTTACCCCTTATAAAAGCTTTAAATACACCGGAAATGAGGAAAAAGAACAAGTGATCTGAAGAGTTTTTATTATTGAATGTTTTTGATTGTGGTATAAGTAGGTATGCTAAGAACCAACAAGGCTTCTGAAATCAAACTTGCAAAAAAAAAAATGGTCACACTGTCCACTTTTAAATTTATTTGGCATAACTTGGAATCAAAATTGAATTTGGGAGTTATAAACATTCAAATTTTTGGTCAAAATTAAATTTCCTATTTTTTCTCAGAAAAGCAAGGGTAAATGATGTAGCATTTTGGGTTTGAAGCAAACCTAATAATACCCCGTAAATATGGTTAAATCCCGAATTTATTACGAAAGAGCTATTGAAGATCCATTCACGATTCATTCAAATAAGAATGAAAAATGATTTTTACGAAAGAAGAAAGTTTCGAAAAGCCAAAGTTACGCAAGACAAAATATCGATATAAATCGACATATAAGTGATAAGTGCTGATAAAGAATAAAAAAGGAAAAAATTAGTTTTCAAAACAGGGTGTTCCAAAAATATGACTCTTATTGTACCAACCTTCTTGAAGTTTATTATTACAATGTAATAAATTAATAAATATAAATTTATAAAAGATTCATCAATAAATACTAACCTAAGACATTGACTGACAATAATAAGAAATACTTTTGCTCGGATGCCAAACTGAATATAATTTATAAAATGGCCCATTATAGCTTCAAGCGTCATCATATTCAATAATACAAAAAAATATAGAACCGATATAGCACGAACTAACATACATATATAGAGAGATTTAAGAAACAATGGTTTATTGCTTTTATCACGCAATCGATCAATTAAATGTGAAATAATGATTTAAAAAGTCATTAACTCCTCGTCAGAGGGGTAACAAAAGTGTTTTAAAAAGAAACAACACTTCAATGTCTGAAATGCGAAGCATTTTTGTTTAGTTGGGTTTTGCGACTTCTTAATTGATATTGGCAAAAGTTAGAGTTGATTCAAATTTCGGAAAGAAAAATACTTTCAACAGGTTCTTCCAAAAAAAAATTTCACCATTTCACAACTTAATTGTTCCTTGAGCGATTCAAAAAATTTGACAGACAGGTGATAGGTGAGACAGAGTTTCAAAAGAAAAAATTATATTGAAAACAGGGTGTTTCAAGAAAATGTCAACATTTTGCAACTTAGTTGTTGCCTGAGCGATAACATTGTTTTATTTTTAATTATGTGTCAGCCATCGTCTCTGTGTCATATTAATTTGAATGAAGTTGCAAAATGTTGAAATTTTTTTTAAAACACCCTGCTGGAAATATTTCCCTTTTTTAATTTTATCTCAACAATCACTTGTGCCAATTTCTTGAAATTACCCAAGGAACAATGAAGTAGCAAAATGAACACCCTGTTTCGAAAATATATTTATTTTTTTTAAAATTTTTTCTTGAAAATATCCAAATGTAAACAAATTGAACTTATCACCTTTTTTTCAGAGCCGTAAGAATATGGGAAAATTTAAGAAAAGTAAGATTAGAGAATGAATGGCTTGATAGATAGGAGACACACTATGTTTTGGCAATCCAACGGCTTTTACATCACAAGAAAAATATTTGGATTACCTATACTCAAATGAGTTTATTTTCCCCATTTGAACAGAAGTTATATCAATAAATTAATATCTTAACAACCGTTTTGAGTGGATTCTAAATGGAGAAAGATCTGTTTTGTCTTAAGTATCTTCTAAGATCCTTATCGTGGGAGAACTGTATGTATATTCTACCCACATTTTATTCAACGATCACTCACATACAAGAGACACGGACAAACAAATTTAAGTTTGTTTTGCAAGATAATTGTAAATTTTAATAGATAGAAAATTTATTTCTTAGCAAACTACATAAAAAGCCCTTGAACAAAATTGTGCCTTTATACTTAATCCCTCTCCTTGATCCGGCTTGAAGGACCAATGGTATTTGGCTGTATCATGTATGGATAGTAGGGTGTCCGTTATTTCCTAAACTTATTTTTTGGCAAGCACACCACATGTCGTAAGAAAAATGTATTGACCAAAAAAACAATTTGATTAGAGGTCTTTAACCCGTGCCTCTAGGGTCTCACTTCACTTTCCCCATACAAATTATATAAATTTCACACTTTTCACATTTTTTTTGTTTTCTCTCGAACCCATACTGTCTATATTTTGATTTTTTTATTGTTTCTTCAAAAAACTGCATTTAAATTAAAAAAATAAATAAAACTCAAATTTATTTCGATTTTTAAGTTATAAATAAATATTTTAATATTTTCCCTTTTAGTTTTTATTGAATTTGGTGTTTATTGATTTTTATTAAATTTTATATTTTTTTTAAAGACTAGATCAAAATATTAATGAAAACAAATTTGAAATAATTTATATCGATTTTTTAAATTATTAAATATTTTATTTTATTTAACTTTTTTAATTTTATAATTCAAGTTAAAAGTTCAAATGAGCTAACTCCATTGCGTTTCGCCCAGGTATGATAGTTGGGCTCATCAGTTATTAGTTGGTAACCAGAGTTGTAAGTTTATCAAATTTATTATATTTAATAAAATATAAAATATTATAATATTTAATAAAATTTTAGTTTTAAAATTCCAAATAAATTATAATTTGTATTTTTCCAAAAAAATCAAATATTTTATATTAATTAAAAAAAAAAAAAACAATTAATCAGTCAGATTCAAAAATTAGGAATAACCCTAACGAGGCGAGAAAACAAATTTAATGGGAAAAGTGTGAAATTCCCACACAAATTCGTATGTGGAAAGTATGACCATAGAGAAATAGGATAATGATTTAAGATTCAAGTTTTTTGGTCAATAATTTTTTCTTACAACAAAAACTTGCGATTTGCGGGGTGTGCTTCCCAAAACAATTAGTTTGAGAAATAACGGACACTATAGGTCTTAGTCAATAGTCTTAAATTATTTTTTAATTTCCAAATAAATCAATAAGTCCGTGACTTTTGGAATAAAACACAGATTTTTTGATAAAAAAATAATTTTATTTTTCAACGTAGTCTCTCTTAAGCTCTATACACTTTGTCCAACGCTTCTCCAATTTTTTTATCCCTTCCAAAAAAAATGATTTGTCGAGGTCCTCAAAATAGGCCTTTGTTTGCGAGATGACTTTATCATTGGAGTTAAATCTTTTTCCACCAAGCCATTTCTTCAGGTTTGGGAACAAGAAGTAGTCGCTCGGAGCCAAATCTGGAGAACAGGGTGGATGAAGGAGCAATTCATACCCCAATTCATGGATTTTTGCCATGGCAACTGCACATGTGTGCACCCTTGCATTGTCTTGGTGGAAAAGAACTTTTTTCTTGGCCAAATGAGGTCGGTTTTTTTTCAAATCGTCATTGAATCGGTCCAATAAGTTGGCATAATATTCCCCATTGATTGTTCTTCCCTTTTGAAGGTAGTCATTGTGGATTATCCCCCGTGCATCCCAAAAAACAGTCGCCATAACTTTATTGGCTGACAAACCCACCTTGGCCTTCTTTGGACCCGATTCACCCTTAGAAACCCACTGTTTTGACTGTTGTTTGGTCTCTGGTGTGTTGTGATAGATCCATGTATCGTCCACGGTTACAAAACGGCGCAAAAACTCCTCCATATTGCGATTAAGCAACGCCAAACCTTCCTGTGAAGTTGTTACACGATTGCATTTGCGGTCGACTGTGAGCAAACGCGGCACCCATCTTGCGGAAAGCTTTCTCATGCCCAAGTGATTATTCAAAATTGAAACCACTGAGCCATGCGAGATCCCTACGACTTCCACAATCTCTCGCACTTTCAATCTTCGGTCGGCCAACACCATATCGTGAATTTGTTCGATTGTTTCGGGTGTAGAGACCTCAACTGGGCGTCCAGGACGTTCGGCATCTTCAGTGCTTGTTACACCACAACGAAATTCAGTAAACCACTTTTTTACCATTGAAATCGAAGGTGCAGAGTCCCCATAGTATTATTCAAGCCTAGCCTTGGTCTCGGTAATGGTTTTTTTTCGCAAGAAATAATGCTTAATAAGCACACGAAATTCACTTTTTTCCATTTTCTCCTCAAATTAGTGAGTAGTCTGATAAAAATAGCTGTCAAACACAAACTAACTGACGCAGCAAGTTTCAATTTTGACAGGAATCAACTGACAGATGCCTGTTGACAGGAGCAGTGTTGCTGTTTCAGTAAAGAGGTCAGAAATTCAAAAAGACACGGACTTTTTGACGCCCTCTAATTAATAAAAAATGGAAACACAGAACTTTGATTCTTTGACGATTGAAAGTTGAGTAAAAATGTTGACAGATTCATTAACTTTTTCTATGATTTGAAGTTGATTAAATTTATTGAGCGTCTACATGGGCCTCCTCGTTTAATGATATCAGTTGCGTTCTGATGAAGCAAAACCGTCATTTTCCTTTATATTCAATAGCCGACATATTTACTAGGAGTTTCGCATAAATCAAATATTTTCACCTTTTAATTCATTTTCACGATCATTCAAAGAGAAAAGATATAACATTACTTCTTATAGACAATTTCGTGACCTACAAGCTTTAGCTGAACTTCTTTTTGGTAACATCCTAGTGTTTAAAATTTATCTGTCCATAACCTCATACTTTAACTCAATAAATTCAAATACTTGAAACTTAAGAACAAGTACTTAAAACCCAGCCTTCTAAAGAACTGTAAGACTTGCAAAATTCTAATTTTCAAGGTTTGATTACAAACCGATGAGTTTATGTAATTAAAAAATCAATTTTGATTGACATTCACTAAAAAGTATGTCCCATTTCCTTTCATTTTTACTTTACTCTTTCTAGGCCTTCATGGCTCACATGTTCAACAAACTTAAATCACAAATCCAACAAAAAACTAATCAAACTATTATTCCTACTTACATACATACATACGTATGTATGTACTTAGCCTTCAGGGCCAATTTACGATTATGTCAGTGTTTTTCAAACTTGATCCTTGAAACTACTATGTATGTATGTAAGTAGTTATAGATATGAGTTTATATAAAAGTTTTTCCCTAAACGACATTAAATTCATGAAAATCTTTCCAAAAATTTTGTTAGTTTTCTTCAAGTAAACTCGAAGGAAATACTTCACAAACAAAAAACAAAAACATATCCCGGAAATGATGCATTTCAAATTTAACTTAAATGTCATTTACCACACTCTAACATACTTTAAGTAACTAAGTTTTGTTGACCAAAGCATTGAAACTAACTCTCTTGACCGTCTCTTCGTATACTTTTCCCATCATCATCGTCATGGTATAACTTTGTTCAAAGGGTAGGTTGTTTTTGTTGTACTTATACATCAGTGTGGGTATAGTATAACCTTATACAAATTTGACCGACTTAATCTACTTTACCAAGGTATATTTATTCGTCAAACTGAAAACTTGTGGACGAAGTTAAAAAAAAAAAGTTTTTGCTTCGAAAACTTTTGCATTTTATTTGCATTCGCATCATGAGATGAAAAGAGAGGGTAATATTGCTTTTCAGTGTCCAACAATCCGTCTGTCCATCCCTCATCATCCAATATACGTCCAAGTCCAACTAACCACACCAGTATCACTGCCGCCGCCGCTATGAAACAAATAACGACATACTGGTTTTATAGGTCAAACTTGTACCTGGGAAATTCTTATCCTTTTATAATGAAACTATACATTCACTCTGCAACTCGTTGCTTTAAGTGAAGAAAATTCAACCTGACCTAGATACCTTCCTACCTAACTTTTGGGGAAAAAAACTTTGTCCTGCGAAAAAAAAATTTATAAAAAATATACCCAAATTAGAAGAACTGCTCTGAACTATAAGCACAAGGTAGACTGGACACTGGACAGGCATCCAGGACTGGACTTTAAAAAAAAAAAAAAAAAAAAACACACACACACACACACAAATTTATGTGCGGTTAGCAAAAAAAAAAACTCAAAAAATAAATAAAACCCAATTCAAAACCCCCAAGATCGAGAGGAATCTAAATATAATTTGTGATGACAAAATATAATCTTTTCAAGCAGTCAAGGACGAAAAATTTGTGCATTCAGTTTTTGTGAAAATATAAAAAGGATGAAATACATCGCATCGTTCATAATATCGCAGAGGGATATACATATAGAGAGAGAGAGAGCGAGAGTGAGATGTGAGACTCTCATTGCTCACTGAATTATGCATTCAACAATTTATCTGTCCAAAAAGCGCACACAACATTCTTTTTTCTTTCGTCGTGTATGTCCTGTCAAAACACAAACGCCCCATAGCATCTCTTGTGCGGGTGGGAAGCTTTTTGAAAATGGCCGTGAAGTGGACCGCTTGACACTCTCGAGCTTCATATTATAAAATATTTTATACCATCTCCGGGTGACAGCAGTTTGAATTGTCAACGCAGGAAATGGGGGAAGCAACTTGTAGGCCATTGCCAATGCGGGTTGATGTGACAGCATGTCCACCTAGAATGTACACTCTTGACCACCCTTTCAACTATATGAATGTGTGAACTGTTGCAATTGTGATTGTTGGTGTTATTTTTTTTTTTTTGTGACAATCTCTCATCATTTTGTCAGCACAAATGAAAATAATAGAATCAGAAGTGGGATTTTTTTTTTATTTTAAGCTTTTTTTCAACTTGACTTTGAGATACATTTTATGACTTAGATATGGGTGGATTTCTTTTTTTTTTTGTATGACTTGGTTTTTGAGGTCATCAAAAATACGTATATATTCTCAGGAAAAGAAGCTTTCGTGCACTTAAGGGTATATATGAGTGTGGAGAGGTTTTATATAAATCTTGTTTTTTTTTTTTTGCTGGTGAATTCCTCAAACAAAACTCTCATAATACATTATGATCCCCTTAATACGATGTATACCACAAAAACCAAAAGTTCATGGTTTAGAATTGTGGAAAAATACGGGCGTAAAGTGTGCATTGTTTTGAAGTGAAGAGTGTTGTTAAAATTTAAGAAGAAAAAAATGCAAGCAATCCTTGATGTTGAGATGAGAATGCAAATAATTTTGGCAGGATAATCATGAAAGATGACAAATTGTGACTTTTTCTGAGGTATTTTTTGTGTGTCATTGTTATTTCAACTGGATAAAACTGCATGGTTTGTCATATAAGTGGTAAATTCTGTATAAGAAATTTCTTAAATGCCAATTATAGGGTAGGTAATGTATGTTGAATGATAATACCCAACTAACAATTTAACTTGTATAAGGTTCTAAACAAGCTATTTTCAGACTGCTATAGAAATAGTAAAAGGCCTTATGCAAGCCATTTTGGCGCATTTACCCAAGCTAATTAACTGCCATAAGACTTTTGTTGACAGGTCTTATAGCAGCAAATACAGGGTGGCGCACCAATTGTGCTACAATAAGAAATTCAAAAAACTTTTTTTTTAATCGATGTATTTCACTAATTTTTTTTTTATTGGTTAGAAAATTAAATTTTATTTTAAATAGTTAGTTGTTTTTAAAGATTATAGACCGCAAATGACCTCCACGCTCTCCCACGCATATGCGGCACCTGATCAAAAAATTATTCATTGCGGCCTGAAGAGTTGAAGTTGGGATCGCCTCAATTATTGTCGTTATGGACTGCTTTAATTCAGTTAAATTCCTGGGCTTCGTTTTATACACCTCTTGCTTGACATAACCCCATAAAAAGAAGTCTGATGGTGCAGTCAGGTCAGGTGACCTTGGGGGCCAGCGAAGAGTGGAGTTCCTAGAAATTAATTTGTTTGCGAATTTTTTGTTTAGCTCCGCCATAACTGGTCTGGCTATATGTGCAGTTGCTCCATCTTGCTGAAACCAAACGCTGTTGAATGGTATACGTCTTCGGCGCAGTTCTGAGTAAAAAAAACTCCTTCAACATCTTTAAATAACGGTCCCCATTGACAGTAACGGTTACACCGTTTTCTTCAAAGAAGAACGGCCCGACAATACACCTTGATGAAACTGCGCACCACACAGTGACTCGTTCTGGGTGCAGTTCCATCTCATGGGGCATTTCTGGATTAGACTCATTCCATATACGGCAATTTTGCTTGTTTACATTGCCGTTAAGATCAAAATGGGCCTCATCAGATATGAACAAACAATTGATCAATGTGTTGTCTTCTTTGGCCATTGATATCATTTTTTGGCAAAATTCCAGGCGAACAGGCAAATCCTGAGGGTTTAACTTGCTAGTAATTTGGACTTTGTACGAAAACAAGTTTAAATCGTCATGAAGTATCCGTTGTAATAACCGCCAACTAACTCCAATTTGCCCCGATAAGTTTCGGTTCGAAACGCTCGGATTGGCCTGTATTACAGATGCGACTGCTGCAATTGTATCCTGAACCCGAACATTGGCATCTCGATGGTACGGCCTTCGTGCGTTCATGAACTCCTATTAGCTTGGCTGAACAAGCTATAGCCTTGGATGTTTATATAAGGCCTTACCCAAATTTACTTTGCATAAGGAATCCATGAAGAGAAAAGAATTTTTTTTAGCTGATTCTGAAATAAAAATAAAAAAAATATTTTTTTTTATCGGTTTTTTATTTTATTTTTCTGATATTGTATTTTTTATTGCATTTTATTTAATTGTATTTTTTTTCTCCCCAGTCAACCTCCGAAACCTTTTTTTCTGTATTCTGTAATGAGTTAAATGTTAGTTTAGTTATAAAAATGAAAATTTTTTTTACCTGGGATTTGAATTCGATTCCTTCCTCGTTCCAGTCTAACACCCTACCACTATGACAATTTACTGTTGAGGAAAATACAATCAAAAGTGAATAAGTTGATACCATATACTTCAACAGTCAACATTCAATAACTTTGCGCATCTAATTTCGCTCTTTGTTCTTCAAAACTTCTTAAATGATCTCTGGCTGTTTTAAGACTTGCTTCTCTGTTTTTTATCACTTATCTTTGGTAGGTTCCAGATCTTTTAAATTTTTGCCATGAGTTATTCATTCTTAAGTTTTCTAAAAAGTTCCGTGTTACTGTAAGCACTTCTTTTCTGTTTTACGATTTTCAATGGGTACTTATCGTTCTTATGTATTTTAATTTGATTTTTTTAATAAGCACAATATTTTATAAGACACAATTGTTGATCTTCACTGATTATTTTAATTTGCATAAGGCCTTTACAAACCAGCCTTATATAAGTTGTGGGCAATGATTTGTCGTGGAGAGCCTTTTAGCAGCTATTATTTTAAACATTTTCAGTAAAAAATTTTGGAAGGCTTTATACAAGCCATTTATAACTTATATTTACAAGCCTTGTATAGAGCTTGTGTAACTCTTATTTTAAGGTCTTATAGCAGCTATTTGTTTAAATTTCAAGTGGAAAATTCTTGGCTTGCTCAAGATTGCCTTATACAAGCTCTATACAAGCTATTACTTGCCAAATTCGATACCTTATACAAGCTAAATTGTTAGTTGGGTATATAAGGAAAAACTTGTAAACTTATCAACTTGTCAACATTTGGAATACAATAAATTCTGACATCTTTTCATTTATCATTTGCCAAACTATTTTTATTAATTTAAAGCTTCTGTCATACACTGTCTATTTCTGACACTATAATTTTTGCAAGATTAAAAAATGCTTAATCATTATAACATCACATTATATTTTTCTTCACTTGACAAACGAAGAAAATCTTAAAAGCATTTGGCATATCCGACAGGCTTTTATGCCACCGACTTCTCTCACACATGATATTATTATTTTTATTCTTTTGTTTTTAATCTTATTTTATAAAGTAAATCATGCGTATAACTATGTACATAAACACTCAAAGACTCAAACCATATGGCAGATTTTTTTTTCTTCAAAAAAAAGTATAAAGAACTCCCCCATAGTCAGTTTCTTAGCATTTGGGTACATAAATTGATATAAATGACAACTACACTTCCCACACACTTAGCTTGAGAGCCAGTAGTCTAAGTTGTCAACTTGTTCCATTCCTTATTCCCTTTAATTTTGTTTCTTTATTAATTTAAAAGAGAAGAAGAAAATAATAATTATACTTGAAAGCCGCTTTTAATTAGTTTTACACTCATTTCATTAATTGACAACTACTGCTACTGCTGCTGCTACTTGAAGAAAATGACGACAAGCGTTTAAGTTCAATTAAAGACTGCATGGATATGGCATCAAGTTCCACATGCAATGAGACGCATTCTTCTCATCATGTTTTCTGAGTGTAAACTAAAAGCAGTAGTAGGTTTTTTCCCGTATCAATGTCAATCCCTTGCTTCGAAGACCAAATTGCATTGAATGACTATGGAATGGATCATCATCATCTTGAACATTTAGAAGCGCCATCTAAAATTATTTTCGACTTGTCTGAAATCAAATGAAAAATTTTGTCCGAAGATTGGTAATTAATGGATTTTCAAATCATTTAATATACGTCATACCCTACAGCTTGATGAAGATGGACTTGGACAAAAAGGCTACCAGCATTTCTTCGAATCGACTTCTGTTTCCAGTAAGTTGTATGTCTTTTTGTCTCAGTGGTTAATGATTTTTTTTTTTCAAAATCGAAGATTTTAGTTCCCAGTGGTGTAATTGATTTGAATTCCGCTACGGTTGCGCGGAACAAGAAAAAATATAATAAATGATTGTGGGATTTAACAAAAAAAAAAAAGAAGAAAAACTAATCGATACTCATCAAAGTTGAATGATCAGACCTGATCTAATCTCCATCAGGCCTAAGGGCGGTTTCATTGTGATTCATGCCTGCTCAGTTACCTACTCTTTATACATACCTTCAAGATTTTGGGTTGATTTATCGAATAAAGGCGGCACTTTTCACAATTTCTTCTAAATCAAGACAAGTGGACTGAAGATCCTTTTTAAAGCCATCATTTATACCAGTGTTCTTCATGGTTTGAAAAATTAAAAAAAAAAACAGAGCAATATCCTTGGACTGTTTATATTTTCACCGATAAGAACCGAAATTAAAGAATCAATGCTAGTTAAGTTTAGAATTTATGGATGCAGGTCAATTTTTTTGCTTCTGGATTTCCTTAATCAGATAAGAACTTGTGAAACACCGCCTTTTTCGTATTGCCTTTAAATTATATTGGGAACAATTTTTTTTAAGAAGAATTGCTGCACCTGTCCAGGGGACCTAGCTATATCTTGGCATTTATTTTATGAATACTTTCTCTATTAGGATGTGCGTCTGTTGTTGAAAAAAAAATTGAAAATTTTGTACAAAAAGTAGTCTTATATGTGATTTCCTATATGGTACAGTCAATCTGAAAAAGAAAAAACGGTGCATTACATACGTTTGTTACTGGGTTATAAGCTTCGGCTTTGGATTTTGTTTTTGTTTTTCAAAATCTTTCTTGATTTATTATAAGTGAAAAAAAATTTTGTACGCAAATAAGTTTCCCTTAATTTTGATCAAACCCTGTTTAGTGAATGATTAATGCAAAAGAAGACATTTGTAAAGTTCACATTTTTAACTGATTTTTGGTGTTGAAAATTTAAATTTGTTGTGTGCTTTCGATATGGAGACCATTATCTAGTTCTTTGTTCTAATTATTTGTTATTTTAATAGTTAGTTAATCGGACCTCCACTACTTATAACAAACTTAAGCAGTATAATTAATTCTGTAAAGGAAAATTTTTGTTCTTAATAATTCAAGTCTGTCACCTGCATTCTGCCATTAACTGAGGTTTTTGAGATGTTTTTGTTATTTTTGAAGTTATGTTGAGTTTGAATGCGCAATATTTCCAAACGATACTTTTCAATTTTTTTTCGATATCTCCTTAAGTCTCCCATAAATGCTTAGTTAGTTTTAAGCCTTCATCTGACTACACATAATCTCAGAAATAAGAAAAATAAGGTGTCCTTTAGGTTGATTCACCTTTATGATGTGACAAAACGATAGAGCGCGTAGGTTAGGATGATACAATTCGAAAATCGTATAGGAGAGGGTTCTATTCTCCTCCGTTAAGATGGGAGGGTCAATTCTTTTCAAAATCAACTTACTAAAACCGAAAAGGAATTATTTAAAAACAATGTTAACACTAAGTTACAACTCTACATACATATGTAGTTACATGTTATACTTTTTTGTAAGGCGAGTAATCTCTTCATTTATTTATTTTATTTTAAAATTAAGTCGTTTTAGTGAACATTTTTCGTAAAATTAATATTCAAACTTAATTTTTTTTTCAAAATTTAACATTAATAATTACTATTTATGTTTTCAAAAATTCCATTCTTTTATAAAAACGTTGTTAAGCGCTAAAAAACAGAATAATTCTAGGACCTAAAATTTTCAAAATATTAAAAACTTTCGTATGAAATTAAAAAGAATCCGACTAAATAATCATAACTGTACTTTATTAGCAACTGATCGATTCGTTTTTCTTGCTTTTACCAAAAAGTTGTGTTTTTTTTTTAAATATTTTGAAAAATAAAAGTCATCGAAACATTTTAAGATTAAAAATAACTAAGAGCATTTGAATTTTGAAAACAAAAATAATACTTACATAGGAGTAAAATGGAGAAATGAAAAAAAACATCAGTTTTATAATTATTTTCAAAATTTTAATACAACTTTATTTAAATATAAAATAAAATAAAATAAAATAAAATAAAATAAAATAAAATAAAAGAAGCGAATTAAAAAAGAGAAAGAATTGAAAAAAGAAAGAGAACAGAACATCGTTGAAAGTGTTATTGTTTTTCTTAATACTTTGTTTTTAGAAAATCGCCTCTCCCACTTAATGGTGGGAATAGATCCCCCTTTCTAATATCTATACTCACTTCTGCCTATTATGTAAAGTCTATTGAATAGACCTTAAAATGAGAGATACAAAGGAATAATCACGTGCAAGACTTTTTATTATTGAATATGTTTGTTTTGCCCATTAGCATGTTTACAACCTAAAATGCTACTAAATTCACCCGGAGAATGGTCACACTGACCACTTTAGTATAACTCGGAAACTTAGCTGAATTTGACAATTTTGCACTCAAAACTTCTTGTTCAAAGTTAAATTTTCTATAGAAATGGATGGTTTCAAAAACTTTATAAAAAAAAAATTAAGCAGTAAAAATTAACAAAAACAAACCTTTAATTTTTTTTAATAAATTGTGCATAACTTATCTTGTTTTTAAAAAAAGGGTCAATGCATAAGTACACAGGCAAAATAAAGTAAAGACTGAATGTTTTAATATGACATATTCAAAAAGTCGTATTTTATATAATTAAAGTGGCTTTTTTAGTATGACATATTAAGCCGCTAAGATTCTAGTTTATTTTGTAAAAGCATCACTTGAGCGTATCTTTTCCCCGAAAAAAATTATGTGCAATTTAGAAAAAAAAATCTTTATTTTTTTTTAATTATGTTGGTTTTTGATTACTTTTTCTGCTTAAATTTTCTTTTAAAATTTTTTTAACCATCCATTTCTATAGAAAATTATTTTAAACAAAAAATTTTAAATGTAAAATTGCCAAATTCGGCTTAATTTTCGATTTATACCAAAAATATTGAAAAGTGTTCATTGTGATGTGACCATTCTTGCAGAAACCCATGGGTGAATTTAGTAGCATATTTGGTTTAATGCATTCTTATCGGCCACACAAACATATTCAATACAAGAAAGCCCTACCAAGTAATTATTGTTCTATTTAATTGGCTATGCTATGAATATTGAAAAGATTTAATTTTTTTTATATGAGAAAACTGTTTTTTGCATGAATTGTTGCCATTTTTCCTCAAAAATAGCAAATAAATTTTTCAACGGTAATATTTCTAAATGCGAGCTGATAACAGAAATGGTGGAATTGAGAGTCTTTTCATGAATCAATATTTCTTAACCTGTGCAATTGTTGACTGAAAGGGTGAATTGAAAGGGCGGAGCTGGTTTCAAATCCAGCATAGTTCAAGCTTTAAATATTCAACAAAAAAGGTGAAAGATCCGTGCAATCTTCGTTCCTTCTTCAGTTTGGGAACTGGTGATATAAAGATTTGGTACATTACAACACGGACATAAGAAAGCCTAAAAATCCCAGAAATAATTAGTTTGTATCCAAGTTTTTCTCATATGCAAACAACGGATATAAAAAAAGACATCACTGTGCATTGGATTGCGTTTCTTATAATCGAGTTTTTCTTATAAGAATATTTTTTATATCTGTAAAATAATGACAAAATCTGCTGAAACTTACGAACTGAGCTGTTTATATGCAAACCAAGAAGTGTCTGAAATACACATTTTCATAAATTTTGAAAAATTCTTCTGGCAATATTTTATGTTTTTATATTCGAATAAGAAGATGTAATAAATGACAATTTTTTAACTGTGCACGCCCTAAAGGTATTTTGAGTATCCTTGAAACTATTAAAACTGGTAAAAGAAAATTGGAGTAGCTAGACACGAAGAAGTAAATGGAGGAAGATTGAAAAACTGAAATGAAAATTGGAAGACTGAAATCTTGAATAACAAAATCATGCAATAATTAAAACATTTCAAAAAATGAAATCTCGTAAAGAAGTAATAGTCCTGGTTTTCAAAATTTTGCAATTAAAAAATTCTCGGCTTCAACTCCGAAAAATCTCGCAAATATTAACCGAAATTATAAAAATCAAATTTTTGATATCAAAATTTCGTTAATTCAAATCTTACAAATAATCTATCGTTCCCAGATTCACACTGAAAAATAATAATCCTGCGAATAAAATAAATGAAACTCGAAAACTAAAAACTTTTTCTTTCGATTTTATATGTTTCCGAAACATATTTTTGGCAATGAACAAATTTACATGACATTACAATTGGGTACAAAACTGTCTAAGTTCTCTTTCTAGCACTTTTAATAATAAATGAAATCTAAACAATAGCAATTTGATGTGAAGAAAATTTTAAAAGAAAATTCTTCTGTTTAAGTAAAGTGACTGAGTTGAGTTGAGCTTATTTGGACTTTAAATTTGAAATAATTATTCTGAATACTTAATGATATGGTCTATAAATAGTAGTTCGGTAAGGCACTCAATTTATTAGGAAATCTCGCTTAATTTAATTGCAATATAATAAATAAATTTCAAATATTCAAACCTCGTGATAAATTTTCATTTGCAAGTTTTTAGTGTGTGGGATTATATAATAAATTGTGAGATGCTTACGCCTGCCATACACGACCGAGATCCCCAATCCATTTGGCTTGGTTGAAAATCCAAATATCGGCAGCCAATCCACCCCACATTCGACCGATTTGGGAACGGCGCAGGGCCATTTGGCTCTTTGGTAATTTTTTTAATTTTAATTTTCTTATTGCGAGATTTTTTTTTATTGCGAGTTTTTGCTAACCTGATTTTAAATTATTTAATCAGGAGCCAACTTCTTTGTTGAAGGTCTACTTTTTTCGGTATTTACAACCATAATAAATAATTGGCTAATACCACCTGGAAGCGAGAATTCGTTTTTGCTGTTCCGACCTACACTGCTTAAGATATAGTGACCGGGGGCATCATCTTTGTATATCCCAATCATACTCCATCAAAAAACTAACTAGCCAGCCTGTATACTGTGTATTGTCTATAGGTGCTTTTTGAATTTTAAAAATGCTGATGAAGGGAATTTTTAAAAGAATGTGTATTTGAGAACAAAAATTTGGTAGCTTTTCGTAGCCAAAACAACACCGATTTTGTCAAAACAAGCTTTTCCAGGCCGCACTTTAATCAATACCCCAGGTGAAAACATCAGTATTTATTCATTCCTTAAAGAGAACTCTGAGGAATTACTGTTTCAGATTTTTAGGTATTGGACTCACTAACCTAAGTAAGTCCACTAGCCTTGTTTGTTTCCTAATCATCGCTTTTTCTGGGGAAGAAAGTTGAAAAGTTGAAAACTCAACAATTTTTTGAAAAGAGTCCTAACGTTAATACTGATGGTACCTACCAGTCTTAAAGCCAGTACTCAAATTGATATCTCTCACTCATTTAAACTTGTATGAAGAATTGAGAATTTAGAATGACTCTGTGAAGAAATTGGATACTAGGCATGTTTGCAAGGTGACAGTGAGTATGTTTGGATGCCACTTCTTCATTACCTCAAAACTATGCCCAATTTCCATGTTTTCAAAATACTCTTGTGCACTTGCTTGTTAACCACCTGCTGTCCACCAGCAGATATCCATTTAGATATATAATTCACCCCCACCCACAATAACTTCCTGAATTAATTTCACAATATATTTCAATTAAAATAAAATAAAAAACAATTATAGACTCTCTTGTATACCTACCTACTCGTATACACTACATCACTCTACACCATCAAAGCCATTACCCGCAAATCATGCTGACATTATCACTATTTCCCATATAAAGCCTTTCTCATTATCAAAGTCAATATTATTTTCCCTCGCTCTACTTTGAATAAATTCCAAAGCTGATGCTATTTGCACTACTGACTCACTTTTGAAAACATTGATCTTCCATTTAAGAGCGTGATGCGTTGATAAATAAAATATTATAATCGAAAAATGCACAACATGAAAAATAACAAATAAAATGTCCTCCACTATCTCTTCCCAGGCCCAATAATATGTCCATTCATATACCCATTAACCTAGTTTTCATTAAATATCACCCTATCATCTTCTTTCAATATAAATAATCCATAAACAAAATAAAAGGGTAAAATAAATAAAAAAAAAAAAAAAACAATGCAAAGCATCATCACAAAGCGAAAATCCCAAAATGTTATTACGCTTTGTTCCTGTGGTTTTCTCTTCGCCACAATTAAAATTGAAATAAAACAAATATAAATAAATAAAATGAAAACCAAAAAAAAAAAAAAATAAATAAAAATCAATAATTGCATTTTATGGAAATTTATTATCATGGTCACTCTTTAGAGTAGGTATCAACCGAAAGCCAAACAGACCGCCCGACGCGACGCGACGCGTCGCGACGACCGCGATATCAACGAAGACTCTTCTCACTTCGATTGACAGTTTTGTGTGCATAATCCAAATAATTGTGGGTATTCCAGAGGACCGAACACCGATTTTGGTGTTGGTTTCACAAAATGAATGCATTATTTTCTATCCGATGACATATTTTCCAAGAAAATACACAAATATTGACACCAAAATTTACACGCCCAAAATGCATTTCGGGGTTGGAAAAATATTTGGATTTGTTTATTTTTATTGTGGTTGTGTTTTTTTTTTCAATAAATGAGATATGGAACGACATTTTATATAATTTTTTTTCAACAATGATGGAGACTAAAAAAAGCATTAAATAGCTGCTTTTTAATTTTATTAATCTGATCCGCATCAGAGCCTGCTTGTTCAAAAAATAGGATCACAATGACAGTGTTGATATTAATATTCCCAACAAACATTTAAGTTCATAAATAGTTTATGTATGATTCACAAAAGTCAAGAAATCCTCAATTTTTTAACGCATTTATACCTAAACCGGTTTGGATCAAATTTAGTAGCATTACTTCAAGCACGTAAGAAATGGTAGCGAACCCGTGCTCCTCAAGACAAAGCTCATTTGAATCGCTTGATTAATATGGTAAAAATCAGATTTCAAAAACCTTGAGGTTGGAAATTTCCTTTGAAGGCTTAACAGCGGGGAAAGAATCCAACTACTGACTTTGGAAAAGTATAAAAACTAACGAAAAAACCAAAGCTTCCAGTGCCCCCGATTAAGAAAAGCATACACGAATGGGCTAAAAGCGACAGGAAGAAACTGGCGGAATTCATCACCTGGAAGAAACGTTTAAGTCTTTTGAAGGACAAGCACTGAATGGAAATATTAATATGAGTTTTAGCTCAAGTGAAAGTTACACAACTAGAAATAAATAAAGAAACTAAAGTCTATTTAGGCTCCGGCTTATGACTTAATAACTGCAGAAATATTGAAAATGCTTCTTCATAAAGGATTAATCAACCTCCTGTAGTAAATGCCGCTCTATTGCTTCTGCTCCTACAGCCAATAATATAACAAAAACGGCTTATACCTGAACATCTTTTCGGATTCAGGAGCAAGCATTCAAAAATATTGATCAACTACACTGAATTACTTAGGTAATCGCGAAAGCTCTAAGAGATAAGAAAATGTGTTCTCCAGTTTTTTGAACGTGTCGCAAGCGTTCGAAAATGTGTGACACGAAGGCCTAAAATTGTAACTAAGACAAATTCTGCCTTAAGAACTATATAAAATTCTAAACGAATATTTAGAAACCAGACCTTTTCGTGTAAAACACGGAAATGACTTTTCTAATTTCAAAGAAATAGAGCCCGGGGTACCACAAGGAAGTGTATTAGGTCCACTTCTGTACCTTTTATTTACACGTGATAAACCTCAAACAGGAGACACTATCGTAGTCACGTTTGCGGATGATACTGCAATACTAGCAGTAAGCAAAACGATTAGCGGAGCTACAATTAAATTACAAAATGCTCTTAGTAATGTTAATGAGTGGACAAAAACATGGCAAATAGCCCTCAATGAACAAAAGTCAGTCTAAGTGGACTTTACGTATAAAAAAATAAATAGATTACCCGTCTTTCTCAGTACCGCTCATGCTCCATTTGAAAATGAGACATAAAGTATCTGGGAACGACTCTATATGCTAAATTGAAATGGAAGCCACACGTGAAAAGAATACGAAGAACTAAAAAGTAAATTAAGGCTACTCGATAAATGTTCAAAGCTTAGTATTGAAAATAAGTTGATTTAATACAGGCAGGTGCCTTAACCTGTTTGGACTTTTGGTACAAATCTGGGGTTGCTTAGGTCATTTGTAAAAGCTCCTTGGTATATAAGAAACGAAGATCTTTACAGGGATTTTGTGATACTTACGGATTGAGACGAAATTAATAGTTCCGTGCGAAAAAATAGAAGTCGGATATTAGAACACGCTAATTCACAAATTATTGACGTTCTTGACAAGTTGAATAAAGTACGTCGCCTGCGAAGAACAAAACCTTCCGACTTGGTGCTGTGAACAGAAAAACGCTCTAAAATCGCGGAACTTTTACCGGAAAGTAACCTGCAACATGTTACTTAACTTCGTAAAAAAATAAATTGCTAGATAAGATTCAACTAAGTAACAATCAGGAGGGGATTTTAGTGTAGTAAGAATCTCGCATACCTTTGAGCACTTGTTTTTTATTCTTCATAGATCCTTATGCCGGCTTTGCACCTACCCACGGAAAAAAATCGATAAATTAAATTAAAAAAACTTATGTGAATGTAAAAAGGGCCCTCATATATTCAGTTTACTGAACAATTAATGAAGCATTTTTGAAAAAAACACATAATGGGACAAAAATGATTTATAAGAATAAAGATACATTTCTCAACTCTCACTTAATGATATTGATGCATTTTCTGTTTTCATAACTTCTGTTTCATTTCTTTTTCACGCCTATAGGTCCCGTTATAGCTTCTTAAAATAAATTGAAAAGAACATTCACTTTATGTGAATAAAAATGGACGCAAAAATTGTATGTCTCTTTCGAGACCACACCTGTTAACTTTCAAGTTCAAGTACCAGTGAAGTATCCAGTACCTTGTACTCGTAAAAAATAGTACCATGTACTTGGTTCTTAAAAAACACCAAGTAAAAGTACTTATTGTCAAGTACTTTGTTCCAAGTATATGCACTTGGTACTTTAATACTGCCCAGTACATTTTCAAGTACTATTCAAGTGCAAGTCAATTTCAAGTACTTTTCAAGTAAAAGTCCATTTCAAGTACTTTTCAAGTACAAGTTCATTTCAAGCACTTTTCAAGTACACGTCAATTTCAAGTATTTTTCAAGTACAAGTTCAATAGCTTTTCTAGTATAATTTGTTGAGTACTCTGGTTGAGCAATCAAAAAATGACTATTTCAACTCAAAAAAACAAATCACGGTGGCCGATGTCATTGCGTCATCTCGCTGAAGTTTCGCAATGGTCGTCATTATTCGATAACTCAAACAGACTACTCAAAGAAATGAACTTGAAAAGAACTTGAATTCAACTTGTACTCGAAATGAACTTTTACTTAAAAATGTACTGGGGAGTATTAAAGTACCAAGAACATGTACATAGAAAAAGTACTTGTACTTGGTGTTTTTCAAGTACCAAGTACATGGCACTTGTTTTTTTTTTTCAAATTCAAGTACAAGTACTTTAGTACAACAAACTTAAATACCTTACAACTCTATTCGAGACTACTTCTGTACACTCACTTGTTTTCATATCATGTGAAAAAAATCGAGTCTCGATAATTTTGTATCTTGAAAAACCTCCGCTGAAGTCACCTTACCCTTGTATGAGGTAAACGTGAAAGACTTTTTGAGTATATTCAGATTTGATTCACTCAAGTGAATGTTTTTCAAGTATACATCCTTCATTTTTAATGAATGTTGACTGAAGGTTCACATAAATGTTTGCTGGGCAGCTTTCTCTTTATTCTTGTTGTTAAAATTTTCAGGTATTTGTTGATTTTTTTTTCTTTACGAATCTGACACCTCTCCCTCTTAAAATCACTCGTCTATACTTAATATATTTAGGTAAAGACTCTTTTGATTCTCCACTTTCATGGTTACTGAAAAGTTTTCTCCAAATCTAATGAGGGAATGATTTGCTTTCCTGAAAATGTCCTTGTATATTATTTTACCTGTACCTATATCTTCTAAATACTCTTTCCTCAATATTTCTTTCACACAACAACAATCGCTTAAAGGTCACCATTTGTTTGGGGTTTGACTCCCGCGAAAAAGGAAGGTCACCCATCAGGGATATAAATTCTGAAAACCGATGATGACATTCCATTGTCTTGTGTTTAGGTTTGTTGCATTTATAACATTGACCATGAGCACTCAATTCCATCCAAGCCCAAATTTCAACAAAAGAACCAATCAAACAAAAAGTAAAATCCATAAAGGACATTTCTATTTGATTTCAATGTGATATGTTTCTCTCTTTCTCTTCTCCAAATCTTAACAAATCTTCTTTTCGAAGAAAACCCTCGATTTTTCTTTTAGGCGCTCACACACGCAACCTCGAATTGTTCATCACAATGGCTAATAAAATTTTTATATATTTTTGTGTTTCCTTTTTTTTGTTGTTGTTGTTATTCTGGTCCTAAAAGGATATATCTTAAGCATTTTTATTAATGTTTCGGTATTGTAATGGGTCGCATATCTATATCTTCAACTATACACAGCCAGCCATGATCGTAAAGATTTATTGCTGGCGATAGAGAGGTGCATTCCTTTGCAATATATATAGCTATATTTAAGTGTTTATAAAATAGTGTACGTACGAGTATAATATAGAGCCCCCCTTGGGCTCTGGTTTTGTGCTTATGTCGTCAACAAAATAAGTTTCAAAACTTAAGGGGTATAGCTATAGTGAAATAATAATAAAACTTGTATTCTTTTTTTTAACTACTGCGCTTTGCTTAACACAGATAAATCGATTTTTATTGAACGATTTCAGCACATTGATTGTGTTAACAATTAAAATTTAATAAAAAAAATGTTTGTGGTATATTCTTGTGAAGAGATATTTTATTATGGTAGTAAAGTTGAGTTGAGAGCCCTTAGGTGGTCTGGTCAGTTCTAAGAACAAAGCAAAAGATACAAACTGACGGAAAAGGTTAAAATTTATGTTAAAATAAATTTTATGAAACTAATTTGAGTGAACTCTTAAAATTCAGAATTAAATGTTTCCAAGGGGCGAGGCAGAGGGAATTAAATCTAAAATGTATGGTACCTACATACATACTATTAATTTTACTGTCGTCATTTGGATTAAAATGACAATAATTGTTGCTAAATTGGCATAATGCTCCCGGAACAGAAATTGATCTAGCGATCTAGCGAGGAAAGAATAGAAAACCATATGATTAATTTTCTTAGACTATAGGTATCAACATTTTGAAATTTTTTTTTTGAAAATTCAATACTTCAAAAACGCTTTCATGATTTTTTTTAAAATTTATGAATTATGATAAATACTCAAAATGGGCTCACCAAAACTAAAAAATAAATGTTACTTAATTTTTGTATATCTAAAATTATTTTTTTGAAAACCACCCCAACGATTCAAAATTTTGTTTGCAAAGATTTATATTTTTGAAAGTATTCAAATGGCTTACATGTTTTTGAGCCTTAAGTTAATGGGTTACAAAATGAATAAAAAGATTTTTTATAGTTACTTTTCCAATAAATTACTTGCATATTTTAAAAGTTCTAAAATCCCAAGCAACTTTAACTTAAAAGCAAGTACGTGCAATCTAATCTTGCATATTATTTTTAACGGCTTTCATTAGGATTTTGAAGTACACATTACATTGACAAATTTTCAACTTAATATACTAGACAAAGGGGCTTAACTCTTCAAACTTTTTTTCTTAATGACTCCTAATAGTATTATTTCTAACACAGATACCTCTACCACCATATCAATCGCTAAAAATTTGTATAAAATATTAAAAAACGAAACACAAGTATTTGTTAATATTAATACAAATAAAATTTATAATTAAAAAAAAGTCATTTATCATTTTTAAAAATATTTAATTTTCAAAAATTTAAACTTTTTTGAAATTTACAAAAATACGATAATGATAAGATACAAGCGAGTTTCAAAAAGACTCGAAGATGACATTTTCAAAACATTTAGTTAAAAAAAAAAAAAATGGGAATATTTTCTAAAGTTTCTTTGAAAATCTTGTTATACGATTGAGTGCAAAGGTGGTGTAACCCATTCTTTGGCATTTTTAATATTTTAATTTTTGATCAAAAGTCATGAAAACCAAAATTTTAAATTCTAAAATATCTTAGCTTTCCAAAAATGTGAGTTATCTTCCTTGAGTCACAATTAAAAAATATTCAATAAATATTAAATATGGACACATGATAAAAAAGTGGGTTAAGACACTTTTGTACTCACAGTCTAAATTTTACAAAGAAAAAGAGAAAAAATTGTTTTTTTTTTGTTTTTGTATGGGAAAATATTAAGGGGTGTTCCCTGATAAATTTAAGTCAAATTTGGAAAATACTTTTTTTTTCAAATATCTCGAAAGCCGTGCTTCGTAAACAAAACTAGACAACAAAATTGTCTTTTATTTTTTTAATCAAGTTGTTTTAATGAAAAGTTTTGGAGAATTTTTTTTTTTTAAGTCAAAAAATAATGTTTTTATTGATTTTTTTTTAATTTTTGGTATTTATATTTATACTAGGTATGCTAGTCTAAAAGAGATTGTACTCGATAGATGAATAAATAAATAAATAAATAAATATTTAATGCTCAAATCAATTTTTAGTCAAATATTGAAAACCAGATAGAAAATTTTTTCTTTTTTATAGGGGGAAAAAAAACGAAAGGTACTTTTTCCCAAAAAAAAAAAAATAAACGAAAATAGGGTTCAAATTAGGATGGTCCTTTTTGCCTCAAAAACATAACAAAACAAACAAGGAAAGGGAAAAAGTATCTCTTGTTTTTTTTTTTATTTCTCAAAAACTTCTATGCATCTGGTTAAGCATTTGACTTAGAATTAATAAGATCATTAAATTATAAATATAAACAGTGGTGCTTGATGGCACAAAATTTAAAAAAATTGACTTGAAACAACAAATTTGCATTTTTTTTTTAAATAAAAAATTTAAAATTAAATTTAGTTTCTCAAAAATTTTTCACTAAAATAACTTAATTAAACAAAAAAAAAAACAAATAAGAAATATTCCAGTAAATTTGTGCTCAAAAACGGTCTAAGCGAGAAAAATGTGGTGTAGTTTTTATTTTGCCCCTCTTTTAAATTTTTGGGAGTGCTGAATGTTTTGAAACTTAAATTTCGGGACGCAACATGGAAAAAATGTTAAAAATGATGCAAAAATTCATTTTTTGGGAGTTTTTCACTAATGGCTCGAAAATTTCCAATTATTCTAGAACTACATCAAAGTACCATTAAATATAAACATAATTTCCAATAAATTTCTTTTTAAGGTTTTTTACTGCGACAATCCATTTAGATTCAAGCGCGAGTTGAAAATTGACGTATTTTTACTGTTTTTGAAAATCCAATCCAAATAAAAAAATTAAAAACAATATAATTTTAATTCATTCTTCCATGAGTTGGCTCTATATAAAAAATAGGAATTTATTTTAAACATAACAAAAATACATATCTAATTGCCTTAACCAATTAATTTCTAAGCAAATGCATAAATATAATTCCTTGACAAGGATATAATTATTATCATAAAACAAGAATAATATTTATGGTTACTTAATTTGGATAAATTACCCTAGCGCTTGACATTTTAGCGCCACAATAATATTTTAATAGCGGGTCATATAAAACCAAGATGCCATGGCATAATAAAGTAATTTTTCCAACTCAGTCATTGTCAGTATAGGCCTACACTACACTATTCATGCTCATGTCATTTCCATAGAACCATAATAACACCATAATTATGAAAAAGTAAAAAAAATAAAATAAACTGAAAAAATACACCTGCATCCGCCATGATTGACCTGACCACACAGAGTTAAATACTTAACTATGAAAAGTGTATCTACAAGATAAATGAATTAACGCTACCTAACCAAAAGAGCCAGAGCTGAATACAAAAACAAAAAAAATATACCAAACCCATAATGACAAAACCCTGCACTTAAGATTTTCCTGTTATTCCAGGAGAAAACAAAAAATATGATAATATTCTCTGTCGAAGATAAACCTACCTACACTCACGTCGAAGAAAAAGTATCTATGGAGAAAAGGTAGGTATATTTTTCCCGAAAAAGTCCTTGAGGCGTGTGCGCGCGCATCTTTCACCCTTTTCACTATTGATCCATGATCCGTGAACCAGAGCAAGGTATTTGGTCGGTTCTTGGTTCCTCTTTAACGTCGATGAATGATCTTTCATCTGCGTATCAATCAAAAAAAAAATTATAAAAATAGGAGTTTTATCTTTTTTGTAAAACAAACCAACACGCACAATAATTGACAGTTTTTCAACACTTCAAAAACGAATAATCCTTGGGTTAAGTACATTTCATTGGAAATAAATATATTCATCCGGTATTTTAAAAAATCCTTTCGTTTTTAATTCCCATGCATTTTGTCTCTAGGTTTCAAGGATTCCTTTTCACAGATTTTAAATGAGTTTTGAAGGAGTTAAATGTCTTTATTTTCAAGACAAGGGACTGTTGTACCTTTTGTTTGATGAATTCTAGATCTTTGAAGAGATTTCATCGAATTTGTGGGATGTTGAATAAAAACTTCTTATGAATCCTTAAATGGCCTTATATCTCCGAGTAAATCTTTTTTTCTTATTTGTGTGATTATGTGATCAAAATATTTGAGTTAAATCCTATCACTTCCGCTTTGTTAAGGAAAGGTATAGATAAGCCTTTTAAGGTTTAAGAAAAAGGAAGATTTCCATATGTTTATGTCACTTAAGAAAAGGTAGACAAATATTGACTACTTTTGGTGAATTTTAAAACAACCATCTCATCTTGTTGGGAAATTCTTACGCTCTTTGCAAACTGAGATCGCAGGTCAGCAGTCGGCTGATCAGTACTTTTCTAGGTCTTACAAAATTCAAACTTTGTTTCTTATTATTCGAATTTACTCGACTAGGACCCTAGATAAAAAAAATTAAATGTTGAAATTTTAAGTCCAAAAATCTTTCTACAAATCTAAGAAAAATAGTTTTTCGTTGTTGTTTGAAAAACTATCAAATATACCATCCTTCAAATTACCAGTGGAAATTTCGCTCTGAAAGATGTGGATATTAAGAAAAAGAAGATGAAGAAGGCCAAAAAATTCGATATTAATCCGTCACTTAAGAAAAAAATAGGAAGATATGTTGTTTTTCGAATGAAATCTTCATTTTTATTACGACTATAAACGATTGTTGTAATTTCGCTAAGAAAGGACGATAGTAAATATTTATTCGAAATGTTCAATACCAGATGACAATAGCTGTTCTCTCCACTCAACTCCACCCCAGATGAACAGAGGAATAAAAGGATCCCATGGTGGCATTGGCATCCTAGTTTATTTTTTTTTTTTTTTTGACTTTCCATTGTTGACTATGGACATAAGAAGAAATAAAATTGACATGAAAAGGCAAATAAATTCTTCAAGTGCTACTTTCACCCGAGGTGGCAATGGCTATATATCTCTGCATCGCACCGAGTCATAGAATATCTCTATTTTATTGTGTCCATATACCTTTCCCCTGTGATGGCCTCTGATATTTTTATAAGAAAATAAATAATAATACAAAATCATTTTACATTTTTTTTTTTTTTTTTCATCTATACTCCTGCTCCTCCAGAGCGTTATTGTTACCAAATTGACCATAATGTTGCTTACCACTCAGTGGTGGCAATGAAATGGAAAAAGGCCAACAATAATAAAATATATAGCTTCAACTACAACAAACAATTTTGCTGCAAGGACATTTTTTTATTTATTTATTTTTTTTTTAAATTGTGAGTTTAGTTTTTTTTCTGTTTTTAATATATCCCCGGACAAAGAAGGAAGTTATCATTGGTCGAGTGTTGGTCGGTTCCTTTTTCGAAGAATTGATGACCCAATTTAAGATGTTGTCGTCGATGGTTACTTTGGTGACCCATCATCAACTTCATATAGATCCTCTCTATGTTTTGTGTGTAGGGTGGCAGATTTAATAACGGTAAATTGCTGTTAAAAGTTTGTAAATAAACATCAAAGCATCACATCGGGGACGAAATATTATGTTTCATTGTAAAGTGGCTTTTAGACGTTTTTGTGTAAATATTTGAAAGAAGCGCGACGAGAGCATGTATAATATTTGAACTGATGCTGATGTTGTCTGCTGGTAGATATAAATAGAATGAGGAAGTTAAGGTCGTGGGAAGATTTTCTTAATCTGATATTCAACGTTGGTTGTCTAACTGTGTTTTAAGGGAAAAATCATGGGAGTTTATATTTAGACTAAGGCGAATATCTATAACTATCAGAGTCATCAAATAAGAGAAAGGACATTTATTGTGAAATTGAAAGAAAATAAGAAAATTAAATAATCGGGGAAACAGTAGAATATTGTTTTTCATATTTGAGTAATTTAAACTTCTTTTATTACTAACTGAAAACAAAAGTTTTTTGATTTTAGGGGTCGGGCCTTGATACTGGATTTATGAACTTCGAAAATTTCAGTTATGAAATCCCAACCGGAAATTATTGTTTTTTTTTTAAAAGCATTTCAAATCAAATTTTTTATAGGTACCTTTTAACCTTTTTTTTTATTAAAAAATGTAGCCATTACAATAAAGTAATTAGATGCTAAGAAACATTATCACGCAAAAACGAGATTTTTATGGAAACCCTGATTTTTACAATTCAAGTATAATTTTTTTCTTCCCTCGTAAAGTAGCTTATACAGGTAGTGACACCACATGCAGTAGCGTAGCTGGATGGGAGAGGGCCCTGGGGTAAAAATTAAAATGGGGCTTTGTTTTTTCGTTTCTTAAAACAAAAAAGCTGTCGCAGGTTACATCAGAAGTATTTTTTACAAAAAACCGTCAGATTAATTATAATATTTTCGCGAGGCATTTTAATTTTTGGTGATAAGAACATAAATTCTAGTGAAATGCAAAAAAACGATTGTGAATACACCCAAAAATATGGGCTTACATCAACAAAAATGTCTTAAAAATATTTTTGTTTTCCTTTCCAAAAAAAAAGTTCCATTTGAAATATTGGCCACAAATATTTTATTTTCGTAAGAAAATCAAGTCCGATCAAATAAAATTTGGTTTTATAACTATTTTTATTATAATAGTCGCTGTGTTTTCCCAAGCATTTTGAAGAAAAATTTCGTTTTGCATCATCAGTGGACTAGCTAGACTTTAAAGTAGAAATTCATTTCAAATGTATGGTACTTTCCTATTCCTTCTCAACAGCTTCGAACTTCTCACCCAATAGCAATATATTTCTGAAGTTTATTCACAACTCACAAGTCAAAATCTAAACTTGCAGGCGGCTTTTCGAAAATGAATAAGGTATTAAAAACTTACGCTTACAAAAGAAACGCTTTTGATAAATTAATATCCAAAACAAACTGAGCATGAACTTCCTTAAAAATAAGAAAAAACTTTTATTTTCATTTTGAAAAAATATTTCTGGCAGTCTCAGGGAACCCCTGGGACGCCACCCCAGTTTGCCCCAAGGAAGCTATACGCCGCTGACCACATGTCAAACCTTATAATCGGATCTTCAATTTATTTAAAAGAAACATTGTTTATGGAGAGATGTCACCACCATCCACGACTTTTGCGGTCTGGACTTTATCATTTACTAATAAATTTCTATGAATTTTTGTTATTGTTTTTATACAAATATGTACACAAATTATTATGCATTACAAAATAAGTTTCAAAAATAATTGGAAATTTAATGGGTATACATTATTCAAAAAAAAATACTAGAAATTAGAATTTTTTAGTAGTAGTATCTCTGTGGTATAGGTGCCTATGTCGTCTAATTGAGACGACGCACGCGACCCAACAGAACTCAACTTTTTTTAAGCAATAAAACGATACAATAAAATTGTATTTCTTTAACATTTTTCACGGTTGTTATTTCCTTGAGTTTTTTATTTTGTTTAGATTACACTGGTCAATAAAAATTAGTTTTTGTCTGCCATCATAATAGTTTTTTTTTTTTTAATTATGACCGATTTGACCTTTCTTTAAATAAATCTGAGACCTATTTCACCAAACACTTTTCACTTTGCAACTTTTCACTTTTACTTTGCAAATTTCGTGCTACCAAAAGTAAATTTACAAAGAGGAAATAATTGAATTGAAAAGATGAAGAGATTTCCTTTTTTTTTAAATACGTTTCACCAAATGTTAGTTTGCAAAGTGAAAAGTTTTGTTAGTTCGCAAAGTATTTTGTTTTCTCTTTCATTAATTTGCAAAACAAAAAGATTTTCAGTATATGCAAAGAGAAATTTTTCATTTACAAGAAAGTATTTGTTCTGAAAACTTGTTGAATTATAATACAAAATATTAACAGTTTTTAAGAATTTTTTGAAAGCGAAGAAGTAAATAATAGTGAACAAAATGAAAGAGTCAAGAAGCTTAGAATTAAAGCATCCGGTGCAAAAACCAGATAATTCCATAGTTTTTAATTTTGAGAAAAAAAAACTGTTTGAAGATTAAAAAACAAAATATTATCAAAAACTCAATTTTTCCTTGAAAGAATAAAAAAACGCATAGTAAATTTTTATATTTGAATTTTTCATTATAAATAAATTAATTCAGTTTTGGAGTCAACTGGTTTTTGCTCCGTTTATTTTGTGAAAACAAATGGAGGAACCGTTCTCTTCATTATAAGACTACAAACTATTGCACAACTGTTGGTTTTCAGTTTAAACATATTTTGTAAGCTGAGCCACCGTTTGAGAAAATATTTTGTCAACCCGTTCTTGAGATATAACATTTCCAAAAAAAAATTAAACTGTTTTTAAGACTATAAAACCTTATTTTTGAAAATTTTGATATATTTACAATAGGTATTTTTTAATCTTATTTGAATTTATGTATTCAAAAATTAATTTGAATTTACAACGCCAATAATGAGAAAATTTAAAATTAATAAAATTGTTTTATTTGTAAATTTTTATAATTTTTAATTGTATATCGTACTAATTTTAGCAAACAGAAAAAGTTTCATAAAAATCATAGGAGCCGTTTAAAAAAAAAAAAAATATATTTTCCTAAACCGTTTTATAACATTTGTATGAAAGGTACAGTTATTTTCAAAATAAAAGTATTTTTTTTTTATATTACTTAAAGAGTGAAAAAACATCTCAAATTCCATTTTTTTTAAATTTTCTCGTGGGTAGGTGCAAGATCTGCATATGGCTGTATGAGGACGGAAAAACACGTGCTCATAAGTGTGTGAGATTCGTACTACTCTAAAACCACCTCCACTTCCCGATTGCAAACTGAGTTGAAACTCATCTAGCCATTTATTTTTAAAGTAGTTAAGTAACATGTTGCAGGTTGTTTTCCGGTGAAAGCTCGCGATTTTAAAGCGGTTTTCTGTTTACCGCACCAAGTCGGAAGGTTTTGTTCTTCCTAGACATCGTACTAAATTCGACTGGTCAAGAATGTCAATAATCCTTGAATTAGCGTGTTGTATTAACTGATTTCTATGTTTTCGCACGAAACTTTTTAATTTGTCCCGAACCGTAGGAATCTTGGTTTTTTATATACCACGTAGCATTCAAAAATGAAATATTTAGGTTTTTATCGCAGGTACAATCCCAAAGTTGTATATCATAAGTCCAAACAGGTCTAAGTACCTGTCTGTATAAAATCAATTTATTTCAATACTAAGCTTTGAATATTTACCGAGTAGCCAGCTCATAGCTCTTAGTTTACTTTAAAATTTTTCGCATTTCTTTTTTATGTGCAGCTGCCATTTTCATTTCGCGTCTAGAGTCATTCGCAGATACTTTGCCTCTTTTGCAAATGGAATACGAGTGGTATTGAGAAAGACGGGGGGTAATCTTTTTATTTTTGTATACGTAAAGTCTACGTGGACTGACTTTTGTTCATTGCGCGCTATTTGCCATGTTTTGTCCAATCATTTAACTTTATTAAGAGCAATTTGTAATTCAATTGTAGTTTCGATAATCGTTTTGCCTACTGCTAGTATTGCAGTAAGATCAGCAAACGTACCTATGATAGTGTCTTCTGTTTGAGATATAAAAGGTACAGAACTGGACCTAATACACTTCCTTGTGGTACCCCAGGCACTATTTCTTTGAAATTAGAATAGTCATTTCCGTGTTTTACACGAAAAGTCTGTTATCTAGAAGGAATGTTATAAGGTCCTTCAGGCAGAACTTGCCTTAATTTTAATTTGAGGCCTTCGGGCCATACAAATTATTTTTTTTTTATCCAAAATTTTTAGAAAAAAAAACTCTTTATATTGCTTTGAAGCTTTTGAAAAAAATAGGAGGTGCCATTAATAATAATTTTTTTTGAAAATGGTTTCCCATTTAACTATAGCCTTTACTGTAAAAAATCAATTGATTTATTTTAAATAAAGCGGTTTTTGAGAAAAATAAGATTTTGTAAAATTGCTGAAAAAAAATATTTGGCAGGTACTACTATTTTCAGTTGTACAAGCTTTTGTAGATCTCACAAAAATTCAAGAAAAAATACAACAGAAAACTTTCATTAACAAAATAAAAAAAAAAGAGATTCCATTTTTGTATGGCATTGATTTACCGGATGTTTTAACTGCTTACACTCTCCAACCGAGTATTTTTTGATAGAATATTGAGATTTTAACTTTTTTTTTTGTAAAATTTGTTCTGTAAATATTCTGTTGACTCTTTACCATAAACTTTATATGACTAAAAATAAACTCGTAAATAGAAATCAGGCTGGCCGATAGCTGATGTGAATCCTATATAGTTAACTGTTTTTTGCTTATACATTTAATAATGGTTTAGTCTAACTTTCACTTAACTAAAATATAATCCAAGATATTGTAGACCAACTATTTCCCTCTAATACCATCAGCAATATTGTGCATTCATAAATAAATTAATTCATCCAGAGTACCAACTCGTTTCATATATAAAAATTCTAAGCAGCCTGCTCATTGTTATTCAATTGAAATTGAAATCGAAACCACTGCAAGCGAATTCCACAAAATTAAGTATTATAGTTTCTCATTTTTGTTTGATTCTTCAACCAATTATACTCATTTTCACTTCGATATAGCAAAATTAAATTCGTAACCCACCAAGCCTGGCCACCAACCAGCATAGAGATAATGTTTCTTCTTCCAAAAAAAACCCCAAGTTAGTGTCTGCATCACGTCTACCATAGTTTAGCTCTACGTCTTGCAACAGTGGGCATCTCACAAGCAGAATACTAATCAGGCAATTCCAACATATATAAAATACCTACCACATATATGTAACTCTTAGCCATCATTCAAGCCCATAGAGGCATGCACTTTGGACCTCGGAGTTGCATCGGAATTGATTCCTTCCAGCATTATAATCACAGTCTTTATAGTGTTACGTAAATAAAATTCCAAAACCACTTTTCATCGTATGTGATGGCCCGCGGTGTCCGGTGTCGGTGGGCCTATTCGTGTTCATATTGAAAATTTTGCAGACGGAAGAGAGGTAAAGTCGTCAAGATGTTTTTCATCATATTGCATAAATGGTTCTCCCGAAACACTGATGAAAATAAAACTATTACCTATGCAAATATTTGTATAATTTTATAGATTTTCATCAGATGAAATGGAAAAAGATGGCTTTGTGGAAAGATGACGCACACAAGCGGTCCATTCCAAACCCAACACATCACTATCCGTCACAAAAACGAGGCCTCCTCTCCCAGAAGTCTCTGAAATCTGACTTTCTCCTTAGTTCTGCTTGTGACACATTGCGGTGAGTTCGATAATGGAAATGGATTCTGAGAACTGCTGTTTGTATTGTTAGCAGCAACTGAGGCTGTTTATTTAGGGTTATCCGTATTTATTTGATGTTCCCATATCAAAGGAATGACAGCTTCTGTGGAAAACATATATCCCCACGCATCAAAAAAGATTCACCCGTGTACCCTGTTTCAGAAAGTGCAAACCAAGCACGCAGTTGCAATTTATGTCTCAATTAAACTGCGGGTTCCATCGTTCATGGCAGGATCTGATTTCAATTGCCAATAAGCCAGGCTGCGGGTGGTTTCCTCCGAAAATGATATTTCTCGTCCTTCCAAATATAATGCTTCCTCAAAACAAACAAACAAAAAAACGATATTCCAGCACCCCATCGCGCCAACCAGGAGTCGAATATAGATGCACTTGATTTCCTTCGAGCTGTTTTTTTTTTTTTTTTTTTTTGTTTAAACTGTGTTTGTGGTTTTTGTGTTTTTGTCATTAATACGCGGTATCCTGCTGAGCGAATTGGCAAACAAAAAATGACTCCTTTTTTCACATAATTTCTAACCAAAAACCACAGGCAAGCCAAAGCCGAGTGTTGTACCTTGTGCATATAGGAGTATCAGTATAGATAGAGAAGATGCGTGTTCCATGATGGGGAATGCAGCCACGACAGCGGAAAACCGCAAAAGCGGTAGCAGAAGTTTTCAACGCATCGCAGGAAGGAGCGCAGGAAGCAGGATACCATAGTTATAATGGTAGATTGTGTGAATGGTAAGGACCTGCGTTTTCTAGCGTGCGGTGGCAAAACTTAAACAGTGCAGATCTACCTATGGCACAATATTGAATTCTGGTTAAATGTTTAGCTTAGAAGGGTATCTCACGGCAGCAACTCGGGCACGATGGTTTGGGGGTATATTGTTGCATTCCTTATGGTTTGGGTTTATCCTTTTTGGTTTTAAATTTTATGCAAAATATATGGTAAAACTGCACAAGAAGCATTCGGAATGCCACAGCTGCTGACAGTGCACGTGGTATTTTTTTTTTTTAATATTATTTCTTTTTTCTTACTTATTTCAAACGCAAAATTGTTTAAATTGTTCGGTTACTACTTCGTATGCATAATAAAAGCAGCAAAGCAAAAACCCTTAACCTCTAGGTGATGTGTGTACCTATACTACGTGGAAGTTTTGAAAAGAGGGAACTTTATGGTAATTTAGGGAATTTTTTGCGGTTGAATATGGTTGAAGCAGGTTTGTGTATGGTGTTTGCGTTAAATCTATCTATAGCTAGTAATAGCAAACAGAAAAACGAAAATACACACCAACCGGAAGTTGCAATTTGGTTTTGTGTCATTTCAGGTGCAATTACGATAGTAAATTTAGATAAGGCAGAGGTAATTGTTCGAATAATTTGCTTAAATTTTCATCATTTGGTAAATTTTTTTTTCAAAGTTTTAATTTATTTTGTATTTAAAAGTGGGGAGGAGATAGGGCCTGAGTAGATTTGCGTAAGCTTGCGTAGGCTTATGTTGACTTGCTCCTACGTACAGTTGTGTTGAAGTCGTTTTTGTGAAACCAAGATTTACAAAAAAGCACGCACTAAGTCATAATATGTTCAAGAGGCTGAGGGCTTCAGAAAATTGTTTATAAGGACATGCAAATTATGGAACAAAAATGTTTAAAAGCATGAAAGCGATATTTAAATTAGCTTAAACAACTTCTTTGAGAGATTGAGATTAAAAAATCTTAGTTCTTGATTAAATATGTAAGAAATTAAAATTGTTGCAGCGGTTTTTTAAAAAAATTATTTCTTTTCACATTCTTAACACATTTTTAAGGAAAACTTTTGCAGATCTTAAGTATTTATTCATGTCTATATAAAATAAAATTAAAAAAAAAATTATCAATCCGTTTTTGAAAAAAAAATAAAACATTTTTTAAAGATTCAAAAACCTTTTTTTTAGTAATTTTGATATGCAATTTTGTTTTCTCATTTAACATATGTATATAAAAACTATTTTAAATTGGTTCACCCGATAAAGAGAAAATTTAGAATAGTAAAAAAACGTTCTATATGGGTACCCAACTAGCAAAATTGCTTCGCATTTCAGACATTAAAGTGTTATTTGTGTCTATAGCGCTCCATTAAGCCCTCTGACAGAAAGTAAATACCTTATTGGAGAATTACTGAATCTTTAAATATTTTCTGGTGCAAATTATATCAGCTTGAAAGAAGTGATGTACCAATGTTTCTTTAATCTCTCTATAATGCTCTTATGGAGTAACCAAGATACTTTCACTTCAATAGTCATCCCGTTAAATTATTATACAATCTTAATGTTAGTCTTTGTTTCTATATTGCTTGTATTAGTGAATATGGTGACGCCAAGCTATAATCGGCCATTTTATAATTTATATTCATTTTAGCACCCAAGCATTTTGTTTCTTATTATTTTCAATGTTTAAGGCTGGTATTAATTAATTAATTGATCTATTATATCTCTTTTTATTTAATTAATGTGTTTGTTATAGACATATACTAGTCTATTATTTTATATTTTTCTTGAAGAAAATGTTTTCTTATTAATGCAAGCTTCTTGTCTCATACGAGACATTCCTAGATAAAAGTGATTCCAATTTAATGCATTGAATCGTATATCAGAGATTGGTGGAGCGGTTAACGAGTAAGGCAATTGGTTCAGAGGGACACGGGTTCGATTCCTGGTTCTAGCAACAAGTTTTTTTTTTATTTTATTAAATGTGAACTTCCTTAAGACTATTATAATAAGCTCCATAAAGGTACAATAGGAGTGAAAAAAGGTCGCCTTTTTCAATCTATGGAGTTTAATGCAATGCTTATATGCATAGGTTAAATGAAAACGAAAAGCATCTATGGAGGACTATAGAAGCGAAATTGTTAGTTGGGTAGTACTATTAATAGTTGCTATATGAAATTTTTTATAATTTTTTGTAGTATATTGCACTAATTTTAGCATACAGTAAAAGTTAAATAAAAATTGTAGTAGCTCTTTTTAAGAAAAAAATATTTTCCTTAACGATTTTTTAACATTTGTATAGAATGTGTATTATTTTTTCATAAAAATAAAATTTTTCTTAAAAATACTAAAGTGTAAAAGAATTCTGAAATACCGAGTTTTATTAAAACCGACTATATCAAAATAATTTATTTTCTAAGAAAAAATTGATTTTTAAAATGTTTGTAAGGAAAAATGTCTATAATATTTAGAAGCTTCTATTTAAAAAAATTATTGAAATTAGAAACATGAATTTTGTATATTAAAACACATTTATAAACCTTACTTCAAAAAATATTTAATAAATTTTGAAATACGTATCGAATTTTCCAAAAAAAAATTTTTTTAGATCCCAAATTTATTTTAAACGGAGCTTTTAAATAAAAATCTTGATTGTAATCGTGTGAGCCGTCAATGAGAAAGTTGAAAATAAAGAAATCCGTCATTAAACACGAACCGTTAATAACGGGCTTTGGTAATTTTACTAAAAAGAACACTGTACCTACTGTTATTCAGTGGTTTTTTTTATCAAACTCATTGGAGCTATTTTTGATAAAGGGTTTTTCAAATGGGACGCTACATAAGTAAAGCGACAGGGACAGCAAACGACGCCAAATTTCTTGCCGCTCTTTTGACATTTCTCTTCAGTAAGATTTGCTATTTCATGACGAAAAGATATACGAGCCAACAACGAGTCGAAATAATTAAAATTTACTACCGAAATTCGGAGTCAGTGGCCTCAACGTTAATGGTCGTCATAATCGTCCTAGCAGATCAACAATTGAAGTGGAAAAATTTGAATCCACAGGCACAGTACAAAATAGTCCCGTGCCAGTGAGATAAAGAAGTGCTCGTAGTGTCGAGAATATTGCTGCCGCTGAGGCTTCAGTTGTAGAAAGCTCAAATGTGTCTCTCACGCGTCGTTTTCAAGCGTTGGGTGTCTCTGTGACGTCGCTGTGGCAAGTTTTGCGAAAAGATCTTGGCCTACATCCTTACAAGATTAAATTGACGCAAGAACTGAAGCCGCTTGACCACCAGAAGCGTAGTATGTTCGTGAATTGGGCTGAGCAACAACTTGAAAATGATTCGGATTTTCATCGATAAATCGTCTTCAGCGATGAGGCTCATTTCTGTCTGAATGGCTTCGTCAATAAACAAAATATGCGGTATTGGTCAGGCAGAAATCTACACGTACTCCATGAGTCATCATTGTATCCCACAAAATTACGGTTTGGTGTGGTTTATGGGCTGGCGGCGTCATTGGGCCGTACTTCTTCCATGATGATCAAGACCGGCACGTTACTGTGAATGGGGATCGCTACCGGTCAATGATAACCGAATATTTTTGGCCCCAATTGGATGATATGGACTTGAAGGACATTTGGTTCCAACAGGACGACGCCACAAGCCACACAACGAATGTCACAATCAATTTATTGGAAACCAAGTTTGGAGAACGTGTTATCTCACGAAATGATCCAGTCGTTTGGCCACCTCGGTCATGCGATTTGACACCGTTAGACTATTTCCTGTGGGGCTACGTCAAGTCTATGGTCTATGCCAACAAGCCAGCGACGATTGATGAACTTCGCACAAATATCGAACGTGAAATTGCAGCAGTATTGGCCGATTTATGCTTGAAAACCGTCGAAAATTTGGTTCAGAGTCTGGACTTGCGTGCCCGTGGTGGCCATGCAAAAGAAATCGAGTTCCATACATAATGCCATCAAACGTACTTTCACAGGAATAAAGAATTTCATTGATATCCAAAACCGTTTTTGTTTTATTTTATTTTGTAGCGCTCTTATTGAAAAACCCGATATAAGCAAAATGGACATGATAAAACCTTCTTTAGAGTAGTTTTCAAGAAACAAATAACATAACAATTATTTGCTTGTAATTTAAGTAATATCAAATTATATTCACAAGTTAATTTCTGCCGATATCAAACGATACCACCCAGAATCTTGATAAATTTTTGTATACGAGTACGGTATCTTCTCGGTATTGTTTCGGGTTGTTTGAGCTAAATCATCCTGGTATGGAGAAAAAGACTTTTCTGGTATAGTGGCCTACTCTAGGGAGGGAACAGAAAGCGATAACTAAAGCAAGATATTAATTTTTTATGTCGAGTTGTTTTAGTGAATAGTTTTTGGACAGTTTATTTGCGAGCTAAAAATTTTAGTTTTTTTTTAATTTTATACATATTTTTTATTTTGATATTAAATTGTCTTATCAGTTTTTAAAAACAGAATAACTTGTTTCAGTTTTTAAGTCTTTGAGGGGCATTGCAGTGTCACGTACCCGACATTTATACGAAGTTTCCACTAAATTAATTACAATAATTTAAGCAACAAAGCACAACAATTTCAATAAATGCCTTAAGTCAATGACCAAAAATCTACTGACTATACACAGAGTATTTTGTGTCACGTGTCCGACAATAAAACAACCAAGTTTCTTAGCTTCATTTATTCTTAGTTGATTTTAGCAAAGTTTCGAACAAGTATAACAATAAAGCATAAAGTTAAAAAAACAGAATAGAAAATATTTTTTTCTCAAAAAGGACTCCTACGATTTTAATTAAACTTTTTCCATATACTAAAATCAATACGATCGACCACAAAACATTATACAATTTTGCAACTATTAATAGCACCATATCATAGAACGTGTTTTTTGTTTTGATTTTTTTCATTATTGGCTGAACGGATTAAGATTATTTTTTCATGTCCAAATTTCAAATAATATTGAATAATATTGCATATCAAAATTTTCAGTAAAATAGTTTTTGAATTTTAAAAAAAAAAACTTTCAATATTTTTTTTTTTTGAAAATTCGATATTTTAAAAA
The DNA here is from genome assembly GCA_946251815.1 of Dasysyrphus albostriatus. Taxonomy (NCBI): domain Eukaryota; kingdom Metazoa; phylum Arthropoda; class Insecta; order Diptera; family Syrphidae; genus Dasysyrphus; species Dasysyrphus albostriatus. The sequence goes on from OX276338.1 coordinate 17,711,494, forward strand.
CGGGTTGACAAATTTTTTTCACATTTAATTTTTATATGCACATAAATAAATACTTAAGATTTGCATACCAAAAGTTCTCATTAAAAATGTTTTAGGTTAGGTTTTTTTCATCTCAAACTCTCAACGAAATTTTTTTTAGCTGATTTAAATATAGTATTTAATGCTTTTAAATATTTTCTCACATTTATTCCATGTCCTTACATATAATTTTCTTAAACCCTCAGCACTTTGAACATAACCAATATCATTCTTATTAAATAAGTTCAGAAGTCCGTAGGGAAGCTGGGAAAAAAATAATGATGGAAAATATTGCTTCGCGGAAAGATTATAAATTTTCCAAATCCACGTAAGAATACTTTTGAGTCAACCTCAATAAAACAGTAGCGACATTAGGTTTTGTTTTGTTGCAAGACCTTTTTTAAAATCTTAGACACTCTTTTTTCTTCAATTCTTGAATCCCTACCCTTCACGCCTAATACCTATTATGAATCCCATTTCTATTTTTGTTATACAAAACTAACTTAAAATCAAAATGATACTTTGTCAGAAAAATCTACAACAGCACACAAACCCTTATAATGTGTTAAACTGTTCAGTTGCAGTTGTCCATTTACCACAATGATTAATCATGGTTATCAAAAGCCGACATATACAATCCTATAGCAATTTAATATCCTGGCCCGTTTTCCTTTTTATCAATCAGCTCAGGGTTCGTTTTAGTGGCTCTGTGACGAAATATAAAAAACAATTGCACCCATCAGAAGCATGAAAATATAAATATATAGGCGCAGATGGGGTGCCACTATAAAAAAATAAGAATTCTTGCTGAACTATTGCAGCCAAATTGAGAAATCACAAAACCCAAAAAGGAGGGATATTGTTTTTTACTGTCAACCGTAAAAAAACAAAAGTTTGTTTTTTTATTTCCTTCATATTTCCAAGGGGTGAATATGAAACATGGAAGATTATTTGACAAAAAAAAAAAAAAAAATGAAGAAAAACAGCAAACACAACGAGAGAATAACAAATCATCTTGAATATTGTCATTGACACCCGACGAGAGTTTTTTTTTTTCTGTTTTCATTTCACCCTACTATACTAACCCTACAATAATAAACAAACAGTCAAGGGTGATAATTGCCGATTGGAAAACCGCTTTTAAGATCAGCCATCAGAATTCAGACATTCAGCAACACAAGCAGCACATGGATGAAACTAGATGAATGCATGTGTAATTTGAAAATCCTTTATCCATCCCTCTCCGACTGACAGGATTCGTTTTTCACTACACTCGTATCTCTGTATATGAAGCTCTGAATAATATTATTTTATATATTGTTTGTCACACTTGCTCTTTACGACTTAATAAAACCCTATTTTTCGAAAAACTCAAAATCATAATGACATCAAGGATACAATTCGTATGTATGGAGGTATGAGTTACGCCTGCAGGACGATGCCGATGGATATAACGATCATGATGGGCAAATGACATTCGAACATTTGTTACAAGCGACTACATCGACAGCTGCAGCAAAGGGATACCAATAATATCTAACAATCATTTTTCGAGAAAAAAAAAAAACATCTAAATTACGATCGGTGTTTGTGAGAGATGGGGTCCTGCCTGAGGTCCTATATAGTGTGTTGCCTGAAATGCACCTTTGATTCAATAGCGCATAATAATTTCAAACCAGCATCCTTAAGGGGGTACCTATATAGTTTTGTTTTTATTTTCTTGTTCTTGTCGTGTGGTTATATGATTGTAGATGCGATTCCAATCAGTTGCAGGATTATGAGGGCTGTCCAAACATAAACATATAACATTTCCTATAATGCAATCAAATGTCACAATCTTTGATTGAGATCTCTATAATTTTGTTTTGTGGATTTTGGAAAATGGACTTAGAACTTGAGGTTGGGATTCAAAAGGGTGATTCTGTGGCGCCAAAGATAAAATATTTGAGGTTATGGTAGATTTTATCAGAAAATTCAATATAGCGTCGCATAGTATTTTCAATATCTGCTCCTAATGAAGCTAAATGATTTCTGTTCTCTATGCGATATGGACATTGGACAAACCCTTCCCTTAGTCACATTATAAATGTATTGGAAATATTTCCTAGCACCAAAATTTAACTTCAAAATATTAACATTAGTTAGTTCTCTTAGCACTCAATATCTACAGTTTATCTAAATGTTCAAAATCTTGAGAAGGTTAATTTTTAATGGTACTCGTAAATAAACAATTTCTATATGAAGCATCCCACAGTTGTTTTTTACTTACGATATAAAGGTACATGGCAATCTCATGATTTTGATCAAACTTGATATTACGATGATTGGGGAGACAAAAAAGTGGGTCTCACAATTCTGTCTGAATATCCTTTGAAGTACGCCTACAACACAAGTGGCTGGATCTGTTTTCTTTTAACTTGGTACAAACTATTTTTGAGTTATTTCCTGGATTTTTTTTTTAATTCTTATCTAAACAATTTTTTTTTTGTTTTTGAAATTTATAAATTATTTCTTTTTTCTCAAGAAGGGCTCATCAGATATTTCGATTAAAAATCCTGTAATCTACTTTTAGGTAAATCTACATTTAAGTGAGAAGTCATTTTTCGAAAAATAACGGGTGATTTTTTAGCTGGTTTGGTTTTGGCAACACTGGTTTTGACAGCTGACGTGTGTTTAGTACCTTGTGTCACTGTCAAACAGCTTCAGTTTGGTTTGCAATTTAACCATGGATCGTCTTACAAATGAACAACGCTTGCAAATTATAAAATTTTACTATCAAAATTCGTGCTCGGTTCGAAATGTTCATCGCGCGCTGCTTCCATTTTATGGTCGGCATTCTCGACCTTCTGAGCAGTCTATTCGGAAGATTGTGACCAAATTTCGCACCAAATTTACTTTGTTGGACATTAAACCACCAACACGTTTACGTACTGTGCGTAGTGAAGAAAATATTGCGGCCGTATCAGCTAGTGTGACAGAAGACCGCGAAATGTCGATTTGGCGCCGTTCCCAGCAGTTAGGCCTTTGTTACAGCACTACGTGGAAAATTTTGCGGAAGGATTTGGGCGTTAAGCCTTTTAAGATACAGCTAGTGCAAGAACTAAAGCCAGCCGACCTACCACAACGCCGAATTTTTGGTGAATGGGCTCTTGGAAAGCTGGCCGAGGATCCGCTTTTTTATCGAAAAATTGTGTTCAGTGATGAGGCTCATTTTTGGTTGAATGGGTACGTAAATAAGCATAATTGCCGCATTTGGAGTGAAGATCAGCCAGAAGCATTGCAACAGCTACCAATGCATCCCGAAAAAGCCACTGTTTGGTGCGGTTTATGGGCCGGCGGCATTATTGGGCCATATTTCTTCAAAGATGATGCGAATCGCAGCGTTACTGTCAATGGTGAACGCTACCGAGCGATGATAACAAACTTTTTTTTGCCCGAAATGGAAGTTCTTGACTTGCATGATATGTGGTTTCAACAAGACGGTGCCACATGCCACACAGCACGAGGCGAGTTTGGTGAACAGTTAATTTCACGTTTCGGGCCGGTCAATTGGACGCCTAGATCGTGCGATTTGACACCATTAGATTATTTTTTGTGGGGGTATGTCAAGGCTAATGTCTATAGGGACAAGCCCGCTTCGATTGACGCACTGGAAGCCAACATCCATGCATTCATTCGTGATACCGGCCGATATGTGTGAAAGAGTATGCCAAAATTGGACTCAGCGGATGGGCTACCTGAGACGCAGCCGCGGTCAACATTTGCATGAAATTATCTTTAAACATTAAATTGCAAGGTTCAAACTATCGATTCAAATAAATATTTCATTCATTTTTTTCGAATTTTTTGTGTTTTTTTTAAAGTTCTAAACCTCTTAAAAAATCACCCGTTACAAAGCGTTTTTGAGTTATTTTCTGGATTTTTTTTGAATTCTTGCCAATTGTCAAAACAAAAAATATATATACATTTTTTTTGTTAAAATTTTAAAAATTATTTCTTTTTTTTCAAGAAGGGCTCATCAAATACTTCGATTAAAAATCCAGTAATTTACGTTTAGGTAAATCTACATTTAAGTGAGAAGCCATTTTTCGAAAAAATTGGTAAAGTTACCTAACTCCTGAAGTACCATGTTTTTAATTTTCGATTTTCTCAAAAAAGGCTAAGTTGACTATGATAATTTTCTTTTATGCTGATGAAAGGCTTCCAAAAATGTAATATATTACCTATCAAAATTTAAAAAAAAGTGTTTTGAGAACAACATGGTCGAGCGTTTTAAAAATTGGTATTTAAGGTTTTTTTTTTTTAAACTTCCTAGGATTAAAAAAAAAAAAAAAATTCTTCAATGCTATCATACAAAAGTTAAAACCATATAAGCAAAATTTTTATTTTTCTTGAAAACGCCTCATTCTATCTGCTAAAATGATCAACAAGTAAGTGTAAATAAAATTTACAGTGTTTTTAATTTTTTAATTTATATCAAATTTTTATACAAAACATCAAAAAAGTTTAAATAATATTGCATATCACAATTTTCAGAAAAATACTATTGAAGTATTTTTTAAATAATAAAAATAATTCAATTTTTTTTTTTTAAATTCGATATTGATAATTTGATTCTGTATTTTATTTTCATCTACTTGTGAATTAATCTCTTAAATTCGCATACAAAATGTTATACAAAAATGAACCGAAATACCTGCATATGTATATAAAAAATAATTTTTTAAACTGTTCCAACGACCTCAACAATTATTTTGTATAAATGAAAAAAACTTGTCCAACGATTTTTTTGTATTAACTAAAAAAATATATATTTTTTTGAATGTTTGCTCTAACTTATAAGTTTTAAATATAATTTTTTTTTAAATTAAAAATTCAAAAATTGAACATAAAAATTGAAATAATAGCCAAAAAAAATATTTTGGCAAATAAAATCACATATTTCTAAAATATTTTTTTTTTTACTTATTTTATAACTATTTCAAAATGTGCTTTCAAAAAAAATTAAAGTTTTGAAATAAAATTTTCTTTCATATTTAAAAAAATGTATGGGTGAAAAAATTATTTTTACAAGATTAAAAAGGCTCGCAAATACAGGTTTACTATTAAGTACGGGTAGTGGGTATTGTTTCTAAGCATGCTTTTTAGGGCTGGCCACGATATTAAAAAAAGTCTCGGCTTCGTTTGGTATCGGTATCGGAAACCAAAGCGATAACGAGACGATACCAGCTCCAAATCATCCGAAACGATACCGAGACCAAACCGTTTTTTTGGGACGGAATTTTGCCAATACTTTCGGTAGTATTATTTGGTATCGGCAGAAAAAATTATTTTTGAATAGGTATAATAATTAATTTATTCCAAATAAATAGTTCTCGTAATTGGTTTCTCGGAAACGGCTCTGACGGTTTTGATGTCATTTTCACAGTTTAATCTCTTTATCAAGAAGATGGTTTTAGCAATTATTTTAATTAGAACCACCCACTTCTATGCCCATTTTTCTTTCACTTTGTTTCTCTGAAACCAATCATTTGGATGACCTTTTCAGACTTGGTTCTTTTTAGCTGGAGGAAATGACTTTAATGAAGTTCACCAACTAGCTACCTCTCATATTTTTTTATATCGAGGAACCAACCTCGGAAACGACTCCAATGAATTTGTAACAGCATTGTTTTCATAGAGAATTTTTGTTTCTGATAATTAATCGGAACATTACTTAGAAATTGTTAAACAAGCCCTTTAAAATTTGTATGACATTAAAAAAATTTAAGTTAAAGAGATTGTTGTTCAATTACTATTCATATATTTCATATAATGATTTTTTATTAAATTTTTGAAGATTCCAAGCGAGTTCACCATCAAGACCAAGAACATGTTAACAAGTCGTACATTTTATTTTTGTTTGTGACTAAGACCAGACCAAAACCGGACGAGACCGATACCGAGACGATACTAAAAATGATCGATTTTGACAATACTGAGACAATAAGTAAGAGAAAAGTATCGTTTGGTTTGGTATCGTGCCCAGGCGTAATGCTTTTGGGTGGTAAATTCACACCCGATATCCATTTTTGGCCATCATCTCGGGTTTTCAAGAAACTTCCGTAAGAAAATTACCGAAAATATTTTTTTTGCTATTTTTGAGACCTGACAAAATCGAAAAATAATTTTTTTCCACAAAACTCTACATACTTTTAATAGGATTAGTGTAAACAAAATTTACAGATAGCAATCAATATTAAAAAAGTGGGGGCACAATTCTGTCTGTCTGTCTATTTGTATCTGGATCTACAGCCTAAGCCGGTGAGGGATTCTCCAGAGGGAAATTGAATTTTTTTTAACTCCAAAAATAATAATAATTTTCCATTTTCTCATAAACGTTCAACTCTTTCAATTCACTCAATATTTCGAAAACGGGGTGATGATTTTTTAAATTACATAGGTTTATATCTGTATACTAATAAATACTCAAAATCGATGCACCAAAATTTTGTTAAGAAAATGTTACCAAATTTGTATATATATCTAAAAATTAGTTTTTAAAAAAACCGCTCCAACCCGAATTGATAAAAATACCAAAACGTAAGCGTTCATTCGAACAAAAGCGAAGCGAATTAACTTTCAGCACAAAATGGCACAACTTTATTTTTTTACAAAATTGCGAAATTTGAAAAATGTTCATCCGTAAAATTAGCAAATTAGCGAGTTTTTTTAAAAATATTTACGGAATAAGAAGGCACAAGATGAGCACAATGCAGCAAAACTATTTTTTTCCAAATTTTTTTTTAGTCCAAAAGTGCTAACTTCACGCTACAGAACTTTGCAAAGTTTTGTTTCGACCATAATAATTGCACTTAGGTGAATTTTTTTTGTTGGTTACTAGGAGCATTTTCTGAGCACAAAGCAACACAACTTTTTTTAAGAAGTTTTAAAATTTATAAGTTGAGCACAATACTGATTTTTTTTGGCGAAAATCAAAAATGGCGGTGCTAATTTCACGCTTAAAAAAATAAATACCCTCTAAAAACCAAACAATAAGTCCATTTTTTTAAACGGCACATGGCAGCACAAAATTTTTATTTTGTTCAGATTATTTTGTATGTCTTTTTGCTAAATAGAGCCATCAAATTAGCTAAGAACTTGATTTTGATAAAACCACCTCATTCAGCAAATAAAGCAAAATGCTTTATCATCACGTTAACACTTTCTTAATAACATTTGTACGTCTTTTAGATTTATAGTAAAAATATGTGTAGCTTGTGACACAATTGCAGTCTAGCAATACTACATGGATGTTACAATTCACCTTTCCTCTCCTCCTTGAAACAATAATGAAAGTGCAAACTGCATTTCAATTGCGAAACCTACAAAAAATAGCTGCAGTTTCCTAGTCACACAGAGCAAAACCATCTGGCAGTTTACATAAAATCAATTTAATAAAATCGAAAAGAAATTCGATTAGAAAGCGATCTCTGTATACAAAAAAAGAAATGTCTTGGAGATCAAAACACTTTGACTTAATAATCCCCTTTCACCGTTCAATCGTGTTCATTTTTTGAACAATAATTTTGCTCAGCTATAAGTAGCAAGCTTTTCCAAGCAATTTAAACGGCAAATCGAAAGCGAATTCGAATACCTAAAGACTTCGATTTTATTTTACCCTTTCTGCTCTCAAAAAATATATCCAAGCTCCCAACATACCAACTCATAAACTATAGATTGTACTTGTAATTTAACATCACTTAAGTAAGCAAATAAAAAAAAAAAAACGAAACCTGCTCGCTTAACCCTACAATAAAGCCATAATCCTTCTGTGGAGCGTATGTATATTGTGCTTCTCTGGCATCAACAATAAAAAGCCTTACTCGTTGGCTAGGCTTTGTGTTAAACAATAAGAATGCCAGAACCCAGGTTTAGGTATACAAAATATGCAGCCGAATCGCAACAACCACAAAGCCACTTAAAAATAATAAAAAACAAAAACATATTGCATGCACCCAATAATCAAGCTAATTCAGCACCAACCCGCCCGCCACTACCACTTTATGAGATTTGCCCGTATACTATAGGTAGTGTAACACTACAACCGAACCAACCGACTTACCCCCCTAAATCATTCCTCACGTAAATTCTATAAACATTCGTACGTGGAACACTTTGCGTTTTAGCAATGCTGATGGCAAATCCTGCCGAAGAGTGCGCATGCAAATAGAGGGAATATAATATGCACTTTGGCTTCAGGTAAATCCGGACGCGGCAGCGCACCTGCCGGATGAGGTATGCGTGCACTACACGCCCGAAAATAACCAAGGGATTCGATTTTGTATGTTTTTGTTTAGGGTAAGTCATTGGATTTGCAGAAAATATTTACGAAGTACATATTATACGGATTTCTGAGCTAAACTAGTGGAAGACGAAAGATTCAAAGACGGTAAGCCATCTCATGTTTCGAAAGCAGGTCGTAATGTGTCCTCATCTAAAATGTTTTTAAAAAGAAAATATCGGATACAATTAAAAAAAATCAAAAAATTAGTTCAAGGCACAGAGATTATTGCCAGTACAAAAATTAATAAAATCTATCCCAGATCCCTGGATTTCTATAGCGAGAATTGAATCCTCTTTATCATTGCTTCAACAAAATATAAAAATTCTGATACTGATGAGGAGCTCTGGTCTAGCAAACACGCATCTTAATTCTCATAGAGAACTTATTTTTAAGTAATAACTCTGAGCAAGTTTGCACAACTTCCGTCACAGCATTCATTTATAAATCAATCTCCGCATTTTCGCATGTTTCCAAATAATTCGTACTTGTAACGTTGTATGACAGAGAGTTTCCGCCGCCTTAATACCCTCCGGCATAATGTACACATAAACCTTTAAAAATTTTGTCCCAGTGGAAAGCAAAATCAACAATGATGATGACGACGAAGTATTACGGCAAACAAGCTAAGAGTGGAGAAGAAGAGTTTCATTTTATTTTTTTTGTTAAGTTCGGCTTCTGGCAGAATTATGCACGCAGCCGCAGCACCCAAGGAACGCGCGCAGTTCCAAATCCTTTGTGCATATAGCGAGCGCCTTTCCGGTGTGAGGTGGCGTGTGATTCCACCTTTACTTGTTACATTCTGGTTTTGGTTTGCTTTGTGGCGGTATGCCTTCTGCGTTCAACTAACAACAACAACAAATGAGTGAAAGAACCCGCCTGAGGTATGTATGTCTGTACGTCGTAGCCTCTTCAGCTTGCAAGTGATGACATGGGCTGTCTGTTTATGCACACTCTTTTGACTCTTGGCTATGGCTTTAATTTTTTTAATATTTTTTTTTAACGTACCTATACCGCTCGCCGACAAGGGCTTTAATTCTCTTTTGAACTGTTCCAAAAAGGATTCAAGGCAGCACAGCAACCTGGACTGAGACACTGATGCAGCTTATTGTTAGGATTGTTTCTTCCTCCAATATTTATAAAAAAAAAAAATGACAGCGATGATGTCATAATTTTTATGGTTAGCCTTTGATTGCTTTCTGTTTTCTGTGGTTTCAACGTTATTTTTCAGTCTTTATTCTTTGAAGTGTAGTATTTTGGTAAAAAAAAAAAAAATTATCACCTGGCTGATGTTGAGTGAGAGCGATCATTAAGTCCGTCAATGGATTTTTGTGGTCAAAATCTGGCAAAATGTATGCGACCTGTCATCTGATTGTATACTTTGATTGATAATGAGTTTCGTTTCGTTTCGTTTTTTTTCTTTCTTGGTTTAAAATCTTCATATTTACGGTAAGTGTTGAAAATGAATTTCAAAAAGAAATTAAGAAAGGCGCAAATTATTTACTGCCACGTAATTCTTGGAATTTTATTCAAGTCACTAAACTTCGACTTATTTGTATTTCTCTTGGTTAAAGGTGGGAGAAAAGAAAGAAAGGAACACAAATTATGTGACAATTTAATTTGTTGGATTAGTCAGTCATATAAGAAATAAGTATGACTTGTGTGTAAATATTACGACCACGAAACTCGTATCTAAAAGATTTTTAAATGTTTGTTAACAGAATTAACGATAAAATTTTGAGAAGAAATTCAATAAACTTCTGGTTATGGGGGGTGCAATTTATTCGCTTCCGTCAAAATCACATGAAAGTTTTCTTACATTTAAATGATGAGAAGAGGGAAGATTTTTTGATTTTAAACTGATTGATTCACTATGTTTACTATGCACGACTGGACTTGACTAAAATTAGATCTAGAATGCCCGCATTTGTTTGTCAAAATGTAAATGCAAACGCAATTAAAAGAGCTCTTTTGGACTTTATTAAAATTGTTCCCTGTGGCGTATACGTGATTCTACTCAACAAAATAAGAAACTAAATATGATATTTTTTTCTAAAATAATGTTAATATATACACGGCCTTTAATAAGAGCCCACGATTATTCTGCTTTCATTTCAATCTTGGTCAACAATATATGTAAAAAAATTGACATGAGTCTTTTAAAAGGAATTAGGTAAAAGAATTTTTAGTATTAAATTTCGTCGGCTTAGATTTTTTACCATTATAGACCACTTCAAAAATTGTTTCAAATATAAAAATCTATCAAATCTTTTCAATTTCACTGAATTTAGCTATAATGGACGTGGAAAAATATTGAATGTATTTTGGTTTTATTTAAAATAATGGAAGTAACTACTTAAAAAAAAAAATTTGTTTGTAAAAAATGTTGGTTAACTGTTTTTCTCTCTAAGCCTACTTCTTTTACTATTTTTTTTATTAAATTGTAAAATTCGACTTAACTTATACTAAACATAATGAAAAGCGGCCAGCGTGACCATTCTTTCAGGAACGTATGAGTGAATTTAGTAAAATTGTTTGGTTTTAAACATTTGCTTGTAGACCAAAAAAAAAAACAATTTCAACATAAAAACCCTTGTACGTAATGTTCCTTTACTTTTCGGTCTATTCCGGCTATTAGGCTATTGATTAAGTCCTGAAAAACAGGCCAATAAGGAATTAAGACGTTCATGGGTTTTTATTGTAAATATATCAATAATTTGCTTAGTGAACATGAGAAAACCACGGAGTGCTATTAAATTAGAGGAAGCGTTTTGGACGGGGGTGCAAAAGCACCCTTTTCAGTTATCATGTTACAAGTTTCTCGAAATAGCCATAAATGCCATATATTTTACTTTTAAATCTTAAAATCAGTTTAAGTGGTCGTTTCTCGGTCGATTTTTATCCAAAACTTTTTCGGAATATGTCATTTTTAAGAAAATTAAGTCATCTTTCTTTAATAATTTTTTAAAATTTAGGTAACTTACAAATTTTCAAAAAAAAAAAATCATGATCCATTTTGATGTAAATTTTATTGTTTACAAAAAAAGCAATAGGCATTATATCGAAATTTTGCTTCGTTTCCGAGTTATATGCGAAAAACTGAAAATGGTTCTTTTGCACCCCCCTCCAAAATGTGCCCTTTAATATAATAGCACTCCGTGGTTTTCTCATGTTCAATAGTCCAATTATTGATATTTATGTACAATAAAAACCTATGAACGACTTAGTTCCTTTACACCGCATAATCAATAGCCTATATGTAGCCAAGTCAAATTAGGAATTAAATCGCATTTTTCGATGGGCAACATTTTTTTAGGGAATCTGTTTCAGTACGCCTCCTGATAATAAAATTTAGTTTCTGGGATTTTCGGGGTTAACGAATAAGAGATCTTTTAGGTTTTTATTTAATATCGCTTTCATATTTGATTTTACAAGACAAGTGCTTAGAATAATTTATTTTCATTTTAATTACCTTCAAAATGAGCCTTTAACTGGATGTTATTGGCCACACAATATGTGTTCAATTCAACTCCAAAGTATAAATTGTGTTCAGAATCGAAAAATAAAGTATAAATTGTTGTTCGAAAAAAGGTGTCACTCTTTACAAATTAATTAAATTAATTAAAAATAGGAAATTTTTTGTACAGCGCAAAAAATTACTATTTATGAATTAAACTTTTTGTTAACGCTTTTTTTAAAACAAAGAAAGATTTTGACAGATTCTTTTAAGTTTAAGACCTAAAACTGAAAGAGCACTAAATATTAAAAAAAACAGTTGCACTTAATTACGCAAAATAAAAAAAAATCTCATTTGCCTGAAACAAAAAATTAAATTTATTTTGATTTCTAAAAACAATTTAAATAGTAGAATATTTTATTTTTTTTTAATTATATTTCCTTTTGGTTTGTGCTTTTATTACATTTTAATAATTTCTTTTTTTATTTTAAGTCAATTTTAAATTAATTGCCTTCCCTCACAATATTTCTATGAAATACAAAAATTGTGTTAAAAGAAAACAAAAATACAAAAAGGACTAGAATGTACGAAGCCATATTGATTTTGGACGCCTGTAAGGTATAAGAAGAATATGTAGGTAAGTAGTAGGAAAGATTATGTTTACTTACAGACACTTGCTTGTAATTTTCTTAATAATGGTACCTATTGCAGATTTTGATAGTTTTTCTTATGCTGTGCTTCCAGAAACTTCAAGTAGGCTTATGCACCAAAATTTGTAGTAAAATATATTTTGGATTTAGAAACACAATTTTTTTTCAATCTCAGTTTTCCAAACACGACACGGTCAATATTCTTTAAATGATTAAATAGTTTTTTTTCGAATTTTTAAGAATATTAAATAAGAAATAGGTATTTGTCCCTTAGGCATAGTTTACAGTTCCCATTAAAAAAAATCAAAATTTTCAAAACAATTTTCCACTTATTCTATGCACCATATTGTTAAATATTCAAGGCAAAAAATGATGATCTTGGCCTAAGCCATCGATTGAAACATTATTTTTTCCTTAATAAATACACCATAGGCCTATAATTACAAAACAAAAATATTTTTGGGTACAAAAACAATTTGCATCAAAATAATGTCTTGAGGTGAATTTTTTTTTTATTGCAAGTGTAAACCGACCATCCAAAAAATAAATTTTACCCACCACATTTTTGTTCACATACAAAACATTGGGATGATGACAGAAATGGAATTTTTTTGCATGAAACTGTAAGCCAGTCATGCAAAATTAATTTTTATTTCACTTCAATAATTTTGGACTTTCGAAAATAATTGCATAGATTATTTTTTTAAATCACAAAATTATTGTTTTTGCTTTATGTAACATCAGTGGTACTGATAACTATTACTACCATTAAATTTTTTAAAATACACTTTGGTAGGTACGGTAGTACTCGTAAATACGTAGTTATTATTGATTTTAATTGAAAGATTAAAATTAAATGTAGATACAAATATTTAAAAAAAAAAGTTCTAGTTAATAATATTGCATTTCAAAATTTTCCAGAAGAATACTTATTATTTTTTTGATAGGCGTCAAATCAAAGCCATCCACCGAAATTCAGGTTTGTCAAATTTTTTTCGTCATTTTGTCATTTTTTCAATTCTTAATTTTGCCATGTTTCCCTTTTAAATTCCTGGGCTTATATACAGAATAATGGATAACTGGGCTCTGGACCTTTGGCACTTTTTATATCGGAAATTTGATAATGTCATCTAATTGACAGTAATTGATCAGAAAAGGTTAACTTGTCCTAAAAATTGGTCAGCCCTTGATAACTAGTAATAAAGGTTTAAAGTTTCTCAAGATCACGAACGATTTTTGGCACTTCATTTGAGTAATTTTACAAAAAAAAAAATTATTATGTGATAGGTTACTCGGTCTTCATAAAAAACTAGTTGTATTCAGTAATTGTTCAGCCATATTTTTTTTTAATGAATTTTTGAAGTATTTGTATGTAGGTCACAGTATAGATAGTTGGCACCTCATTCAGGTAATTGAAAAAAAAAGTAAACCATTTGAAAGGTTACTTAACGATAATAAAAGGTCAACTACTTTCAGTAATTGGCCAGCCATATATTTATTTTTATACATGTTTTTTTTTTTAATGTAGGGCACAGTATAGATTTTTGGCACCTCATTTGGGGTGTATTTGTATAAAATTAATACCATCTAAAAGGCCAGTAGATCGCGATAAAATGTCAACTAGTTTCAGTTAGTGGTCAGCCATAGATATTTTAAATGAATTTTTAAAGTTTTTTTCAAGGTCACAAACAAAGTTTTGGCACCTCATTTGGGTCGTTTAAACAAAGCATACATATTGGAAGGCCATTCAGCGGACATGAAGCATGTGGAAATTAACTATGCATCAGTAAAAACAATCTAGTTAATAAAAAACCCTAGAAAAATTTACTTTGACGCTAATAAAAGCTTGGCAGTGGTATTAATCGAAAGCGTCGCTTTGCCAGCAATTTTATGCAGAAGTAATACAAAAAATATTTATTTTCATGACTTACTTTTTGAGAGGTTACACAGGTACGTCATAGCATATCATATGCAAACAGTATCCGCATTATAGAGCGCCTGTGCCTTTGCCTGACCAATTTCTGAAAATAGCTGACCTTTAATGACCGTGAAATTGCCTTTCCAATGGAAAACTTCTTGTTTCAAAATGACCCAAATGAGATGCCAAAATTTTTTTTTTGTGACTTTGAAACGAGTTTTGAAAATTCATAGAAAAAAATTATAGCTGACCAATTAATGAAAAATGTTGACCTTTTATCACAGTCTACAAATCTTTCAGATGGCATCCTTTTTAGTAAATTTCCCATAAATGGGGTTTCAAAACTCGCGCCTGACCTTGAGTGACCTTAAGAAGCTTAAAGTATTTATAACTATTTATCAAGGGCTCACCAATTTCTAGGACTAATTGACCATTTCCGGACAATTACAAACCAATTAGATGGCATTCTCAAATATTAAATTTCCCATATATGAAGTGCCAAAGGTCCAGAGCGGAAAACCGCTCAAATAATGAATTAAACAAAGAAATGGCATACTTGTTTTTGAGCTCTAAGTTATTCAACGGGTTATAAAACGAGTAAAATGAGTTCTTCAGTTCAAAGAAACTTGAACATTAGAACCAGTCGTGCATTTTACTCAAAAGTACCTTGTTTTCTTACACTTAGTGCGAATTAGCTTCACTTAAAAATTGTAGCAAGCTGTTCAGCTGTTTAGATTGTAGCCGGCGTATATACAGACACACAGACTCATTTTTGTCAAGTTTGATCAAAATCATGAATTTTTGTTTCTGATTGCGTTACCTGTCCTAAATTGCTTATAATAGACTACATATCTCAGTCAATCGAAATTAAGTAGTACATTTTAAAAACATTTGGTAAGGACTGCATCTGAAATTTTAAATTTTAACCTTGTTTGTGTTTTATTTATATAGTAAAAAGGTATTGATTTAAAAAAAAAAAAAGAAGAAATAGACCTAAATTGAAAAAATAAACTCGCTATTTTCTCTTTGAACTCAAACTTATTATAATAATGACTGTTCTATCAACAAAAAATAAATTAAATCAAAGTTTCCCCCTTTATTTTTGGAAGCCAGAAAACTAATATAATAGTATTTTGGGAGCTGACGCGGATAATGTTGAACAGTGTTTACTTCGTCCACGTGTCATTATACCCTACCAAAAGCCCCATGTTTATATGGAACATAGTAATACCTAAAATTTCATATAATTATATTCATTCCAAATAAATTTATACTGAAATTACCACAAACGAATATTTCAACTATAGCTAAACAGCTAAAACACAACCGGATTGTTTATTTCCCAGGAAATGTTAAAAAAAAACAAACAAATAGCTTTGCGTGACTCCTGAAAGATTTAACAGCTCACACACATAAAACGCTGGCTGACCCGTCAAACATTTCCCTCAGAAAATCGATTCGATAGCCAAAATCATTGTCAATGTTCGCAATCATTATCGAATACGGATTACCTATGCGAATTCGCTTGCTAATTAGAATTCCAAGAGTGCATTACGCATTTCATTCTTCTTTCCCAATATCAGAATCAGACACACATCCAATGACGAGGATGACGACGACAAGTAGAGACGACGATGATAGGTCTTGTGATTCTTGGAAGAAGAATGCATCCGATAAAGAAGCTCTTTGAGCATCGTGTAATATGTCCGACACGAACTTCATGGTAACCGATAATCATTATACACAAACCACACTGACACTTATCGAACCCCCCAATTAATGGTGACACAATAGCTATATACGAAACGTAATCCCATCGACATAAAATTCACACAGTGACCCCAAAATATAAACAAATGACAATCACACATGCAAAAGGCACTGTCAATTCTCGCGTTGGCGGTGGTCAATCGTCATTATAAGACTTCTCAAAACCGGCCCCTACTGCGTTGCCTCAGTATCAGCGATTTTGGTTGCGAACCAAACAAAATTGCCTTTACGCTGACATTGATGGATTGATCACACGCAAAGGTGCCTTGCCGATCATTTGAGTGTATAATCAATTTTGTCGTTAAAGCTGGGCGGACATTGGATTACTTGCGGGGACTTGGACATTCCTTTTTCTGCCGCTTGTCCCTCACACATCTTCTTTCTTTGTGACTGCCAATTTGCGAAATGAAAGAAGGAATTTTTTTTTTTTGTTACTGGAAGTCAAAATTCTCGCGGTCTTGTGAAGAAGATAAGAACGACTTGAAAGTCCATTAAGCACTCAAACGTTCTTCGCCGGCGTGTCATGTCGGTTGCAAATCTTTTGCCCCAGAGATAATTTTTGTATCTTTTGATGGCAATGGCGCACAGAGACTGGTTAAGTTGCGTTAATTAGCTGGCAGCGTGGAACGAACTTGATCCACTCAAGATTGTTGAGTCATATTGAGTTTGGGTAGAAAGATTTCACCAGGAAAATTGTTTTGATAATTTTAATTCTATTAACAAAATTAATTATTAACAGAAAAATTATTATCCAGATTAATACATAATGCAGAAATTTACTCTCAAAAACACCTCCAAGTTGGCATGAAACACCTCGCCTAGAAAAGTAATCTAGTTTTTGACAAGGCACTACAGTATTTTGCTTTTACACCTTCTAAAAAAGGGGCTTACAAGGGCTACTATAAAAACTCGCTTGGGCCTTGGTAATTTACAAACCCTTCGATATCAAGTTGTAAATTGTCCTATTTTGGTTTTCATGGTGGTATATTCTGTTTACCAGTCAAATGCACCAACGATTGGGCTAATTACCAATTCAATACAATGTTGGAAATTATTAACTTTATACTACTTGAGTTATTCTTAATGTTGCTATCATGGGTATAAATATTTGTTTCTTTTTTTTTAAACGGGGTATTCTTTGTAAATCTACCCAACTTCACTAGTAAGGCCCTCTCGAGTTATATGACAAGATTTACACAATACTTCTATATGCTTGAGAAATTCCCCTCAACTTTGTGGTTGAAAATGATTAAAATGGCACTTTCCGTTATGTCATGTGATGCATGTGACAGTTTGAGAAGCCTATAATAAGCTTGTATTTGACAATAAAATTGCTAAATCGTGTTGTTTTGACATTTAATGCTAATTTGACATTTAAATGAGTTTCATCTTCGGGTCACTTGTGAATTCTTTTCATCTTTTGACAGTCCTCTATAGACCTCTGTACATTCCACGTCTCGATTTCACCTGATTTAATTCTTTTTTTGTGAATATGTATAAATAAATCTCAAGCAGCACGACACATAAAGCATCTAAATGGATGAATTGAATGCACCTAGGTGTGTCCGGCTGTGACCATCCATCGCCATGCCACCGCTGCGTACCGTGGCGATGGTAAAGGCGCCCTAAACACAACATGGGGGATATGCACTAGCACAAGCACTGGGCATTGCGACTAGGTTTCCATATGTGACAGGTACAACTAATCAAAACTGTCAAGAGTACGCCAGGTTGGTATGAGGTTATAACATTATTATTATATGCGCCTGCGGGATCGGTTGGCCGGGTTTTGAATGGAAGAATACAATTTAATTTAAGGGAATTTATTAGTTCCGTTTGCTGTATATAGAGATTGGCCATGGTCCCTCTTTTATGATCATATCTCGTTGCCAAGGAACTCAATATAAGAGGCAAATAGAGACCCACGACGGTTCTGGTTTTTTTCTGTATGGCTTAGATATGACGTAGTTACAGAGTACAGGTGCGGTTAAACCAGAGAGATTAATGTTAAGTGGTATATTCTTGCTGCGCAATGGAATGCAAGTTTGGTTAACGAAAGGAATTCAACTATACAATGTGGCTTTATGCAGCACAGAAACTGGACATGAATGTTGGAGTTGTTACACTTCTTACGCAAAAGCAATTTAAGCACAAGAAGCTTGTGTGCAAACCACGGCCTCAAAAGTTTATATGTATAACTAGCTATGCAAGCAGATATGCAATTATACAAGCATTATATACTCGTATACGAATGAAAGTGACCAAGCATAAATTATAACAAATACAATATTAATTGTTAAAAAAGAAGGTAGGAGCCTACATGAAATGAAAAAATACCTAATCAGTCAAGCATTTATTCTCAAGTACGATAATAAATAATTGAAAACCTTCAAAAATGTGACTAAAAAGTATTTTTTTAAAATAGGTATGTACCAACTATTATTTCGAGACCAAACTTAAGGGAACGCCATTTTGAGTAAAAATAAAATAAAAAAGCACTAGATATGTACAGAGTGCTATGAACAAACACACAGGCCGACAGATACTTTCTTAAGTTGGTCCCAAAAATATTTTTTTCGATTTTCAACAAAACCGTATTTCTGATTTCAATAATTATTTCATACAGAAGCTTCTGAAAAATATAAATATGAAGATTTTTATAAAAATTTTCAAAAATATATTTTTTTTTTATTTCTAAAAATGTTTTTATACTTCCTTTTTTTTTTTGAAAATCAAATATTTTGAAAACTTCAATTTTCTTAAACTCGTTGTTTAAAGGTTTTGAAACACTGTCTGGAATATTTTAAGAAAAACAAATTAATTTGATGAAAATATTAGGGTACTTCCCGAAACAAACGTTAAACCATTAATGAAAATATTTTGTTCTTAAAAACTGTTCCTACAATTTTTAAAAAATTTGCTCTATATGCTTAAAGTAGTGCGAGTAATTACCTTACAAAATTTCTAAAAATTTAGCAACTTTCAAAAGTGCCTCTCATTGAAACTTTCTTTGATTTGGAATTTTATCATTATCAGCTGGATGGATTTAGAGTATTTTTTTAATATGAGAATTTCTAATATGATTTAATAATATTGAGTATCAAAATAATCAACAAATTTTGAATACTTGAGAAGGTTTTTTTTTTTTTTGAAACTTCGATGACTCAAAATCGGTTGAATATTTTTTATAAAATTTTATTTTCATAAGCACCTTGATATACGTCTTTTGTAATTAATAAAAAAAAAATAAGTTGATTACGAAAGCTTATATAAAAATATATTTTTTAAGAAAAATTGAAATTCCTTAAAAAAAAAAAATATATCAAAAATGGCGGGTGATATGGCACCACCTGAAGGGTGATATGAAACTTTTTTTGTATGGATTTTTGCCACACTCAATGAAGTTTTATGTCAAATACTATGAGAAAAGTCAAATAAGTAGTGTAGTAGTGGATGAAATAGCACCCTTCCAATATAAACTAGGGGTGCCATACCTCCCTTTTAATATAACCACTGTTTATCAAAATTAATCAAACAAATTAAATACGCTTAGTTATAGTGGTTAATACAATAAATTAATGACGCATCACTCTTCGTTTTTCCGTAAGATCGAACTCCAGGGGCCAAAATTCTTCCGTTGCTGCACTTTTTTAAGTTATGCGCAAAAAAAATTGACTAAAATTAAGTCAAAAATAAATTAAGCAGCACATCAGCTCATGGAGAACCAGAGCCTAGTGACTAACAATTATCAACCGTTCCTGGTGTGCGTGTTGTTGGCAGGAATGGAGGGAACCTACAATTTTTTGCCGAATCCGAACGGCTAGATGAGAAGCACTTACTCATGACAAGTTTACTCTTGGAGGATTTGACAGTCCCTCGCAAGAGGCAGTACCTCGGAAAAAAACATTTCTGTTTTTAGGTGGCAGTGGCCGCCACTAAAATTTAGTCACTATTTTTTCATTTTGGGTTGTGGCTCAAAAGTTAAGGACGCTATTTCAGCTTAAACTGCATTAATTGAGACCTTACGTTAAACTTACTGAAATTTTTTTTCGTTTTTTTTTTAATATGTAATTAAGTAGGAAATATTTAAAGGGTGTCATATCTCCTTAGGTTCCATATTAACTGACTTTACCCTAATAAAGACTGCTAAGATATTCAAAAAAGATTTAAAAAAATCGCATATTTGTAACTTTTATGGCAAAAGAAACTGCTAATATTAAAAAAATATTTGTGCTATATTGTGCTCAACTTGTGCTGCCTTGTGGCTTATATATTTTTAAAAAATTAGGCAATTTTTTTAAATCTTTCAAATTTTGTAAAAATGTAACTTGCTAATATCCTATTGATTATGTCATATAAAATGTAACTAAGACGTTCATAGGTTCTTACTAAAAAAACCAATAACTGGGATATTAAAAATGAGAAAACTACGAAGTGCTATTAAGGAGAGGGTTCAAAAGCACCCTTAATAGGTTTTTGCATACAATTCGAAAACGAAGCAAAATTTCGAGATAGTGTCGAAAATTTTTCTTGTAGGCAATAAGATTTTCCATTGAAATGGATCATTCAAAAACTTTTTGGATTTTTTTTTTTGATTACCCCAATTTTTGAAAAAATCATTGCGAATAAATGTAAAAATCATAGTTTTGTTATATTTTTAATTGTTTGCCTATAACTTTCTTACCTGTGGAGATAGACATAATCATTTTTCAACATAAAATAAAGATGATTTAATTTTCTTTAAAATGACTTACACGGTGGCTCAAACTAAGCTGATTTTAAGATTTAAATGTAAAATATATGGTATTTATGGTTATTTTGAAAAACTTGTGAGATGATACGCTCAAACTTGTATGTGTATGATTCATTCTTGACCATTTAATTACAAAATAAAAGGAAAATTTAAATTTTTCACAGCTTAAGGGTTGCCATCTTATTTTTAAAGTTCAAAATAATTGCCTAAAACAACAAACTTGCTCCTAAAAACCCGGTTCTTGAACTTTTGTTAGCTAATTATACTTTCTGGAACCTGAAAAATATTACCAGATGAGTTCGGTTGTAGACCCTGAAATTTCTAATAATAAATTCTCCGTAAGAACTTTGAGCTTGAATAGCAAGCACTTTCCATGGAAAAAATCTACTATTTTGTCATGTCGAAGAAGGTATCATTAGCTAATAAATGTAAAAAAATGGTTTTTTAGGAGCATGTTTCTTGTTATTGACAATTATTTAAAGCTTTGAAAAAAATTAAACTGCCAACAAATTTGTATTTCTCTATTATTTTTTACTTTAATGGATAAGAATGAATCATACGCCCAGTTGGAGCGTATCTTCTTAAAAATTTCTTAAAATAGGCTTGAATATTATTTTTTTTTACTTTAAAATATTAAAATCAACTTAGTTTTAGCGACCATATCTCAGTCGATTTTTATCCAAAACTTTTTCTGAATACTGCACTTTAAAGAAAATTAAATCATCTTTCTTTTATTTGGAGCAATAGCTATACCTTTACTCAAAGGTAAGAAAGCTATAGGCAAATAAGTACACAAAATCAAAAAATGTAAATTTTCACATTTTTTTTGCAATGATTTTATTTTAAATTTAGGCAACTAAAAAATTTTTAAAAATGTTTTGAATGATTTTACTGTCTACAAAAAAAGATTTTCAACATTTTCTCAAAATTTTGCTTCGTTTTCGAGTTATATACAAAAATCCGAAAAGGGTGCTGTTGCACCCCCCTTTCGAAAGCGCATCCTCTAATTTAATAACATTTCGCGGTTTCCTCATCTTTAATGACCCATCTATTGATTCTTACAATAAAAACCCATGAACTTCTCAGTTCTTTACTGTCCTGTTTGTTAGGACATAATAATATAAGTTGTGGTTGATTTCTGCTGCCAAATTCCAAGGAGATGAAAAAAATCACTAATTTGTAGCCAAAAACTACTTTAAAAAGCGTAAAGTTACCAATGCAATTTTCAATTTTCAAAAACAAAATGTCTTGTATTGTGCTCAATTTGTGGTGTCTTGTGCAAATTCGACATATTTAGTAATTTTTTGAAATTTAGTTTTTTCCTTAAAATAAAACGATTGTGCTGTTCTATGCTCAGTTTACAATTTCATACCTACTCCGAAGCAATAAAAACCAAAATTCACTTAATGGCCGCGTTCGGATGTTAATTCTCAGTTATCCGGATAGCTGTGTGTTGTTGTAATGCCTTGTTAAAAAACAGCTGATGACAAATCATCTGCGACCAACAAACAAAGCCGAAGTTATCCCAAAAATTCTAGGATACTCAGCAATCCAAAGAGAAATTTCAAAACAGCTGATATTTGACAAGAAGTTTGAGTTGTTCATGTTGAGTTTTGCAGTGTCGGGTTTTTTGAAAGGAAAATTATTTAGTTAGATGCAGCTAGATAATGGTTATTTGTGACACCTTGGACTCCACGCAATATGTAAATAAATATAAATGGATTAAAACTTTGTTAAAAAAGTTAAAATTTTCTTGCGAATTAAAAACAATTTTAATTCAATTTCTTTGTCAGCTTTTTTCAGCTAACCTATCTGGTTCTAGTCGTTCACAAAATTATCGGCTACTGAGTTATCTTGGATACCTATCCGATAGCCGGCCGAACACGTCCAATTACAACTTTGCGAAGTCCTGAACGTGAAGTTAGCACCACATTATTTTTCATTTTCGAAATCAAAAGTTGTACTGTATTGTGCTCTACTCTATAAAAATTGAGCACCGAAATTGCACAAATTTCATTATTAAATATCCAAGATTAAAGAAGAAAGTTTGCTATTTTTAAAAAAATTCTTTTGTGCTAAAAGTCTATTCAAACAATATTAAATGAGCACACGCTAGACACAAGTCCCTTTTAAGGAAATCTTGTAAAATACAAAGTCCACACAAGAAGATTCCAATAAAGCGCTTAACGATAGCAATAAATCATTCAGAACCACCTTGTTAATTGCATACATATGTCACAGCACAGACTGACCTTGAAAATAATCACAATGTCTCTTTGTCTTTCCATCGAATGTCAAAGAAAAAAAAAGTCTATCCGATAAGAACTCTATTTCATTCTTAATTGTTTTGCATTAGTGAAAATATTATTTTTCCTTGAAGTCTGCTTGTATTGTGTCAATATATCTTACTTAGTCTTATTGTCATGACCTTGAACTTAATGGCGGTTTTTAGTTTGACCTTCAAAATCGAATAGACTTTTCAACGCACTTAAGCCATACTCAATAACAATAGGAATAATAGTTTATTTTTTCAAGTCGTGTGCGTCGTAGTTATATCCTTTTTTGCAGCAGCAGCAGCAGCAAGCCAGCAAGGACAGAACACAAAATAAATGTTGTGATAATGATTATTGCATTTTCTCCGAATCAGTTGATTACTTTTTTGTCTGCTGAGCCCAAAGAGAATCCTTAATGATTTGCTTAATGTCCTTGATGGTGCCACACGAGTGAAAATCCTTTGCACACGCATCAGGCAGGTTGTATACGCAATTTGTATGCCATTTGCAAGGATAATTTTATTCACATCACAGTTAAAGCACACACGCTGAGCGTAAGGGCATCATAAAATAATTATCATCAGGATGCAGTTTGGTCATTGCATCCTCCTGGACATTGTAACAAAGGGACGTGGTGTCAATTATATTCACTATACCATCAGCTGTAGAAAAAAAAAAGAAAAAATGTGAACAACAAAAAGTGTGAAAAATTGACATTTTTATATGAATTCTCTTTAAATTCGATTTGAATCACGGACGACACAGACACAAGGACACACCACTATGCTTCCTGCTGAGATGCTTAATGGTCTTTCTTACAATAATTGAACAATGGTTTCTTATGACTTTTCGAGAAAATCCCTGCAACAATTGGAAATCAAGATAAACAAAATATCACAAGAAAATAATGAAAGTAGAAACTTTAATATCCTTGTGCGTTTAAGCAACCAGCTAACTCTCCCATGGGAAATTTTCTATTTGTGTGTGTTTTCATTGGCATTGTAAAATTGCAATTATGATTGCATTATGGTTGTCCATTGTATTTGATCCTATTTTATTACTGTAGTTTATACTTCAATGTCCTTTTATATTTTTTGTATTTTTTTTTTTTGCTATAGCATTGCTGCTGCTGAGTGATTTATTAAAAATATCTAGTTTTAGCTCATACACACTCATATTGTATAGCAGATCCTTTTTTTTATAGTCTCTGTTTGTGGCATACTGGTCAATAGCCAATAAATTACTGTCGTATATCGAAATTAGATTGCTGCTGCTGCTGTTGGTTAAATCCAAAAACCAGCCAGAACACACCAGGTGGCAAAATATTGGACATCCTTTCGATGTTTTGTTCGATGTTCATATCATTGGATGTCATCGGCATATAAATGCAATGGCGATGATGCTATGATGGTGTTGTCCTGGGTTCAACAATGGAATTTCGCATCATTCGAACAACTATTTATACGAACAGCGATGGTGATAATTTCTAAACACGACCATGAGTGGTGTTCAATTTAACCGCCTTTTCTGATGTATATTTAGTGAAGTCGAAGCTTAGTCCTGGTTAACATTTATTTTTTGTAGCCATCCTGAAGTGGACAAAAGCCTCTCTCTCTTAGACACACAGAGAGTGCTAGTGACAGGAATTTATTGATTAAGGTTTTCATATGCATACCAACACTGATTTATTTTTTTGAGAATAAATGGTTTTGATATTTCAATAAAACATTCTCTTGAATTATGTTCCTCGTATTGGTTTTCTGTTGGGTGTTACTTAATTTCTTTTCATTTTCTGATCGAAGAAGAAAATTTAATCAAGTATTCACATGGCAGACCAAAGAAAACAATGCGAATACAAAATTGAGTTGATTGCGTATATATTTTTGAATTTTGGTATGCATCAGATTCCCTGGCTTCAGTGGCAATACAATTATCTTGAGCATTGTCGAGAGTGTGCAGCGTTATTGTTTGCACTGCAAGTGCAATGACTTTGATGTGTGATTTTGTTTGAGGATATTTCAAAAGCCTTTTTATTTTTTTTTTATTTTAAATCAGGAAACCAATAAAAACAAAAAATTAAGGACTATTTTTATCACAAGTTGAATGGTATTCCGACTATCTTAAAATTTTGAATAGTTTCGAAATGGGAATCCGCCAAAGTTTCGAAAGATTCGAATGATAAAGCTTCGAAAAACCAAAGTTTCGGAATGACAAAGTTTCGAAAAGATAAAGTTTCAAAAGACAAAGTTTCGAAAAACGAAGTTTCGAAAGGAGAAAGTTTCGAAATGTCAAAGTTTCGCGAGTGAAAGTTTCAAAGACTAAAATTTCGAAAAAAAAAAATTCCTAAATCCTCGGAACTGCGTTGTCCGTTAACCGATTTCAAGATTTCAATGAATTACAGAATTAAAAATGAAAAAAGTATATCCAATTGGGTGTTCCAAAAAGCATGTTAACTTCGTTGTTTCTTGACCAATTTCAAAGAAATTGACACAGATGATACCTGTTACAGATTTAAAAACGAAACAAATAAACAGGGTGTAAGCAATAGGTCAGCATATGTCAACTCCGTTGTTCCTTGAGCTTTTTCAACTTATCTAACACAGGTAATAGCTGATGAAGAACACCCTATTGGAAATAATTTTAATTTTGAATTCTTTTTTAGCTTTTACCTGTGTTAGTTAAGTTGAAATCGCTCAAGGAACAACGAAGTTAACATTTTTCTTTGCAACACAATATTGGAAATATTTTTTTTATTTTTAATCCTGTATTAGGTATTATCTGTGTCAAATTCATTGGAATCAGTCAAGGAACACCAAAGTTCCGACGATTTTGGAACTTTTTTTCGAAACTTTGTCCTTCGAAGCTTTCTCTTGCGAAACTTTGACATTTCGAAACTTTCTCCTTTCGAAACTTTGTTTTTCTAAACTTTGTCTTTCGAAACTTTATCTTTTCGAAACTTTGTCATTTCGAAACTTTGGTTTTTCGAAACTTTGTCTTTCAAAAATTCGTTTTTCGCAACTCTGTTACTATTTTTTCGGAATAGGAAGATATCTTGCGGAAATGAAAAAAAATTAAAATTCCCAAATTGTGTGGCATATTTACATATTTTTTCAAGCCTGTAAATAGCCATTTAAGTGAATAGTGTTGCCAAATTTACGTTTTGAATGTCTTTGT
Source organism: Dasysyrphus albostriatus (assembly GCA_946251815.1). Lineage (NCBI taxonomy): Eukaryota > Metazoa > Arthropoda > Insecta > Diptera > Syrphidae > Dasysyrphus > Dasysyrphus albostriatus. Next base: position 17,737,830 of record OX276338.1, read on the forward strand.
TGAAAATGCTCAAAACCTTTTGATTAAAATGGATGATGATAATAATGACAATGATCGTAAATAGCCACTTCAAACATAAGAGCAGTTTATATTCTAAAACACAACTCAGATTTTATTAAAAACAAATAGGTACTGCAACATGGCAATTCATTTTCAAAAAGAAAAAATGAGTATCTCAATGCTCTAATTGGAAAGGAAGACACCTTCGGTGGAGTAGTTGGCAGGCAGAGTCTCTATAAAGAGATAATAATTATGACAGCCTCCAACGAATATGTTTTTAAGAAGCTGAATAAGTGGCACTAAATTTTCACGGCTAAGAATACACAAAGCAATATCTTGCGCTCTCAAATGGTCGAAACGCCAACCAAATCGAGAATGTGATAATCAAAGGAAAATACGCCTCTGACATTTTAGTGTATACAAACAGGATGGAGCAGTGGGCAAAGCAGCGAAATTAATCAGAAAAAAGAGCAAATAGCTTAAAGGAGGAGCAATAAGAAGCCTAGCCAGAGTGAGAAGCAAGGATCAAGAGCAAAGTAGAAGTAAACAAGCAGGAGTTACTTCTTTTCTATTTAAATATTTTTCTTTTGCGGATAAAAATGTTAAAAATCACAGCGATATGAGTGGAGAAACCAGACGTGTTTGAAATCACCGCTTTGCTCCCTTGTTGATTCTTTGCTCCATCTTCGAACGACTCTGTAGTCTGTGTGCTATCTTTTGACTAAAAGTGTTTGATTTCTCCTTTTTGCTCTTGTTCACTCTCAGCTCACTCTGCTTGTAGACTTACCCGTGAGTACTTTTCGAGGGTGTAACGTTGACTCTCACCTCTCACCATTTCCTTGATGCAGCAAAGTTAAGAGGTCGATTATCAAATACAAAGAAACTACACAGCACCTTAAAAAATAAATAAGTCACCTTAGTATACCAAGAACCACCAGAGCCTTTAATAAGTGTTTAGAGCAAATCTCTCCGCATACAAGATCCTATCCAATGTAGAGTGGCCTCCGGCTAGGCAGATCAACTGTAGATCAAAAAAGATGCTGAATTGGGACATAATGATGTTCGGTACTCCTTGGACCTTCTTTGGTCCAAGTCTGATTGGTCTGATCATCAAAAGTGTTTCAAAAGTGCCGAATTGTATACCTCCTCGTGGTGGTATCTGGGCAACAAATCTGAGAAATGGGGACGAGAAGCTAGATGATATCGATGAAGTAATTACCCAGATCATGATGAACTTTTTCATTCATTATATATATAACTATCCGCCTGAGATACTCTCTAGCGAAAGGACCTATTGGATCAGCTGCGGCAAAACACAATAGGCTATTGGGCATAACTTAAGCGAGCTGTTAGTCCAGCCCAAATAGCCGTTCAAAATTTGATACCAAGGAATATCGTTCCTGCTTTCTGCAGGTTCTAAGGAACAAAGCGAAGACATATCAATCTGCAGTCGTTGTTCGTAGCGAACAAAGCTGCGCATAGCTAGTTTGTGGTTATTAACATTATTACATTATTAACAGAGCAGAACTGAAATCAGTGAATAAAAGGTACTATGGGATCACAAGATGACCCCGCTATTCCAGCACAGCCCTCTTGTGAATTGATTTGGCTTCTTCGGGGAGTGTCGTAGTGGTTTTGGTTGTACCAAATTCGCGGTGAATCACTAGTGCATTGTAACACTTTTGATTAGATATCCAAAACTTCACCAAGGTGAGATTGCTTCTGCAGGGCAAACATATTTGGAAGTTGACTTAACACAGTTCTTAACTGGTCCACCAGGTATGGTAGGCCATATCGTGGAATCAAGCATTAATTTGCACGTGTCCACGTAAAACCTACTTTATATCTGTAGATCAAAAAGTCACTCTTAGGCGAATCCTGGAATATACCAACAAATTTCAAATCAAAACACATCGACTTTATGCCGAATATGATAGCATTCATCAGCAGGACCTCTATATGGCGATGGCTGAATTTCAGATCCCGGGAAAACTGATCCAGTTATAAGGGCGTACATAAAAGGGGAGACATATGTACACTTGCCCCCCTAACCACAATATATTTCATACATAAGGCAATTTATCTTCTTTTGAAAGCATTTTAAAGCAAGAACTAACTGAAATGCTGAATGAGTTTGCCCTTCCTCCCTTACCAAAGGCCTGCGAACTTTCTTGTCCAGTTGCAACAGGTGACATTGGAAAATACGCCATGTATCATACGAAGTAGTAAGGAAGTTCATCTACCTCTGAGGAAATATATTAATCCCACGAACAACGTCTTGGTGGAGACCGAACGAAGAATTATCGTAGTAAACGGGTGCAACTTCAAATTAGCACAACATATTGGCTCAAAACTCTAAACACATGGAAATCTAAGTTCTTTACAAAACCTTTATACTGCCAGTCTTTGCCTTATGGCGACAAGTGTTGAGCGATATAAGCAAAAAAGTTGGGCTGATATTGGGGTCCTTCAAAAGAAAAATTCTTCCACGGACATTTGGTTTTGTGTGTGAGGAGTGTGAATGGAGGAGAAAATACAGCCACGAACTCTATGAGCTGTATTGAGATGTGGATATAGTCCTTTTATGGAAAAAGTCAACAGCATTGGCTCGGCTACATCAAGCCAATGGACAATAATGCTCCAGTCAAAAGAGTATTTGAATCACAGCTTTTAGGTTAGAGAAAACGAAGAAGACCCAATCTCCTCTCCGGTTTAAGGATTAATCCATCAAGATGACTGGAAGCATGTTCGGAATCGTATAGGATGGAACACCACTACTTATAGTTATTGGTATATTTGGACTTTCATTAACTGATTTGATAATTCAAAAATGGCAAAATAAAGTAGTAGTGTAACCACGCAAAAATGGCTTTTTAGTCAATTTTCCAGCTGTAGCATTATCTCATCACGAAAATAATAATTATTTCAGCTGTCTTTGATATTCCAACTAAACTCTTAACACCTCATTACCAGCGTTTGTTTTTTATGAAAATCTAACATGCCCTTTTTTTCATGACCAGTAGTTGTCCGAAACGTCTACCCAAAAAGAAAAACGGTAGTCGAGGGTGACTATATGCACACCCATATAACCATAACCCCAAACAAGGGTTCAAATCTCCCCCACTGTGTTCACAAGATATGATTGATTACCTAAAATTATGTCATTTATTAAAATTCTTATTTCTTCAGGTTGTTATATTTTTACAATGATGAATATTTATAAGCTCCGTAAAGAGCGTTCTTAGTTAGTTATAATAAAGCCCCTTAAATCTTCTCCCGCTGAGATACGCCACGCACTTTAGCCTAATACAACAAACGTAGGTATACTGGACAAATTTAATTATACTTGCTGTAAGAAAATATTAACATACACACAACACCACAAAGAAATATAACCACCTTCCATGGCATATAAGACAAAAATATAAGGTCATCAGCAAATTAAGGCTTGCCCAAGTATATCTGAGCGTATCTCCTCCACCTTTTGTTGTAAACTAATGAGTTTTTTGGTTTTAAGCGTAAAACATTTTTCCCAAACGTTTTGTTCTACTCGAAAACCATGCATCATCTAAATATCTACAACAGACCTTATATATACTCTGACACCTGCTGAGCATGCACAACATTCTCTTCGTCGTCATCGTGCTCCCTGGCCAGTGCCCGCCGCCGCCGGCCGGCCGGTACAATGCCTTGTGCTTTTCTTTTTTCGAAATTTGAATTTTTATTTCGTTAATTTCTTCCCGAGATAAAAATAAAAATAAAAAAAAAAACGGATATCATCTTTCCACCAACTGACCAAGGTGACCATTGACACAATTGAATAATTGATATCCCCAAATGCAAAACAATAGGAAGCAGTGAGTTAAGAGGAAAATATTCAACGACACTCGGTTGGAAAATGAAGGGAAATTTATCAACCTGACTCGTTGATTGTCTTGGGTATTGTGTATAACCCATTCCTTTAGGATCAGACGAAAGATAACATACTTATAGTTTGGAATGTAATGTTGTGAATGGATACTGTCCAAAATTTTTTGTTGTTCCTGCTGATGATGACGTCTTTACAACTAACTGGGAGTTGAAAAACCTGAAACTATTTGCTAAGGACAACGTTTCATGCTGAATGGAGGTACCTATGTATGTATTATTAAAAGTAGGTATATATTTAAGAAAATACAGAATGATTTTTTTTGATAAAATTCATAAAACCAAAATGACTACCGTCCTCTTGATGAATCACAACATGCATACCTCAAAGGCAAGTCTACGGAGACTGCCCTGCATGAAGTGGTTCGTACAATCGAGAAGACAATTCACTATAAAGAATATACCCTCGCAACCTTCCTAGACGTGGAAGGTGCCTTCAATAATGTCCTAACTGAATCCATTCGCGAATCACTTGCTCACTTCGGGATAAAGGGCTTCATATCTGAATGGATTGTTTCTATGCTCAGTGACAGAAGCATTCAAGCATCGTTGGGAAACACTACAGCTACTAAATATGTTAGTAGAGGAACACCCCAAGGTGGGGTCCTCTCCCCTCTTCTATGGCTTTTAGTAATGGACAAAATTCTTGTCAAGCTAAGATGTAGTGGTGTGAAAGCAGTAGCGTATGCTGATGATTTGGTTTTATTGGTCTCAGGAAAGTTTACCACAGTGATTAGCGAAATCACTGAGTCGGCTCTGAAAAAAGTTAGCAACTGGGCCACAAGTAGTGGACTAAGGGTTAATCAGAGTAAAACGGAACTGATGCTCTTTACTACCAGGACTAAAATACCTACCTTCACCCCACCTCGACTTAACGGACAAACTCTATCCTTATCTTCGAAGGCAAAATACCTCGGAGTTATTCTTGACCCCAAATTGAATTGGAAGGTAAATATTGAAGAACGGGTTAAGAAAGCCTGCATAGCTTTCTATGCCTGCAGAAAAACATTTGGTAAGATGTGGCCCACAGTCGAAGATGATCTTGTGGACGTACACTGCCGTGGTTCGACCGATTTTATCATACGGGTCGATTGTGTGGTGACCTGCACTTAGCAAACAATATAATATTGAAAAACTTAAGAAGGTACAAAGAACGGCTAGCGTCGGCACTACAGGAGCCCTTCGAACTTGTCCAACAGATGCCCTTAGCGTTATCCTGCACCTTCTACCACTCGACCTTTATATAAAATATCTAGCGGCATGCAGTGCTGTAAGACTAAAAGAATCTAATTGTTGGTTTTCAAAACCCTATGGTCATGGAAATATAACAAAATTGATTCCTCAGGATATTTTTCTAACGAACACCGACTACTGTATTCCCCCTCTTGGCCTAGGCGGGGACTTCAAAGCCGTTTTTCCAACCAGAGAGGATTGGAAAAATGACATTGCTACGTAGGACTACGACACTATAATCTTCACTGATGGGTCTAAGATGGAGTGCGGTGTTGGTTCTGTAATTTTTTCTAAGACCCTTAATATATCCAAGTCCCTCAGACTACCAGACTTTGCTAGCGTTTTTCAGGCTGAACTACTAGCAATCAGGGAAGCATGCAAGTTACTCAAATCAAACCATAATCAATTCAGGAACACAGCAATTTGCTCCGACAGCCAGGCTGCCATTAAGGCTATTAAATCGGCTACATCCACCTCTGTACTTGTCGAGCAATGTCGAGATGAACTATCAAGTCTGAACATTAACCTCCAGGTCACTCTCATTTGGGTTCCAGGTCACAGTGACATAGAGCTGACGTCTTAGCTCGACAAGGCTCGGCCCTTCATAGCTCACTAGCGGTAAATGTAAATATGCCTATTGGTGCTATGAAGAGAAATATTTTCTCGATTTTTCTCGATGAATCTAACCTCAGATGGAGCAGTCTTACAAACTGTGTCATATCAAGAATGATATGGCCATCCTATAACAAAACTCGTTCTAACGATCTTATATGCAGACCCAGGCGCGATATAGCCAGGATCACAGCAATATGCACCGGACACTGGCCCATAGGGGAGCATGAAAGGAGGCTGGGAATCCCCTACAACTCCCACTGTCGTAGCTGTGGGGACCCTCAAGAAAAAGAAACTGTAGTTCATTTTCTTTGCAACTGCCCTGCTTTAGCCAATTTTAGATTGTCATCCTTTGGAAAGGCCTTCCTCGATGACCCAAAAGAGCTTTCTGAGAAGAAAATCGAAGATCTGATTATCTTTCTGAATGCGACTAAATGGCTCTAACAATAGTCCGTTAAAGTCTATAAAGCCATATAATTCCGTATTAAATCCCTACTAGGTTAACACAAGTAATTGGTATCAAAACGGCGCACTCCAGCGCTAATCGAGGCCAGGGCTAGCGACTGCCATCTCTACCTACCTACCTACCAACCCATCAGTATAGAAGCCCTCTGGCCTTGTCTTACTTTATTTTGTATGTTTGTCCTCTTTGAAGTTAATAATATCATCAATATTTGTGGAACCTCATCACACAGCTTAGCATCCCAGACTATGATGTTGTTGATTCTTTATTAGAAGATTATCTTCACATGGCATCGGACATTGAATATCATCAGTATAGAAGATCTAAATTAAACAAAAATTTGTGATCGTTTGTTATTTTTGTATGGAAATTAACTCTTTTTTTTTTTTTTGCTTTTTGTTGATGGTAAATTTCTTTGAAATTTTATGAGACAATCAATTTTAAGTTCTGAATTTCATTCGAATTTTCTGATCATAAATCTTTTGTTTTTCTTCTATTGTGAAGTGAAAATTTTTAGTTTTGGGTAAGGTTTGTGTCGTTTTATTCTTTTAATTGCAGACGATCCGTTGAAGAACCTTTGTTATTGTTGCTTAGGTATTTTGTCTCATTTTGTATAATGTAACTATTAAGTTTAACATTTTGTTTTTTTTCTTTTTTTATTGTTAGTTAGGTATTTTTTTTTATGTTTTTATTCAAACGTAAACCTTGAATAAGAAAATAAAAGAAAATTAGTATTAAATTTTACGGTTGATAATGAAAATGTTAAATGTTACACGAATGGTGTTTGTCGAATGAAAACAATATCATATTATATAAACCTTATACAATAAACTATTAAGAGCTTGTTAAACTAATATTAAATAAAATAGTATGGTGATCTATAAGAGCTCTTCATAATTATGTAAATTATGATAATTTGTATTCAATGTCCAATATTGTAAATTATTGTAAGGAAAATATAATATAATATTTGATATGTCATAATACCATTGTTAACACAAATTTGTATCAGTTATAATTTATTCGTTTTCAAGTATTTTTAAGTGTCTGGATTTTAACAAATTTCCCTAAAATAATAAAATTTAAAGTAGGTACATAAAAAAGTGATGGAAAAATTAACGAATGTTTTCTTTTATTTGAAAAAGTTGGTGCGAACTTATCATTGTAAGAAAAGACGAAATAATTTAAATTTATTTATTAAACATATTTTTTTTAAATTTATTTTCTTAAAAAAATGTTAAATGAATTTTTGGACTTAACCACTCTTGTCTTTTTAGGGATAAGTCCATGTCTTACTATTTATTCTATAAGCCTTTTTTCTGTTTCACTTGCATAGTGCACAGTGCAATCATACTCTCTGCTATATTTTGAAGGAATTGGTCAGAAATTCGGCTCCCCTCCATAGTCCAGTAAAACAAAATTAAATGATTCGAATTATCTACAGAAAATACTTCGTCGAATTTATTTTTTCTTAAATTGTGAATACTTTTTGCAGAGTGTAAATCCACAAAGTTTGAACACACAGTTTCGGCTCCTTTCACATTTAGTTTTTTCTTAGTTTTATACGTTAAAATATCTTCTGCAACTTTTTTTAGGACAACATTTTGAAACCTCTTTCCAATTTCAAATTTTAAAGTAAATAAATAGTTTTTGTCGTTATCTCGCTTATGTTCATCTGATCGAAAAAAATTTCCAAATAGCTTTTCTTAGAACACTTTATTTCATACATTTTGGTATATTCAAATTTGATGTGCGACAAAAAATGTCAGATATACTCGTACAACCTGACAAAATTGCTATTATCATGGGAAAATTTTCCTGCATCGGAAAGAAAAATTACATTGGTCTCACAAAAATTGTCTCCTGATTGCAAGAACTAGATAACTCAATTTTCATTTTTTTTTTGGATTTTAAATATGTTCAAAATGTTTTCGTTTGGAAAATCAAATATGTATTATAAAAACTTAATGGTCGATTTTTAAAAAAAAACTCGGTATTTAAGGGTATTTACACTTTTAAAGTTACAAAAAAAAATGTTTACTTTTATGAATACTCTTAGTGGTGCCTTCCATACAACAAATGTTAAAAACCAGTTGAGGAAAATATTTGTTTCTTAGAAATGGCTCCTTCGATTTTTATTATACTTTTTCTGTATACTAAAATTAGTGCGATATGCTACCAACAAATATAAGAATTTCGGATAGAGGTCAGAATCCCGAAAGCCAAAAATTCCAAAAATACATAATCCCGAAAACCCAAAACCCGAAAACCCAGAACCCTGAAAACCCAAAGTCCCGAAATCGAAATCCCGAATAATTATATAAAATTATTTTTCAAGATTTCGTATGTACAGTTAGTGATACTTTTATTTCAACCCATGCTTTCACGTCTTGTTTCTAATTTACTTTTTATTTTTAATTGTAGATGGAATGCAATTATTTAAAAACTAAGTGCTTATTCTTTGCTTTGTTCTTAATTTATTAAAACCATTTGAATTCAATTCTATAAGGGCAGATCTACACCAAGTTACTCATTGTTTTCTGTCTTAAAATATTTTATTATATCGAGACTTAATCGATAAAAAAACTTTCATGTGAATTTGGGCTTAAGGCTCGTCAAAGAAGTCGCAGTGTTTTTTTTTACAAAATTTGAATATTTTTATAATTTACTGGTTTTTCAAATTTTTTTTTGGGATTTTGGCCTTTCCGGATTTTGGCTTTTCGGATTTTTGTGATTTTGGATTTTCGGGATTCTGGGCTTTGTTTATTCTGGGGTTTTGGGTTTCCGGGATTCTGGGTTTTTGTGCTTCTGGATTTTTGGGATTTTGGGTTTTTGGGAATCAGAATTTCTGGATTTTAGCTTTTCGGATTTTTGTGATTTTGGATTTTCGGGATTCTTGGTTTTCGGGATTCTTGGTTTTCGGGATTCTGGGCTTTGGGTATTCTGGGTTTTTGGGTTTCCGGGATTCTGGGTTTTTGGGCTTCTGGATTTTTGGGATTTTGGGTTTTTGGGAATCAGAATTTCTGGATTGTGTCCGTCCCACAAAAATCTCCAAATAAACAAATAAAAATAAATTTGGTGCCACAATAGCTCGTGGAGAACTAGGGCCTACTGACTTTCAGCTCTCAATCGTTCCTGTGTGCGTGCTGTTGGCAGGAATGGAGGGGACCGAGTCCGAACGGCTGGATGAGAAGCATTTATTCATGACAAGTTTACTCTTGGAGGATTTGTCAGTTCCTCGCAAGAGGCAGTACCTGGGATAAAATATTTCTGTGCCTTAGATGACAGTGGCTGGGAATCGAACTCACACCTTCGGCATGACTGACAGTGCAACGACCTTACCATCATGCCGAGGTACTACCAAAAATTTCCAAATAACAATTATTAATAGTACTACTGATAGAACAATTTTTTTTTTTATTATTGGCTGAACAGATTAAGATAAAGTTTTATATACAAATTCCAAATAAGATTAAAAAATATTGTACAAATTTTCAAAAAAAAAGTTTTTGAATTTTTAAAAAAGTTTCAATTTTTTATTGAAAATTCAATATCTCTAAAACGTGTTGACAATTTTTTTTTAATTTTAGTCTTATAGGCACATAAGTTAATACATCCGATTTGCATACCAAAAATTTAAAATGGTTTAAGAATTTGATAAATAAGATATTAATTTTTAAGAAAACTGCTCCACCGATTTTAAATATTTTTTTCCCCTTCAATCATATTCAATCAGGAATTAATAATCTACCTGACCATTTATGTATTGACCTTAGGCCTTAGAGCCTTTCAGGTGGTATTTAGTGTTTGCAAATTTCCCGCAAATGAGTGGTTGAAAATCGCAATGACCTTGAAAATTTCAAACAATTTATTTAAAAATCTATAGCTGACCAACAACTGAAACTATCTGACCTTTTATATAGATATAGAGATCTTTCAGATAGTAAGCAAATTTTGCCATATTTTCTATGAATGCAGTGGCAAAAATCGTTATGACCTTGAATCTTTTCAAATTCATTAAAAAAATGTAAGGTTGACTAATTACTAAAAATAGCTGGCCTTTTATGATCGCAAGGAGGCCTTTTAAATGGCATTTTTTTTACTGACCCAAATGGTGTCAAAAGTTTTTTTTTGTTAAAACGAATTTTGAAAATTCGTAGAAAAAACCCTGACCTTGCGTGACCTTGAGAAACCATAAGCCTTGATAACGAGTTATCTAGGGCTGATATATTTGAGGTGTTTGGGAAACATGATAAACTCGTTTAGCTCGATGTAAATTAGACGCAAGGACGCAAATTTTGAAATGAGTTATCATGTTTCTCCCAAACACTACAGATCGACTATATACAGGGTGTCCGCCGGGAAGGTATACTACTTTATTTGTCTCACAGTAATTCCTTTGTAATCCTGGTTGTATGCAATGTGGCACCGTCTTGTTGTTACCACATGTTAGTCAAGCACAAAGCATGTAGTTTTGGCGTTAAAAAGTTTACAATCATATCACGATATCGCTCCCACAGTTACCTGAGCACGAAGTCGAATTGGGGTAAATGGATTGTTTTGAACACTTCCTTGAGCAGAAGTAATGTCGATCTTGCCGTACGTTGTGGTCCATGCTTGGGCCTATCACCTACAGGTCCTCTTTCTCATTCTCCCAAAAATTTCACTTAACTTTTTCATCGGCACAGTTATTTTATTCTGATAAAAACACATTATGGAAATTATAGAAAAATGCCAAGGTTTTAAATTTTGATATAATAAATTGATATAAAAATGTAAGTGTGGTAAGATTAAAAAAAAAAAGAGTAACAAACGAACTGAAAAACTTTCATCTTTGATTCAACTTCTCATTAAATTTGATTTACTTTTGAAATGTACCAATAACACAAACTATACTATAATTCTAATTCAAACCAATCCAGAATGTTATTTAAAACCTTTGACACCTAAGAATTCATCGAACTTGACCTCATTTATATAACAGTCAATCGAATTCCCATATCTAAAATCGACTTCCAGAAATCAATTCAAATGAATTTCGGCACTTCATTAACGACATTCTAATGCTTTAATCTTGGTTATAAAAAAAAAATGCCTAACAAACACAAAAAAAAAAAACTTAATTTACTTACCTTTGCCCTCAATTTTCTCAATCAATTTCCTCAATCTACATATTCAAATAACACTTTTTTCTATCACCTTTGTATAATTTTCCAAAGAACCAAATCAGCATACTTATCAATTGACTTTTTGTCCAGCAGTCCACGATGCACCTTTAAAAGCCTAAAAATAACCTTCCTAGCGCCATCCGGAACACTAAACAACCACAAAAAAAAAAACATCAAATCATTGAATTTGATTATCACCGAAATATAATTCCAAAGATATGTTAATAAGTTTGTTTGTGTGTATTTCATTGTCGTTATTTCTCCAGACACACAACACCGGAAATTTAACCTCAAAAGTTCAAAAGAAAAAAAAAAAACAGTCCCCAGCTCCAAAATAAACAAAGGGCCAAATCGGTTTGGAAACGAAAGGGGCTGATTGCCACGCTGCAGAGATCCTCCTCAAGAGTGGGAGAGAGCAGTCCGAACTGTCCCAAATTCGAATTCGCTTCCCTGATTGATTACCTGCTGAGACAGAAGGTAACCCGACCAAAAAATAATATTTAAGGGGGTGGGCCTCTTAGCCACCGCTCACATATACCTAACCATAGCCAGGTCAAATATATCATTTTTATGAGACAGATTTTTTGCCCCTTTTTGGGGAAGAGAATGCCTAATAAATTACTAAGCCTAGCCAACAAAATATGCTGTTTGTGGGTTTTGCATTCTCTTCTCTGACTCCCTCTTAACTCTCGAGAATCCGTGTGCTTTACAGTGAAAGCTTCCTTTGGGTGTTTTTTTTTTTTTTGGTTCTTGTGTTGTCGGAGTTCAAAAATTTTTGATTTATTAATAATTCTCGATTAATTAAATCGTTGGATTTCCATAAATCCAAGCGGGCTATATAGACTCGGAGAATCATCGGAGAATTTGTGTGGAAAGGTAAATATTTCAGAAGATTTTGACCCACTTAAGCAATGAAGTATATCATCATAATTTTTGATAGCTTGGCGTGTGTTCTGTCTCGTTGTATTATGCCACCACCTTCGCCACAACCATCACATCGCCACCACCATCCTCGAAACCAGCCCGTATGGAGGTATGGATTTTTTGTTTTTTAAGTCACTCGAAAATGGAGATAGACATCAATGGGCGATTTATTTTGATTTAGGAGCCGGAAGAATAGTGAAATCGATGGTTTGGATGGCAGAAGTCAGGAGCAAAAGCCCTTTGTTTGGGGGAGGGGAATTCTTTTTCACTAATATTATGAGTATTTAATCATAAAGAACCGCACGAATTGAATGAGTTCAAGGCGTTAGCTTTCAATACAGAGAATATAGGTGAAGTGAACCCAAAGGTTTTATGGTAAAATTATGTATTAGGGACAAAAATTACATAAATACCTACGACCTCTACGAGAATGAGGGGGCATCTTTCACCTAGTTTTGTGAAACAAGTGTATTCTAGTAAGTATCAAGTGTAAGAGGTGGTTTGACTTATGACAGCTAAGAATGATTTCTAAAGTTCTTGAGAAATCATGAATAATATGATTTAAGCTGATTTGTATATTGATTTAGCAATAAGACTTAATTTTGTATAAAAGATTGTTAGGTCTTTAAAATATAGGGAAATTCTTTTTAATGGCGAGCATACTACTCCTATTAACCAAAGATTTACCAATTATCTTGGGCCTATACCACAATAAACAAAGTGCTTGTTGAACAAGTGAAATTCAACAACTTTTTAAAAATTTTGCAAGACGGAACAACAAGTCTAGGAGACCTTAAACAATTGTTTTGGGTTCTTTCAACTAATGGGAAATTTCATAAGACTACCGTTTTTGTAACGAGAAACAAAAAGAGTTTAAAGAAAAAGAATAAACTTGTTGAATAGCTAGTTGATGAATAAAAATTGACTTTGAAATTGAGCCTCATGTGATGTGAGTTACTGAAAGTCCTTCCTACAAATAAGTTTTTTGTTTTTTTTTTTTTTGTATAAGACTTTACGTCTCGTCGTGTGAGAAATACTTGTTGAACTGGTTCAAAAAGTAGAGGGATATTTTTTCATTTATTATTATTATACAATTGTTACGGTTTTTATTGAGTTACAGAAATGATTTTCACTTATTGAACTAGTAATTGTTGACTATTTGATTTATTGTTCTGTGTTATAGGCCCCTGGTGATTATTTTTCAACACGGTTAATCACATTATTTATAAGTTATGGAATTAAAGTACCGCACTTTGAGAAAAACGTCTGGTAAAGAATTAACAAGGGCCTCGTTAAATTAACAAGGTGCATTATATTCCATAAAAAGTATAATAGAAGTATTTAATTACCTTATATTCAATGTAAGACCAACATAATGGTGTCCTCTTTTGCCATAGACAAGTTGATCTAAGAAGATATCTTGTTATTTCAACAAGAAATTCTTGTGAGTATAAGAAATTTTGACATGGTCATGGTGTTAATTTTAACCGATTTAGTTTTTCTTACAACTTGTCTTTTATACCACGTTTTTGTTTCTCTATAACATTTGTACATGTCGAACTGATTTCTTATTAAAATAGCATCATTCCAGTTCATTTCAACGTGATGTAAGTTGATAAAGTTGTAAAAAGATTCAAATAGGGCATCCAAGTAAAATTAGTTTCTATGATTTTTGGCATCAGTTTGAGGTGCTGCGTATTGACCTAGTCCTAGTGGATGCATAATATCTCCGCGTGTAAAAAGTTCCCAGTTAAAAATTATTTAGGTAAGTATCATAAACTACTTTTAAAATAAAATTATAATAAATGTTATTATCTAGCTTTAGAAAAATGCAAAACGAGTTAGACGATAAGCAGGACATATACGATAAGCAAAATAAAAACGTGTGCACTCAGAAAAAAAATGTCAGGCAATTAATTAACCTGGTTTAATTCAGAAATTGCAGAAATGTACGTGATTTTAATGACAATATATTAAGTGTTTAATCAACCAGGTGGCTTTTCTCACCATATTTAAGTAGATTTAAGTAGATGACCTCTTATTTAAGCCATAAATTCTTGTCAATAAGAAATTTTAACCAAAATTTAGTGTTAATTTTACACGATGTCGTGTTTTTTCAACACAATATGTTATGAAATTCTATTTTACCACAAATCGGGTTGTATTAACGTTTTATATGGTTATTTTTACAATTCTTGTCTGTTGAATTTAATCTGGTTATTAAAGAAGCACTCTGCTAGTAAATTTAAACGTGATAGCAGTGTTAGAGCACACACAGGTATCCAAATATAATGATTTAAATTTAACCTGGCCTCCTGTTAATGATTAAAGAAATACTGCCAAGATTTGGTGGAAATCTACTAGATTACGAAATCTTTCAATGTATTGGAATTCTCGTTGATTTTGATGAGATTTTAGGCTTTTGGCCCTTTTTCACAATCGAGCAGATTTCCACCAAATCTTCTTAAAATTCTATTGGCCTATTCACAATCACGCTTTATTTCTTATTTTTTATCTCCCGTATAACAGTTTCCCCACAGAAGAGAGAAAATAGAAAAAAGAGATTCTATATTTATGAGTAGGTACAGTGTAAATAAATTGTGGACCTTTTATGTTTTATTCAAAGAAATAGTGAAATAAATGTAATTGTGTCCTGGGGCTTTGACTGATTGCAATTGATCTTTTTATATCAGAGTTCCTATGAGCACTTTAATTCTTTTGAAATATCAGACAGAATCTAGATTATATGTGGTGTGGACGATTCAAGTGAATTTTCAAATCCTGTTGCTCATTTTCAGTTCGGTGTGAAAAAGGCTATAACCACGGTTACCGCTGTGCGACTTTGGTCGCATTTTTACCCCTTTTTTTGCTACATATGACCATGAGACGACTGTTTTAGAAACTGGCTCTTTTCACCCTTTTTTTAAAAATTGACCCCATTGCAAACTTGGTATAGGTAAATAGTGATGTTAGAACATTCCCCCACTCATTGCTCAATTTTTTTTTTAACCAAACATTTTTTCTCAATTCAACAAAATTTATTTTTCTCATTAGGCTTATTGACTACTTTTCTTTAAAAAAAAAAACAATAAATTACTTTTAATACGAAGGTGAAAACCAATTTTTCAAAAAATTGTTACTAACGGTACCGTTAACATTAATATTTTGAAAAATGGATTTTTGAATAAAGTATTTTTTGGGTTATGAATATTTCTACAGTGACCCTGTTGATTTTTATTAAGCTTGGTACTGGACGGTTTTTTAACACTTAGGTACATTTAAAAAGAAATTGCTTTCATAAAAAAATAACGGTACTTTCCAAACAGATGTTAAACAGATGTTTAGAACAACTTATATGATTTAAATAAATTTTGTTTGTGTTCTAAAATAAGTACAGTCTTAAATATAATAAAACTTCACAAAGGAACTATTAACGGCCTGCCGTCCTAAGAAAAAAGGTTGTAATTGCCAAAATTCAAAAATTGGGTAAGTACCATAACTGGATCCTTTGAATATCTATCTTAATATTTTTGTGTAAAACTCAAAACTTATATTTCCAACTGCAAAAATCACGAACGAAAATTTCATTACAGGTTTCAAGTGCCGAAGCTTAAAAGTCACAAGTTCCATTTTTCTTAGTTATCACCAAAATTACTTTATTTATTTACTTATTAAAATGACATAATTTTTGTTACAAGAAATCGTTCTTGAAAAATTATTTAATTTGAAAACGAGGAAAGCAAACTCATGCATATCTCAAAGCTACTAAAATGGATACACGTCCTTTTTCCGCATGACGGCAGAGTAGGTAGGGTACCTTCCTTAGAACGTTTTGTTTTTTTTTTTATTATTGGCAGATCAAATTTTAATAATTTTGCTATACAAAAATATTCAAAAAATATTTTGTGAGTTTTTAATAAATAATTCATGTTTTGTGGAAATTCGATTCGATCCCATTTTTTTTTTGAAAATTTGATTTTTCCGTAATGTTTTGAAAATTTCTTGTAATAAAAATTATTTTTTTTTGAACAAACTACCTGATTTTCAAAGTTTTCTTGCCAATAATTGTTTTTTTTCATGAATTCAGTTAGCTTTTCTTTTTTCAGCTAAGAGGCTATTCAAATAGTAAAGGTATTTATACAGCAGTGTAATCCCGTCGTAAACGTTGTAAAGTTGTCGCATTTGTATAGAAAACTTGACAGATTAACGCAGCTTACAACTTTACTATATTTACGATGACTTAGCGTTGTTGCATAAATACCTTTTTTTTAGGAACTGCATGCTTTTTATAAATATATATTTTATTTTTAATAGAATTTGAATGAATGTAAGATCTAACTTTTCAGTTTAATAAAAAAAACTTTAAACGGTTTACTTTTTTTTTTTGCAATCTACATAAGCGTATTGTTATTGATTTTGCTATTTATCACCCTTGACCCTTTTTTCTACGACCTTTTCAAATTCCTCAGTGGCAACACCGGATATAACACTGATGACCACTGCTGACAAAACGCTGATATCATTCACCATGGTAAATAGCCGTCTGCCGGTCAGAGTGAAAGCTTGTACCTATCTGGGTTATTGAAATAAGCATCGATAGAAACTCGGATCCTATGTTAACCTAAATCCAGACCCGGAGGTATAAAACGCAGCTTTTGATAAGATTTTGGGCTTTTGGCTCGAAATCTGGATTTTCATTCGGTTGAAAAGGCTATTAAAATGTATGGGCTAGAAGTCTTAATTTTGATTCGGTGTGAAAAAGCTGTTAACTAACTCAGTAGCCGTGTTTAGTTTTCAATGTAAACATGGTGAAATGTTGATATTTTTAACGGTGTTCTCTTGTTAAGTTTATCTGAGCTTTTGACATATTAAACCTGTGGTGGGGCTTGGCCAAAATACCACCTAGTTTCAACTCAATCCATGATCGAATTGATTTATCTTCAATAATTTATTCACATTATGAAATATATTTTTATAATATTCATTATTTAAATCAATTCATAGATTAAAAAATGCTTTGTATTGGGCTGTGTTTGTTTTAGAGAGAGAGAGAGAGATAATTTGATATAATTTAAACGATGAACCCAAGCTAAAAATAAGTGGAATCCAACCAAAAGTGTAATCATCTAAATCAAGGATTATAATCGTGTGCACTCTGCAATAGCAAATGCAACACATTATTATATATACCTGAGCTCCATAATATAAAAAGCACTTAAACCCTCGAAGCGAAGTGGTGCAATTGTAATTGTAAGCGGGAGACTGAGAGACAATTTCACAAAAACTATAACTAGGTAGTCAGTTCCCTCATCTCTTTGGAGGATTATTAATTTTATTTTAATTAAGTTAATTTATGCTAACAAAAGAGAATTTTAATTAGCACATAAAACCACACCCGGGGAGCCCACAATCATGCCTTTGCTTGGTTATAAGTCCGGGTCTTAGTCGGTTGCAATGTTTTGATTATAACGACGACAATGATGACGATGATGATTATGATGATATGGTCCAGCACCGTTCTATTCAAAAAACAAACAAAAGTACAAATGGAACGAATTGCATGCATGGCCAATGAAGCACCTGCAACTCTATCTCCAGCTAGGCATAAACACTCATGAGACTCCTCTCATCCTCACGATGATAATGGGATAGCTAAAACCACTTGCTGAGAAAACTAATGTAGTTAGTTAGTCATGGAAAATATTATAATTTTGGATCTTTCTAGATGATTATATTATTTGTAAGACTGCTGGAAATGCTGCTGGTGAGCCTTAAGCTTATGCTGCTTGTATATCATAGTTAAATAATTGAATTGGGATTTTCTCGATACATCTGGATTTTAGCAACTATAATTTTGACTCAAGGCAGACACCAGAGAATATTTTGAAACTTTGGTCACAAAGTGTATGAGGAAATGACGTGTTTAATGGGAGCAAATCTTTAAGTGTATTCTGGCGTCCCAAATTCTATAAAACCAATAACATACTTTAACAAAAAAATGTTTAACGAAATAATTCAGTATTGAATTAGCTCTGAGTTAAATCGGAGTTAGCTTGGCCTGAAATTGAATTTCACTATAAAATTAATTTTAAAACTCTTTTTCCTAGCCTTAAGGCATTTTTTCAAGCCTCAATGTTCCTCTTTCATATTTTCATGGGTGTTTTTTCCCCTTTTATTAAAAAGAAGAAAAGGCATTGGAAGCCTTAACAAATTCCCTTTCTGCCAAAGATCATTCTGATCCAATTCCTACCGATTCGCTTTGCTTTGATCAGGAGTTTGAATATCCCTCTGAGGCAATCAGCTAAACATTCCCCAGCTTAATGCAGAACCAATTGCATTATTTGCCATTGATTTTCTCTTGGCACAACGAAGGCTGTGATTTCGACAACATTTGCTAAGCCAAACCAATAAGATCACACAAATCATAAAAAAATGCAATGTGCGCACACTATGCGCGGAATAACACAAATGAACACACCTCTCGAAGTGCGCGATTTCTCTACAAAAATAATTGCATTTCCGAGATCACTGGCTATTATACCTTTGCGAGGAGGCAAACTTTTCAAATTCTCCACGCACATCCGAATCGAATCGGGAGCAGTGAAACCAGCAGTTAAACTCTCATCCCAATCGATTTTATATTCGAGTTTAGGTACAATCCGGTGAGTTCGGTCGGTTCCCTTTTCGGTTTGATACCCAGAGGCGTGAAAAAGGACCTTATCACACTATAGCACCATGCATACGTGTCGTCGAACAGCGCATCTTTAATTGCCATTAAATAAATGAGTTATTTTCCTTTTTGAGGGCTGTCGGTGTGGCGTTTGAATATACCTACATACACATATATATATATTTTTCATATTCACACTATTAACTGGATTAACCGGGACGAGCTACCATGGAGGTCTCTCATAGATGGAATAAGAATTTAGAAATAAAAAAAAAAAAAACGAAAGAACTCGTAATCAGTTGTTATGACCTCGTTAAAATTTCATTCGTTTTACATTCATTAAGGGGGTCAATTCTGTATTGCCATCCTAGATCTCATTATTTTTTTTTGTTTTTTGGTTTTTTGAAGACATGTCGGCTCTGAAGATAAAAGGATACCGCAGGCAGGTTGACCGTTGTATTCTATTTTGATGGTTTCAGTCTTTATATTCTTTGATCCTTAACCACATTGATCAGGCGTGAAGTCAAACGAATCGTGTTTAGTTTGCGAGGATTGATCTTCATAAAGGAATCGATAGATATTTTGTAGAAAATATGCTAAGGACTGGTCATCATCTTTCCAAAAATGTGGGTGTGTAGAAATTCGAACAATGGTTTCGGTTTGATTCGAAATCAATTATTTAATGTGTGAAAAGCACTTCAAAGCACCTTGACTTTTAGTGAGGAGATCGACAAGGTGTGATATTTCATGCGATTTTGGTGCAGAATATGGTGTAGGCGTGTATTAGGGTTCCCTTTCAGAGTAGATATGATGTGATAAAACCGCAAATTACTTTGTCAGATGTTACAACACATTGCAATTGTTTGGTTTATTTTTTTTATTAGTTTGGACTCTCAAGGGACTTATGGGTAGTAAATAAATTTGGTCTCACTTAAAATAACCATATGGTTAAGAACTTTAAGGTACTAGACACTACTTTTGAAAAGTATGATGAATTTTTCAAACATACATCTGGCATGTATGGAAATAGTTATTCAAATGGAGATATGGATTGAACTATTTTATAACTCCATCCCGACACCATTTTCGAAGTGGTTTTAATGTGGTTGTCGGGGTGAATCGTATCTGCTATTTTAGTTTTAAAAAAGATTTCAATAAAAAATGAGCTTTAAACTGAGTTTCTGTATAGGTATCCTGAGACTTTACGGATCATCTAAGGATTTAAACGAATTGACTTTTATTCAGAAAATCTCACTTATAGTTTTTTTTCGAATTAAATACCTACTGACAAAAAACCTTAACAAAACAAAATTCTTGAACAATTTAATTTATTTATTCTGACTAGGAATTAAGGCCACAGTCATTTGCAGCAGCATGGACTTAACAGAACATACATTTGCCACAATTTCCCGACAACACTTTTTTAAACGTCTGTGAAGTTAGCAGGGCAACTTTCACCCACGCAAATGGGACCTTGACTGGAATTTGCAATTTTTTTTTTGCATTTACTTTGCATTTCTATTCCCGATTTTGGAGTTCACCAAATATAGGTGTAATCGAGTGACCTGCTAACTTCACAGTGAAGTTAGCAGGTCACATCATGTATCTCAGGAACCAAGCATGCTAGGAACTTGCAGTAAGGCTCCAAATTTGCAGTTTTTTTGCATTTCAACGATAGGCTAGGTCAAAATTTTGAAGTCCTTATTTTGAAAAAAAAAATTCATACTGACCTGCAAACTTCCGTAATATTGAAATGCAAAAAAACTGCAAATTCGGAGCCTTATTGCAAAAAGAAAAATGCTAGAAAATGCAAAAAAAACTGCAAATTCCTGTCAAGGTCGCCTTATTTAACGGTTATGCTACTCACAGTTATTTTGTTGGTATAATGTCGGGAAATTGTGGCAAATGTAAATATGTTATGTTATTGTTATTTGTTATTCTGTTATAACATAAATTGACAAATTGAAATAAACAAAGTTTCTATGAAATGTATTATTTTAAATGTGTGTTCTACGTTTGAACGTTTAATTTGGAAAAAAGCTTAAAAGTTTATTTTCGGGTGTTTTTTCCTTTTTTGCTTGAAAAAAAGCCGAAAAGTCCAAAAAGTTTATCGTAGATCCCGGAATTTTTGGAAAAATAACCAAAAATCGACATTAAACTTTTTGGGTTGGGGTTCTTGTTCCTAAGAAAAAAGCCATAACATTAGATATATGGAGAATTTTGATTTAAGGTTTAATTTCAGGCAGCCAAACTGGCATAACTCAAAAACACGATTTGTGAGTTAATAGTGCTAATCATTCAACAGGTAAACTCAATTGCGATACGAATATTTTACCAACCAGACTTTCAAACTAAATTTTTTAGCACTTTAGGTTAATTTTCTACTCAACATTTAAAACCACAATAATTTTGAAGGCTTAGTTTCAAAAATATAGCCATTCAAAGACATTAGGGGACGTATAGTTTGGGGCAGCAAATCAGTAAAATTACTTTGGAGCGAATATTCCCTCAACCATACCATGAAAAAAAAACTTGGCTGCGATGAGGTCGAGAGGGTTTGAATACAGACCTTTTCATTAACGTACGGCACGATTCATTTCATTAACTTTGAAAAAAAAGTTAGTCCATGGTTTTTTCCGAAATCCATGAAAATTTTGTTTGACTAAATTTTTACATTTTTGGAAAGGTGTGTTAATTTTTTATTCAGAATTGGATTTTTAGAAAAGTTGTGGGGCCATTTAAGATAAACAAGATTTTGTAAAATTGCGAATAAAAACTGTATGACAGGTACCGTTAGTTTTTGTTCTAAAAAAAAAATTTAAAAAAACGTGTGGGCAGAATCACCAAAAACCGCTTTGTACCAAGTTTTAAGAATTGCGAGACCCCCTTTTTTTATCTTCCTTATCATCGTTATGGCAACTCTGATCAAAATCACGAGTTCAGTTTTGTTTACGAATACATGACTTGCCATTGTAGTACCTATATATCGCTTGTAAAAAAATATTGAAGTAGCTTATATAATATGATAAAAAAATAAAAATCTAAAAATTAAAAAAAAAATATTACTATGGAAAAGTTTAAAACTTTAAACTCATTTTCTAAAGAATCACGGTTTTTGAGTTATGCTGGCTTCCATAAACAGTTACAATATTGTATGAAGGCTTTAGATTCGTGCAAAAAAAATCGAGATAACAATCAAACATAACGATGATAGAGAACACAAAAAAAGTGGATGGCAAATTTTGAACTTAAGGCTTTTTGATTATTCACCAGAGGGGAAATAGAAAATTTTATAACTCAAGAAATGGCGTTGCTTGCCATACAACAATTGAGGAAAATTTTATTTATCGCAAAAACGACTCCAACGATTTTGATGAAAAAAAAAAATCCGAGTGTTATTGTACGTATAGAGAATTTTCTGGTAAGAAAATCAACCGTAACCTGTTATTAACGGTACCCGTCATATTACTTTTTTTGTATTTTTGATGTTCTCATTAACGGCTTAACCGATTGCAATTAAAAATTTGTATGTGAAATTTTAAATGTCAAAAAAATTGCATACTAAAAAATATAAATTTTGGATTTATAAAAAAAAAAAAAAATTTTTGAAAGTACAATGTTTCGAAAACGAGTGGATTAATTTTTTCGAGCTTAGGTTTATAGGTGTATACTAAGAACTAATAAAAATTGGGGTAGGTATAATTTTTTTTAATGTTGCCAACATTTTGATCAGTTTTTAAAAAACCCGCTCCAAAGATTTTATTTTTTTTTGTATATATGTATTGGTATTTTTTCAAGTAATCGAATGTCTTATAGTACTAAGTATCTTACGAGTTGCTTATACCAATATAAGACGATTAAAATGCTATTTTTATTTTTTTCTATTTTTTTTTTGAAAATTTATTTTGCTCATACAAATCTTCGTACAAATTTAATGAATTTATATAAAAATTAAATTAAAAAAAATATTACGAAATACCAATTTTTGAAAAATAAAAATATTTCGAAATCAAAGAATATGTTTTTGAAATTTTTGACCCACTTTATTTGAACTTTTTGACAGTTTTTGTACATCTACAAAATTGGAAAAGAAACTCTTTTGTTCGAAACTGGGAAAATTCAAGTAAAAAAAAACCATTCTCTGCGAAGTACGTACCTATGTAAATACTACTAAAAGTTGCCTGATTTTGGTTTTGTTTATTGTTATCAGCAGAATATTTTAATTTAAGAGAAATCGTTTAATTAAAAACTATTTTTGTAACACAAACTTTTAAAGAAGGCAAAATTATTTTAGAATAAAGAAAAATTTTTGTTTAAATGTTTAAAACAGTTAAGTAGCTATTTACCTAAATAAAAGACAATTTTGCTGCATATTATCTTAAGTAATCAAAACTGCTGGACTCAAGAAAATCAAAAATAAAAAAAATTTCAAAAGTACGGTCTACTTACATCAATTTCTCCAAAAATATTGACCTAAATGTAGTTTTTACTAAAAATAATTTATAGAATTTTTTTGAGTAAAAATCTGTCCATTTATTTTTGAGAAAAATAAGATTTTTTTTGTTCTAAAACACTTGTATCGCAGATACTGTTTCAGGTTTTTTTTTTTTGGGAAAAAAGGCTTTGTACGAGTATGTAACAAGTTTAAATAAAATTGATCCTACCATTTAGGCTGTAGCGCAACTGACAGACAGAATTCAAAGACCGACTTTTTTCCTCTTCCCTCATCGTAATAAAAACTTTGAAAAAAACAATTGTTCGTTATTTTTTTAAATAAATATTGACAT
The DNA here is from genome assembly GCA_946251815.1 of Dasysyrphus albostriatus. Classification (NCBI taxonomy): domain Eukaryota; kingdom Metazoa; phylum Arthropoda; class Insecta; order Diptera; family Syrphidae; genus Dasysyrphus; species Dasysyrphus albostriatus. Next base: position 17,761,614 of record OX276338.1, read on the forward strand.
TTAGAAACTTTAAGAGCCTCTACCAAAATTTTGATACCAATCTTGAAAAATAAACATTTAAAATTTTTTTCCAACGGCATAGCAGGATTACTAGATCATGAATAAGTTTGATGGCCAATTTCGAAATTTGTAAAATCGGAGCTAAAAAAAGTAGCCCAAGAGTAGCCCAAAAACAATAAAAAAAAGTTCTCAAACCTTAATCACAATTTGTATTTATTTAAAAATAAAAAGCAACGAAATAATAAATAAAGTACACTTTTCTCCATTAAGGAAAGAAGAATTCAAATGGAAATTCTGAAAACAACAGAGAAACTGAATGATTTTACAGTTAGTTTGAAATGTCAAAAGAAATAAGTATAATGTCCCTTTTTTTGACATGACAATTTCTTGCGCCTGACTCTTTTCGAATTACCATATCTGATTTCACCTTCACACCCATTGAAAAGAGTTAGACGCAAAGAATCATCGTGTAATAGTGGACTTTTCAGTGAAAAATAAGTGGTGCCAAATTGAGGATCTTATGATTTATTTATACGAAGAAAAAAAATCGCCCAAGATTAGATTTGGGCTATTAGTAGCCCAATTATGATTAGGCTGTCATACTGAAATTGTTGCCGGCAATTTCGGAAAAAGATAGCCCAATTTTCGATAAATAACGTTATGTGGCAAGCCTCCACAGTATAAATGGCACTACTTATAAATGCACATAAAGTTCATAAAATTATAAATTAGGTGGCGCAACAGCTGGTGACTTACAACTCTCAACCATTCCTCTGTGCGTGTTGTTGGCAGGAATGGAATGAACCTATACCAAGTCCGACCGGCTAAATGAAAGGCACTTATTAATGACAAGTATACTCTGAGAATTTGTTCGTTCCTCGCAAGAGGCAGTACGTCGGGAAAAATATTTCTGTTTTTAAAGTTCATGCACATTTAAATTTCCAAGTTCCTAATTAATAATGTGGTTTGGAGCTCAAAATTCTTAATCAACTTAGATATATCTACTAGTTATATACGAGTACCTATAACTACTTAAAAATATACAAAAAATTACTTACTTATCTTAAGTTTCTGGTTAGAAAAAAAGATGTTAGAGCTGATATCAGATACAATTTTTTTTTTGACGGTTTAAAATATTTTGACCTGAACATAGAATACCATTCTCTTCTACCTTAACAAAACAATTTTTTATAAGTAGTAATAACCTTCGATATGTATAGATAAACTTGAAAATCGTTTTTGATCCCAACAGCATTTTAACGACGATTATAAATTGATGGGGAATATTTAAGCTTCTTCTACAATCTATACACAGACACTCCTAGCTCAAGGCCAATTTTCAAGCAGATGATTTAATTTTAATTAGAAGAAAATTATAGCTGCAACTTGATATGTGGACAACGACGTCCTCGCCTCGCCAATACTCCCTATCTCTATCCAATATACATTTTCACATATCAAATACTGCCCCCAGGGTAACAAAGTGTTTAGTAGAAGCATTCGTAGAGAGAAAGAGGTCTATCATCGATATTTTATCTAAGGAATTTCTGGAGTCAAAACTGGTGGAACCTGTTCGCAGGGTCTAATCAAATATATAATTTTTAATTAGATAACGTACTCGTCTTAAAAGTATAGCTATGCCACTTGCAATAGAGCAGAAGTCTTGTAGTAAGTAGGAGACGATTAATGAATATATTCAGTGGATGTGACAGGTTTCCTAGACCCCCAGACTCATATCATAGCAAAAGGGTATACTCTATCTATCTGTACCTTCAAAGTACTTATATGTACATAATAACACTGACTGAATATGAATACCAAAACGGGTTGGCTAAGTCAAGGAAACCCCTTTAGCATTTTACAATATTTTCGCCAGACTGGAAATGGATGACAGAGTATTAATTATTGGCTTCAACTCCCGAGGGTTGATATTTATCGTCGATAATATTCAGCTGGGAAAGAGCAAGAGCATACATATATAAATGGAAGATATATGTACATAGAGTTGAGTTGAGTCAAGTTGTACCTAGTACCAACTGGACAAGGTGGATGCATGAATGAATTTAATAATTGCATGTTGGTGTTTGATGGTGATGGGTAGATGTATGATGGGGTACTGTGCTGCAAGGTAAACCTAGAAGGAGTCATCGACAAGATCAAGCTTTGAATATGAATTAAGTTCCACGAATTAATCATAGTATTCAGTCAACAGGAATAACATATCCCAGAATATTTATGAGGATATACAATTTCGTCAAGGAATTATGTTTATATGTATTTTAAAATGAGATATTTTTGAAATCATAATAATTACGTTTTCCCATTTGGCTTTGAGGATTTTTTTCTTTAAATTTTGAAGTCCTGTTTGTAATGGATTATCACTTCATTCAACATTCCCATAAATCAATAAGAATATATAAAATTTCTTTAATTTAATTTAAGAAATTGGCATACGTTATGTGGTTTTTGTCATCCAAATTCATGAAAGGGTCCACTGTATGTTAATTAAAAAATAGCCTTAATTTAAACCTTTAGTATTTTCTAAATAATATTTAAGAACTTATATTTTGTTTGTACCTACATGTATTGTGATGCATATATGTCTTGAGGTATAATCATCAAACCAACACAAAGAATTATAAAATTTGTTTATAAAATGCATCCATTTCTCCAGTAATAAAAGAATATTTCCTGCATTTAAATTGGTAATGGCCTCAAATAAAACATTACTCATCGAAATTCCAGGAAGTCTCGAGGACTTCCAAAATAAATGTTCAATCCGTTGATTATATACTCCTCCAGCTCCCCATCACCCATCATCAAGATCGACCAAAACAACCGACCGCTAGCTGTGATGGTGCTTTGCTTATGGGAGAAACGAAAATCGTCGTCGTAGCCATAACCATTTGTTTGGATTATTCCCCACAATAAAAATTAATTTTTAAGTGTCAATACAGATTCAAAAAAAAAACAACCCAATAAGAGTCTATATAATATCCCCTGGTTCACCTTCACAAATCCCCTCCTTTATGTCCACAATCCCACATTCAAAAGGACACCTCAATTAATTTAATTATCTCGATGTTCGAGGGGTTTTATGTATATTTTTCGTAAGTATTAATGGTATGTGGTATGAAAGGACAGGTAAAGAGGTATATACACACGTATGAGCCAGACTGACTCCAATTTTTTTTTTTTTTTAATATCCATGATGTGCTATTTATTCAGATGATGATAGTGTGTATCTTTTTCATATCATGATGACCAAAAAAAAAATATATTTTATTCAGCATTTAAGGTGGGAAAGAAGGTTCTTATACAAAGGAAGCACCAGAATTAAATAAATATGTCTGTATGATAAAAAAAATCAGATAAAGTTATGATTAACGATATTGGAACATCAACATTTATGGGATTTTTAAAAGGAAAATGATATGAAAGCATACGTGGATATAATTTTATCATGTGACATTCTTAAAAGTCTCATGGTTTGAATATGTTTGTATTACCATAAAGTAACAAAATGTGACCCAACATAAATCATTGAAAAATATATCAAAAAAATTACCAAGCCTAAGTATATTTAGTAGTCCTTATTTTGTTTGAACATTACAGGTGATTGACAAATGACAATTCGACATTGATGGTACATCAATAAACAGAATTCAATAAATTTCCTTTAAATTATAAATAAATTAAATTGTTCACGATAGCATCATCATAACTAATAAACCTCTATTAATAAAAAAAATATACTTAGATACCTTCTTACTAACTAAAACGTTTATCAAGAGTCAAATCACGAATCAAAATTTCATAGTAATACAAATAAAAATGTCTAATTGGTAAAGCATATAGTTAACACCTCCCACGCTTTTTATACCAATTTTCCTACTTTTCTGTGCAAAATTTTTTTAATATTCAAGGCAAAAAAAGTTTGCCTTGACCAAAGCCCCCAATTGAGTCATTAATTTATTCTTAATTAATCAAACTGTACCTACAAGCCAACAAATGAAAAAACAATTATTTTTGTATGCAAAAACAATTTGCATGCAAATAATGCTGTAAGGTGAATAAATAGTTAGAAATCGACCATACAAAAAAATACGGTGCAAGAAAATAACTTCTTGGGGAATTAACTTCACATCATGAGAATTAACTTCACCTCTAGTGGGAAGTATAATTTCACTTTTTTTGTTGTGAAGTCTATTCCCACTGCATATTAGAATAAGGGAACTTTTTTGTAGGAAACTCTATCACATTTAGATTATACTCAGCTTGTATCGACAGTTTTCTATAAGTTTCGTTCACGTAACTTCGTTCAGGAAAATATTATTTCCCAAGAGAGAATTTTTTATTTTCACATCACAAATTGGTCTTCTCTTTAGAACATTTTTTGCTCGCTCGCTCGCTACGCCTTACGCTTATGACGATAGTATTTTTTTAATTTCAAATGCAGGAAAATATTACTTCACATTGAAAAATAGTTCACGAGTAGTGGAATATAATTTCACATTTTAGACATAGAGTACCTATATTATCTAGAGAATCGACTTCAGGGCTTTCTCTCTTTCACTCTACAAACTGCGCTGAAAGAGTTTCCTCCACATGGCTGAGCATGTGGTAGCTGCCCAATGCATTTTAAATGAAACCATACCATTACAATGATAACTCAATGGATTTTGGCTCATTAGACTGAAAACAACAAAAAATTTAATAGAAAAAATTAAAAACGTCACATTTGGAGCTATCCACAATTCACACGTATTCACGGACAGGGAATTTAAGAGAGTTTTCTCTTAATGTGCTAAAATAAAATTTGCGGGTGTTTTAGACAAGAGGGGTACGAGTCGGTTTTCTAGATAGTATAAGTACTCTATGATTTTAGAAGTGAAGTGAAGTTATTTCTCACGTATTTTTTAAAAAGCAGTATTAATATAGAACTCGTATCGGCTCCCTAACACATGTGTTAACTGGCACATGGATAGACAACTTGTCAGTTTCATAACTTTACTTATATAAAAAGATATGTTATCTTTCCAGTATATTTATCACTTTGTCAAATTCGCGACTTCATCAAAGTGTGGTGATTTTTCAGTTGTCCGTACTTTATCACACGTCACAGACTATTATGTATAAGACAACAAATGTATTAACGCTAGCACGTTGTTATCCTCCGTTTATTAATATTGGGGTAGGTTTATACGATACAAATTCCCGCCAAAGTTTTTTTTTTAATTGCAAAACAAACTTTGCATACACGCAACCTCGCACCTTCCCCAAATCCTATAATAGGGTGCCAAAGCAGGGGGGTTTTACCTACCTCACTGTTTATTCACTGTAATTCGGAGTGCTTTATCTAATTTACACTTGCCTTGTCTTACATATCTACAACAGTGATAACAACCATAAATACGGTGAATAAGCAGTGACGTATATATGAAACCCCCTGCTTGCCGACACTTTAGGATTTGGGGAAGGTGCGAAGATGGGGTGTGTGTAAAGGTTCTTTTGCATGCTCTTGCATACAGAGAATCTAGATTTAAAGAAACCTTGAATTTATCCTATACCTATATCCAAATATAATAGTTATTGCAATTGCAGGAAATAACCTCACCAATAAAAGTGAAATAATTTTCCATAAAAAGTTAATTTATTTCCCACCCAAATTGAATAGATTTTCAATGGTGCAGGGAAATAATTTGTCATGGGAAAAAACTTCACCACTAGATGGGAATAATTACAATTTCATTTTTGAAGTATAAAATTATTTCCCTCTAGTGGTGAAGTTTTTTTCCCCATGTGGACTTATTTCCCCGCACCATTGAAAATCTATTCTTTCAAATAAAGTAACATAGCATAGTGAACGGAAGTTTTTTTTCGCAAGGGAGAACCAATTTGGGATGTGAAAATATAAAATTCACGCGAATTTTTTATTAACACACACCAAATTGGTTCTCTCTTGGGAACAAACATTTTCCGCTGGCTTCACTTTGCCCGAATGACAATAAAATATATTGTTAGGTTTGAAACGAGCACTTTTTTGCATTCAACTATTAATAATCTCACAGGTTCATTTTTGAGGTTATAAAATGCATTTCATAGTGAAATAAGGCCATATAGATAACTGCCTTATGCCATAAGCGACTTTTAAAATATTATTATATTTTAAAATATGATCACTATGACACATTGCAAGAGTGTGATAAAACCTTCTTTAAAAAATAAGGTCTTATGTCACGGCACAGAATTTAGAAACATCAAACAAAATCACCAAAAAGATTATTTCACGCACATTTTCACAAAACAACATTTTTGCCAAGTAACTATCGCTTTTCTTTCTATTTTTCATTCTCGAAATTTTTCATAAAATAGATGAGAAATAACTTCACTCGATTTTCAGATGAAATTATTTCCCACGTTTAGTGGGAAAAAACTTTACCAGTAAAAAGTCAAACAAGTCCGACTAGAAGTGAAATTTTTTTCCTATGTGAAGGTGGTTCCCGTGAAGTTAGTTCTTTCCACAAAAAAAAAAAACTATTTAATCAACTCGCTATATACTCTAAGGCTTATAAGTTTATACTTCAAAGCGAAGTGAAATCAAATTTGAAATAAAACATCACTTATTCATACACCAAAGGGCTTTCAAAAAAATATATTCCGCTATAAAATTTGATTTTGAGAAGCATTTGTTTCGACACAATTTTGTCTCTCCTTGTCGCCAGAATAATTGCATTTTGTTTTTGACTGTTTTTCAAGGTAGGAAAAAAAACATGGATGTATAAATTAGACTTAACGCAAAATGTTTTCCGATCAATTTTTTAGCATGAAATTCCATGACAGCAATGGTTCTGTTTTGCAAAAAACTGTAAGCCAATCACGCAATAAATTATTTTGTATTTTACCTCAATAATTTTTGACATGCGAAAATTTTTGCATAGAATTTTTGTTTGCACCCAGTCTCTAAGCCAATTTTTTTTTCAAAAATCCACTTTAATCAACAACAACTCTGTTATCTCCAAAGGGTTGAATACTACGATAAAAACATTTTCTTACTAAATATGAACTTTAGCACACACACTGTCTAATTTGATCTTATATAGAGTATGTGTGTTAAAAGCATCTGTTTCCTTTCTCTAATATCTATTTTTGGGAAAAATGGCAACTAAGTATTAACTTAATTATACTCGTTAATGGGCAACTTTTTTTTTGAGTGAGTTTATCAACTTGAGTTTTATTTCATAAATAAGATAAGATTTCGCAATTAGTTCACTATCTAAGGATAATTAATCTTTTATTCGCGTGAATTAATACGTTTTATAAATTTAACGTGCTCTCAAAGACAAGTATTAGTTTTTTAAATTTAATTTAAACTTAATATTACTATGATGAAGGAAGCCCAAAAAAGTTGTTTTCGTCATACAGAGTACCAGCAGCTGCCCCATCAAAAACATTCCTGATAGACACACCCTTGACTAGCCACTTGTACACACATTAACAACTGATACCTTGTAGCGCAAAGTTGTATTAATTTTAATAAACAAAAATAAATACATATGTGACCTTAATGTCAAAAATTCTTTAAAATTTAATTTATGTGTATCAGAAAAAAAAATCCATAAAATTATTGATTTTATTGTTTAAACACATAAAAGTTGTTAAAACTAAAAGCATCCAATAATAATACAAAATTAAAATTAAAACCCACACCAGACCATTTATATTTCCGAAAGCTGGTGATTTTGTGATTTATTTACAACGACGAAAAACAAAAAAAAAAAAACAAACACAAACTCATTGACCTTGACTTTTTATTTAATATTTTGTTTGTTCTCAATCAGCTTATATAGCTTTTATTTTTTTTTATTATTATATCACCATAATTATTGACAGAGTTGTTCCGTGGGAAATATAAAAAAAAAACAATAATTTATTGATAATAATTTAGATGCAAAATTGATAGAGTCAACAAAATTTAATGGCTTCTCATTTGGGAAATAAAGTTTTTCATCACGAATGGGAAATCAATATATTTTTTTTTTTGTGGAAGCAATTAAAAATCTTAAAACAATTTTGATTAATACACATTTATGCTTGAACACCTGTCGGTATTTTAATCGGATTTAAAATTGCTTAAAAAGTAATGTTGTTCACACCATTAACAAAACAAAAAACAAAAAAAAAAAACACAAACACCCACGTTTAGTAAAACAGTTTTAAATAGGGTTTCAACTTTGAAATCAATAAATTAAATTAATGTAATCGTTAGTAAGTTTTAATTATTTTAAGGTATTTGGCAGCATCAAGGTTAAACGATATTGTTAAATGGATTAAAATTATTATTAAGCTTCTAAATCGAGAGTGTAAATTTAGGAAATTATTTTTGAACATTTTATTTAATGTTTATTAGATTATAATTTCCAGTTTACACAGAACAGGAAGAAAATTTTCTTTTTAATTTTAATAAACATAAAATATGACTTTATTTTTAAATTAAAATTAAATTCCGTATATTGTAGATTAGCAAAGAACTATTTACTTAAAGGAATTTGTAAAAATTGAGGTAATCTGCCTAAAAAATTTTTTCGTAAGCCTAAGAATTATGTAACCAGAGAATATCAATTACCAAGAAGCCAATCTTTCGTACGTTTCACCCTCCAAAACCCATTTGTTTACATTGTTGTATTTGTAATTTCACTTCGTGACTATGAATCGATGTGAATTGCAACAACAATGTAACGCGGTGAGATTTATTTGTTTTGACAGCTCAGTTTTTTTTTTTCTTTTGAAAATTGGAAAATAGTTTTGAAAATTCTTCGGCTAAAAACAAAAATATCGTTGTTAAATTGTTTAATGTATACAAACAATTGTAATTAATAGTTAATATTCATCCACAATTATAATAAAATACAAAAAATTAATCTATAAATTGTTTTCAATCACTCAGATTTACGTTCATCTTCAATGCATCTTGCATATAATACAGGGTGGCCCTTTCTTCATCCAGAATAATTTTAAAGTTATTGTTGGATATAATCTAAGGAAAAAAATAGTTAAGAAAGTACGAAATAAAAAAATAGTTTTTCTGCAATTTGACACCCGGAACTTCAATTTTTTGTTTAAATTCCACTTAACTCTCAATTTCCACTTTAGAAGTATTAAAGTAGATATTAGGTGGGTTTTATTATCTTCTGTCGGGATTCGGGTATTGATCTGGATTAACTTTAAGTACAAAAAAGATAACTGAGGAATTTTCAAAATCGTTTTTGTTGCACGTATTAAAAGGTAATCCAGATGCGCATCTTTATCGAATATAATAAAACAACAATAGCTATTTTTGATTTTTTTAAACTTCACGACATCTAAGTATTTGGTTTTGAGTGTTGAATATAGGAGTATTGAATACTTTTTACTGAAATTATAATTCATAATATAAACAAATGAAATAGTTTTAACAAAAACATTAACTTTTTTTTGTAATTTAAAGTTTGAAAATTATTTTTAATAAAATCAACTTAATTTGAAAAATTGATTTGAGAATGGATTTTAAAAAATTATAGCATGATCTCGTAGCTGTTGTCGTATTTTTAAGTTATTTTCATTCATTAAAAAAAAATAATTTAATTTTGATTAATTTTTAATTTTTTTTTTATTTCTTATCTAAAAGTGGAGAAATAATCGGCCCCTCTTAAACAATTTGTTTTTCTAAAAATATTATTTCATAAATTATCCTGCATGAAATTATGGACACCCCGTATTTGGTTTTGTTTTGACATCTAATTGACAGACCGAGGTGAATAATTCTGACCACGGAGCGTGTTCAAAAAATAGAAACCAAAGTAGGGCCTGGTTCACATTGGTACGTATTTGGCGTAAACTAGTGTGTAGCAGCGTAAAGGCTCTCCCAAACCAACGCGAATGCGGAGCGACGACGAATTTTTGTTGTTGTTTAGCGTTATGTAACTGTCATATTTTGTACTATTGTGAATGATTCGCTGCGAATCGCTCCACATTCGCGTTGGTTTGGGTGAGGCTTAAAACAAAGTGACGAATATTTAAATCTATTTTCACATGTCCTACTCTTAGCTTCATTTCTGCATAGTAGGCTTTTCAATTATTACTTCAATAGTGCACAAGAGTAGGTAGTAGGTATATTAATCGAATTTGAAATAAATTTTAATTTCCAAAATGGAAGAGAGTTGACGAAAGTTTTTTATTTTTGCTAAGCATTGTTTATCTGTTATATTTTGTATCATTGCGAATGATTTGCTATGATTTGGTGTTGGTTTGAAGAAGCTTTTAATTCAATTACAATCATAAAGCATGAATTAAAAAAAAAAAAAACAACGGATTTAGGTGTGGATTTAACTAATAAATAAAGGCAACCCCAAACCAACATGAAATGAAAAGACACAAAATATGGCAAGCACACAACCTTTAAAGGCTCTTCCAAACCAATGATAATTTGAATCATTCACAATAGTTCAAAATATGACACATACACAATGCTAAAAATAACCAAAAAATCGTCGTCGCCCCGCATTCGCTTTGGTTTAGGGGTGGAACCAGACATTTTGGTCCGAATCTTCACATTTTCCCATACAGTTTTGAAATTTCGAAATGTGCGATTTCGGTGAATTTAAATAAATACGAACGAGACAAATATCGAATCTCACAGTTTGCACTAATTTAGTTTCAAAAAAAGGAAAGACTCAAAAGTTATCGTGTAATAGCAGAAATAATCCCGTGTAAACACCAAACACCAAAGAAAATAAAGACAAAAACAATTTGTCAATATATGTTCCCACCAAAATGAAATTCGAGCTTGTAGTTAAAAACTATTGATATTTCAAGTATATGGAACAAGATTTCATGAATATTTCGATGAAATCTCAATAAAAACTCTAGATCGGTTTCGTGGGAACGTGGTATTAGATTGCGTATTAAGCCTTAACTACAAGTCTGTTCATGTACTTCCCATAACTACGAATTTTATTTATTTTATATGAACTTTAACTTTAACTTTGGGCTAAATTCGTGGAAATTTGTATTTTTGGGAGTACGTGAACAGTTGTTTTGTGAAAAAGAATACACACATTTTTTCTTAAATCAAAATTCAAGCTTCCTGCATCATTTTCATAAGTTTCCCAGTGAGAAGCACTTTCCCAAAAAAATCAATGCTCGTGTAAACAAGAAAAACTCAAGTTTTGAAACCATGCTTTTACCATTTTGCTCTCGTAGTTTATAACATGAACATGACACACTATAATATCCGTACCACTTATTTGTCACGGGTATTATATCAGTAACCTACACCTTTTTTTATTTAAAGTTGCTCCAAATCTTCCACATAATTTTAATTTGGATGATTATATAAGGTTAAGTAAGCACTTTAAATTTCGTTCTTCAGGTTTTAATACTTTTTGAACATGTCCACGATTTTCAAAAATAACCGACAAATTAACTCACCATTCCTATACACACTGTGGTCAGTGACTAGTTGCTTCTATGTGTGCGGCTGTCACTAGTGGTGAGTGACTAGTTGATTCTATGTGTGCGGCTTGTACTGCTTTTCACTAATACTTTGCAAATATAATCATTACAGCTGTTCGCTTCAGCTTGTAGGCAAATCAAACTGACAGCTGAGGATTGCCATCTTTAATAGTTTATCTATGTATGTAACTAAACGGCTTCACATAGAAAATTTTTGCATCTTAATACATGCTAAGCACTTGTATTATCCACAAGGACTTGGACTAACTTAACTTAACAATAGCATACATAGGTAGTCTTAAGGTTGCCTCTTATTACACATACAGTGTTTTATATGCAACATTTTAATTTGTATTTACACACAATATATTTCCCACAGTATCGTTTGAAAGTCATCGATAGTAAGCTTGTGTTGTGAAATATGGTATACCTAGTTGATTAATTAATTAGATTTGAACACGTAGACACCAAAAGCTAATTTAAATGTTTGAAGTTGATTTTCCTAAAAATCCCACGGTTCAGTTTTTATACAGATTTTTTAATCGTATGCAAAGTTTACAATTATAAAGGGCCCAGCTGCAGGTGTGAATTTGATTGAAAAACTAGTTTTGCTACGTACAACAGTGCAGCTTAAATAAAAACATGTATTGATATTTTTGATTTATTCAAAATTTATGTAATTGGACAATTTAAAAAATTTATTTGTTTGTTAATTATTACCTTTTTTTATACAATTTAGGGCTGTATTAAAAAAGCAATTAATTTTAGAAAATTGTTATAATTAGTACAGCTAGTAAAAGTTGTGTTATCTACTTACATATGAACCTACAATACATACATATATCGAGCCCATCCCGCTAATTTATCGTAAGCGACAAAATGTAAACTTTACAGGAAACATATTTTTTGTTTTTTTTTTTCTGAGCTGCAAAACAAAACAAGTTTATTTTTTGTATTTAGTTATATTTTTGTAAATACAATCAATTCATAAGGAATAAGGCGATGGTGCTGTCATACCAACGGTGTTTTTGACGTTTTTGGTGCTTACCATATTTTTGGTGTTCCCAACTCATGATCTAATTTTGGCGTTTACGATAAAAATAAAAGACTTGGAAAAAGTTGTGTTAGAATGAAAAAATTACTTTATTGCTTTAGTTTTAGTGGAGGTAATAATTTAAATTTTTAAAAATTATAGGTAGGTGCCTACATAATATTATAAAATAAAGAAAAGCATATCGTTAAAGCTAACTTAGTTTACTTCCACATTTAAAACATCTTTGAGCATTGTTGTTAATCGCAAAGATAAGTACTCGTTCAGGAATAGTTTTTTTTTCACAAAGCCTTTTCAAAGCAAAATGCTTTGTAAGCTGTTTTGTTCAAAAAACACAGATCTTAACGTCTGCAAGGTGAGCAGGGTAACCAGGAACCTGGGGGAGGTTCAGAGAAGCCGCCCTTTGCGCTACAAACATTTGTTTACAGAGTTAATAAGAAAACAAATAATAAATCATTTTACTATCATCATATTATATTATATTTTTAATTCTGTCTCAGCTAGCTATCACCTTTTTCAATTTCATCAAAATCGCTTGAGGAACAACGAAGTTGAAATTTTTTTTGGAACACCTACAACCGATGTCGATTCCAATAAAATCGCTCAGGGAATGACGGTGTTGCAATATGGTGACATTTTTTTTGGAACAGGGTGTTTTGAATTTTTTAATTCTGAGATATCACCTGTGTCATAAATATATCTCCATAAGAGGGGCAATTTAAATGACTTGAAATACCCAACATTTTCGTCAAACCTATTTTGCTCCACCCCAAATAAATTGTAAGTTTTATTTATTTTATTATTATAATTTTTTTAATATTTTTTTGCTTCAACTCAATTATGTACGAATTTTGTATATGAGTCAAAGTAATTTTAAGTCAACACAGCACACAAACCAGTGACGGGCTCCGCGCTGCGCTGCTGCTCCAAATGATTTAATGAATGTTAAATGAATTGAAAAAAATGCGTTAAGGGGCAAATTGCGTTAACGCAATTCGCTGATACAGTGAAGTGCGCATGAGTTAGTGTATCAGCGCACGTATTTTTGCTGGGTTACCCATGTCTATTAGCCTTATATTTTTAACCAGAATTGCAAATCTCCCGAAATTACAGACTCTTTTATGCAGTAGCCTCCCCGCAGATATTTAGTAATGAAATTGAATTTTGAAAGCTCTTGATATAATTTTATTATTTCCTTTTTGTTATAAATGTACACTCGCTAGTAAAAAATTAACTATGTGCTGATGTTTAAAATTCCATGGTTTTTTTCTAAGTCCCAAACTATCCTTTTTAGTTCCTGACGTCCCGATATTTAAAAATTTTTATCATAAAGTCCTACTCTCGTACCTTTCATAAAAATTTCATCTGGAGTCCCTCAAGAAAGTTATCTTGGCCCACTTCTTTTTAACATAGGTATTTGTAGATGTTATTCCAATTCTTCTTAAGAATGCTTTTCATTTGATGGCTGATGACATAGAAATATATTTTCGCATATAAAATTGGATTGATCATCAAAATCTTCAAAATGATTTTAATTTCGAAATAAAATAAATAATAATTAATGGATGGCTTTAGGGTGCAAAACCTTTCAAATTATTGATATTTATAGGGTGAAATGTCGTAAATAAAATATGGAATTTCTTTTAAACGTTCTTTTGTTATTTCTGGAATGCTTGCACTTTAAACCGAGCCAACAAGAAACTTGCAGTTAGACTCCAAATTTGTAGTTTATATGCTTTTTGGGAAAACTAAGTTCCAAATTTTGAAGAACTTTTTTGACAAAGAAAAAAACCAAAAATTACTTTTTCACTGGTACCTATGCCCCGTTGGTGAGAAAATAACTTTCACTTTTTAAAATATTTAAGTACGTTGATTTTTTTCTAATTCAAAATAAACTGCAAATCTTTGTAAGTAAAGGGGCGTCATCATTACTTAGTGGAAAATTAATTATTGTAGTCAATTTTTTGTTTGGTTAGAATCCATCAATAACTCTAAATTTTTCACTTTCTGCAAATTTCCCGGAAGCTATTTTTCAAAAAAAATTACTGCCCAACAAACTTAACAGTGAAACTAACAGAGAAATATTTTTTTTTTGTTTTTTCTTTCAAATAAAGACTTCACTATTGGACCTCTAATTTTCTTGAAATTCAAAATTAAGTCCAAATTTGAAGCCATATTGCAAATTTTCAACTAGCTCCTTATCTGAGAAAAGGGCGTCATGCTAACCTTACAAAGTAAAATAAGTTACATCCATTACTTGATGAACTGCAAAGTCCGGAATAGATTATTCAAACAAAAGTACGAAAAATCAGCGAATTCCTGTCCTGGCCTCATTGGTCTTAAGAGTGAAAACTGTTCTTTTATGGCTAGTTTTTCCTCTGACTTAAATCAGAGTTAGCTAATCCTGAAAATAAATTAGCCCTGATTTAACTCAGAAACAATTTTTCAGTTGTAGATTAACTATATCTTTCAGTTGGCAAAAACCTAAAACCAATAATGTGCGACACTTTGGATACCAACTACGTCTTTCACGCATCTAAACAGAGATGGGATGCCACAACGGAATTGCACTGATAATAACTTTCTCAATCGAAATAAAAATGGCACCGCAACTGAAAAGGCACACAATTTGATCCTTGAGTTAATACACCAAAATAGGTGAGTTCGGTGAGATGATCTTGCACTGAAAAACTAGCCCTTTCTGTCATAAAAGTTCAGCTAGTATCAGTAGTTACTGATCCACCATAATATTTCTTAAGAAATTCGTAAAGCTTTTAGCCCAAGGCTTAAGAAATTGAAAAAAATTTATATAAGAAATCTGAAACGAAAACTGACCTGATCTGATAACATACATTCGTTTGAATCTTCGACACATGAGGTTTAAAAATCCCGAAGCTAGATTTTTCATATTATTTGGATATGCAGAAAGCTTGCAAAATTTGTGCCGTAATTTGCATAAAACTTAAATGTTATAATCACGAAAATGTCCGCAAATTTCAATAAATTCTCTTAAGTAAACGGTTGCTGACTAGTGACGGAATAAACAATGAATGTGTTCCACATTATTTAACTGACATGAAAAAGTTTGACAGTGCTATACATTTACCTGTTTTTGCAAAATGTTTAATTTCTTAGAAGAAATACTTTATTAGTTACATATCAACATTCAACATCTCAACTTAACATGAATTTCATTATCTATTAAATGAATTCCTCGAACAATAATCTTCACCTGAAAAACCGACAAGACATTTCCATGCTCCGTATAGGTACCATCCAACCAAGCCTCTATTCTCAAAAATAGCAAACCTAAGGAAAACAATTAAAACAAAACGTTCGTTGTTCCCAATCAACAACTTTTCTATACTATAGCTACCTACTAACACAACAGAGTAACACGCAGTACCATAAGTTGATTTGCCTCTTTACTCTTTTTCCTAATCGGATTAATTAAATCAACAGCTAATTAATGTAAACGTATTCATAACCTTTTGCAAGTTTATACCTCTAGTATACACCAGTATAGAAGTAGAATTTATTTATAATACCAGACCACATCTTCAGTGTCTTCCTTTCAACTCACTCACCATCATCACCACATAATACCACGCCATACTATACACCCCACCATCAGAAGGCTAAGCTCCGATTATCCACGGAAGTCTTTCGAACTTCTCGCGCCTCAAAACTGCACAACCAGCGCCTCTCATAATCCATGGAGACTGAAACTTTTCGGTATCTTTTAATTCTCATCATTCAGTCTTCCTTCGCATTAGCTTGGCAAAAAATCTCTCACCCCTTTTAGCACGAGTGTATATAGAAGATATTGGATGAAGCCACAATTAAGTGGCCACGTTTCATCGCTGCCTTTGGGGTAACCTCGCTGGTACCCTGAGAGCAGAAGTTGTATCTTTTAAAGATATATTTTTTTTTTTTGTTGTGTGGTTCTTTTGAGCTCTGGGTTGCTATGTTCTTTATAAAGCAGGACCGACCGACCTTTTGGAACATATACAAATCTTTTAACTTGGGACTTTAAGGTATATACGTTCTTTGTCGACACTTTGCCATGGTTACTTGAGGAACTCCCCGAATAACATGGTATCCGAGAGTTTTCGTGTATGCCCGGGCCATACGATAACCATCGCACCTTTTGCTCTATGTGCTTCAGCTTCAGAATTCCCTTCGATCTTTTCAACAAGAAAACTAAAAAAAAAAATACACATGATTAAATTCACTACTGAGTCGTGTGAACTCGCAGTTACTTTTATTGCTAAAGTTTACACTAGGGTCTAAAAGTTTATTAAAAAAAAAAAGCAACGTCAGCATCAAATCTCTGGTGCTCTTTACAACTATTCTTAATTAAGGCTCCTTAACTGTTCTTAAATTAAATTTTAAAAATTTAAAACCATTCATGTCGTCACCAGCAGTAAGTCTCAAATCTATTATTCTCTATTAAATTTAAAGTCGACATAATAAAATGGGAAATTTAAGAAATTTCATACAATTTCACAAATTTCTCATTCTTAATAGCGACTTTAAGTTTAATGGAGAGTGTTTTAATTGGGGCTTAGTATGGAGAAAGTCTGTAGCAAGAAACTACAGAAAATGAGGTGGACAAAAGGAATAATTATCCATCACCAAAAAACACCAAAGGTACGAGTCGACGGGTGGCGGGCGCCTCAAAGTTGCACTTAAAGCTTAGTTAATTTTTTTGTTTAAATTTCCTTTTTTTTAATAAATCCCTAACCTGCCCTTATAATACCTTGAAATATCCCAAGTGAAAGAATAATATCATAAAAATAGCAACAAATTGGAAAAAAAAAAACACAAAAAAAAAAAATTACAGACATGCTTGCAACACAAAAAAAAAAAACAGCGAACAAAATGTTTGCAACAAAAGAAGAACTTTTTCAAAAGGAGCAGCGCTAGATACTTTTGTGTCTTTGGCAATTGTACGATAGGTATGTTGTGTTCTGCTCCCAATAAACTCGACCTGACCTTTTTAATTAACTCTGCTGCTCATAGAGTGACTCTGGATTGGATCCGAAGGAGGAGTAATAAACTAGAAAAGCAAAACCAACAACAAGACAACATCAGCGCATACTGGGTAATGGCGGCTAAAGTTGCACCGTTTGGCTAAAAGTTAAACTGTGCAACGTTTTTGTATCTTTTTTGATTTTAATAATGAAATAGGATAAGAGGAAAGTGAGTGCGGAGGGGAGGTTAAAAAGTGTTGATTATTATTTACCAAAATAATGACGGAGGGAGACTGTAAGACACACTCATCATATGGAAGTAGCGATGTTTTAATCTTTGTCAGGGGCAGCTGGGATTAGGTCAAAGGATCACTGAAGTGTTTTTTTTTTTTTTTGATAAAATGTGTAGTTTTTAACCCGTCAGTTATCTGTTTCAAAAGTGATGGCCTCCACCTGCCCTCCACTTGCCATATGCATGGATGAAGTTTTACTATATGCAGAGGTCGGTATATAGGTATACAACTTTTTTTCACTTTCAATTTTGTCCGTAAAAGGAATGTGATGCAATATGCGTTTTAAATGTTGGTATCCCCACATTCCTTTATGATTTTCTCATGAGGGAATACCTTGTCTCCCTCTTCAGCCCGCCATCATCATCCATAAGTGATATTGTTGAGTCATGATTTTCAAGTTGGAAAATAGTTTTGCGAAACTTTTAATGGATTGAAGACAGCCAAAAAGGGGTTATGTAGAAGGTTTTCGTACAAACTGGTATGGAATAATAGATATGAGGTACAACACGGGGCTATTTCCATTTCATTGCTTTTAAATTGAAAGTGTCTTGGTTGAATGGAAAATTTTCAAATAAGTTGATCCTTGACTTTCTTTTATGGTTATATCGAAGTAATTGATGTTGAAAAGAGTATTTTGTTTTAGTTTTATAAATATAGAGAGACAGAGAGAGATGTATGATTAGCTTTTAATATGTACATTAGCTTTGTTTTGATTTAACTTTTTGGTCATAATTATTATTTTAGTATTCATTAATGTTGTTTCTTTTCCGCAGTATAGATACAAATTATGTGAAAGCCTGTTTCGTTGGAAAATAACAACTATTGATTTCGGTAAGAAAGTTGAGTAGTTTTAATTCTACTCAACCAAGTTCTTTGAGTGCATTGACAATTAAATTTCAAGGTCGAATTTTCTCATAGTAAATGATAGTGGGAATGTCACTTAAAAACAAAACGCTGGCAACAATGATGTGTGGCTCAGTGTGTTGGCGGTTGTTTAAAACTAACAATTTGTATTGATTTATTTTTCATCCATTAAGATTGATTGGAAAATGTCAAAAAATTAATCTTTAATCAAATCTAACAAAACGATAATGGAGGGAGAGATGTCTAACTGAGTGAGTATCATTATACACCGCCTGTAGGTCTTTTTGTCTGTAGATCAAAGTCTCGTCTCTGTGTCGGTATTGGTCTCGGTCTCGTCAGGTTTCGATCTAGTCTGAATTGCAAACCAAAAAAAAAATCAATGACTTGGTTTCATGTTCTTGATGTACTAGTTGAACTCGCTTGGTATATTTATTAAAGACAAAAATCATTATTATAAAAGACAATTTTTTTAGCTGAAGTATTCTTTTTTGACTTAAGAATTTTTTAAAGGCTTTTTCACAATGCCTAAGTTAAGTTCCGATAAGGAATTCAAAACAAAATTTTGACGCAGGGCCATAAGGTCACAGGAAAACAGTGCACACAAATATTTTATGGATTTCGATAAAGTCACTTTCTCACTTAAGAGAATCAAGTCTGAAAATTTCATTCCAATCGCTGGTTTCAGCATAAGTTAAATGGGTGTGGCAGTGGGCAGTTTTAATTAAGATTATTGCCTAAGCCTTCTCCCTGCTAAAGAGAAAAGCTCTGAAAATGTAATCTAAATCATTAGAGTCTTTTCCGAGAAATCATTTACAAAAATTGTTTGTTTGTAATAAATTAATAATAATATTCAACAAACTATATTTTCTGCCGATACCAAACGATACTACCGAGAATATTGGAAAATTTTGGTCCAAAAAATACGGTATCGTTTGGTAACTTTTCGGTTTCCGATACCAAACGATACCGAGAATTTTCTGGTATCGTGGCCAGCCCTATAGACTTTGGGTATGATGAAATTTCAGGAGTGAAATCTCGCATTTGAAATCTCGCATTCAAAATCTCGCATAGCGAAACCTCAAAATTACAAAATTCCGATTTACAAAATCTCACACAAAATCTCTAGTTAAATTTTTCAAGATATCGTCATTTCTTCAAAAATATGTAAATCCAATGCCTCTACCATCTTTTAGACCACACTGGTATTTTTTACCTGCTATACTATTTTTCTTAGAGATTTTACATAATAGTTATTTTTTATCAAAAACGGCTTCATAACTCTTATAAAAAAAGTTACCATTAATTTTTTTAGTAGGTTCACTAGGGTGGATAGCTAGTAGTTTTCGTTTTAAGAAATGGTTGTTTGTGCGATACCTCCCAAATAAACATTTCGTTTTAATTTTCATCTTTCATAGATTAACGATTTTAATTTTTTAATATTTTTTAATAAAAGGAAATTCTAAACAGTTTTAGGCGTAGCTATAGAGGAAAAAGAAATTAAAACAAAAAATACTACTTGGATTTTTAAAAATCATTCCAAAATTTTTATTTGAAAATTTATAAATTATTTCGAAAACTATCAACATAGTCAATTCTGTTGAAATTCGGTACTTTAGGTTTTTTTTAACTAAAAAGAGCATTTTTTATTAAAAAAAATACGGTAGCTCTTCCATACAATTTTTAAAAACAGTAATGGAAAATCTTATATAATTCTCAAAAAATGGATTCTACTTTTCTAATAAAATTTTTTCTGTATGCTTAAATAAGTGAATTTTACCAAGTATATTATATAAATTTACACTTAGCAACTATTCTGCAGTCCTAAGAGAATAAAATATAAGACTGGGTATTTGCTCTTATTTTCAAGAAGCTAAGGGCTAAAGAAAATTGTATTTAAGGACATGGAAATCATATGAGAGAATGATGTTTAAAAGCTTAAAATACGTTATTTAAATTTGGCTAAAAACCTTTTAATTGATAGTTTAAGATAAAAAAGTATATAACACCTGGATAGAAAATAATGGACAAAATTAAATATCGTTGAAGTGGTTCTTGAGATATCGAATTTTCAAAAAATTTTAACTTTTTGTAAAATAAGAAAAAAATTCGGGTTTTTAACATTTTTGTATGGAAGTTACCGTTATTATTTATAAAAGTAATTTTTTTCTTAAAATACTTAATAAAGTGTAAAGAAACCTTTAAATACCGAGTTTTATAGAAATCGACCTTGACTTTGATTTTCAAAAAATATTTTTGAACATTTTTTAAAAATCCAAACAATATTTGTATGGAAAACTTTGGTAGAAAAAACTTTTTCTATTGTTTAGAAGCTTCCTTATAAGAAATATTGAAATCTGTAGTACAGTTTTGAAGAAAATCGAAAAAAAAATTCCTTGGGATGTACCATTAAAACACAGTTTTTAAAAGATGGTTTCCCGTTCAAGGGAAGCCTTTACTAAAATTAATTTGTAATTTTTTTGAGAAAAGTTGTGGAGCCGTTTTTGAGAAAAATCCGATTTTGGAAAATTGCTAAAAAAAATTGTAAGGCAAGTACCGTTATTTTTAGTTTTAAAACAAAAATGAAAAAATGTGTAGGCAAAAACCACTATGTACCAAGATTTTAAGGAAATCAATCCACCGTGTAAGGCTGAAGCAGACGACAGACGGATGATGCCTAAAACTCATATTTTCTACTGCAAATAACTGAAAATCCGAAACCAAAATTTCAGTGCAGGCCTCATGCAAGTAGCTTATGTGCCTATACTAGTTGCAAGTTAATTTTTCCAAGTAATCACCAAAATAACTAAAGCGTGCTTATAGTAAAATAACATAATTTTTGTAAAATAACCTCCGTTTTTCTTATCACGCCAGTATTAATAGATTGTTTTTTTTTTTATTTTGAAATTTTCTTTTTATCGGCTGATCAGATTCAAACTGACTTTTATACACAAATACAATATCAACAAATTTTTGAATATTTTTCTTTCATAATTTGAATGTCTTTCTAAACAATTTCTAAAACCTTAACATTCTTGAAAATTAGAGCAAGTACGAATGACCCAGTCGTGTATTTTATTTTTACTTCTTTTGAAATAAATACATATTAATCATATTATAAAAAAGTTGGTTACTACATACTTCTTAACCGGGTGCCAAACAATAAGGGGTCGCAGATACCGTGGCCTTATCCATCAATCCTCATCCCAAGCACGCTGCTTCTAGTAGTCATCTATAGATTGGACTTCTGGCATCTGCGATGACTTGATCTTTAAACCGAAGATTTATTCTACTTCTTTCTACTACTTTCTCGAACTTAGTGGTTGGCATTCAAAGACTCTTCTGGCTCAAGCATTATAGTCCATTCGCTCGATGTGGCCGAGCCAATGTAGTCGAAGTGTTTTGATTTTATGGAGGCTAGTATCACCTCTCCCTTTTAGCTTATCACCCAACACATGGTGCCATAAAGCTGGACGGCAGTATAAGGGTTTTAGGGAGAATAGCTTTCGTCTTTCGTGTGAGGAGTTTTGAACCCATCTGTGTTGTGCCAAACTGAAGTAGACCGGTTTGCTAGCGTAGTTTTTCGTCAGATTCTGATCTCCACTACGATGCCGTTCATGGAATCTATGTTTAATTCAAGGTAGATGAATTCAAGGTAGATGAATTCCTTAACTACTTCCAAGTGAAAGTTGTTGCTGTCAAAAGTTGACAGATATTTCATTGTTTGTATATAGCATGCATTTGGTCTTGTTCTTGTTAATTTGAAGACCAACAAGTTTCACCGGTTCTTAAATTGCGGTGAAAACACCATAAAGCTCTGTTGGGAGTGAGAGTGACCAATTATGTCAATATCATCGGCATACCCAAAAGTTAAATAAATCAGTTGAAAATAGTTCATTTTAGTGTTAACTCATTCCCAGTGCACTTTTTTCCCACAGCGAGATTGACAGCACATGTCCAACAAAAGTTGTCTAAACTGGGATTCGATCTTGCGATCTTCGGATTAGCAGTCCAATATGCTAACTTCTGAGCTATTTCGCAATACAGTTTTGTGATGTTGAAGATGAAAAACTATTAAATTTTATTTTTATTACTACCCTTTGTATGATGGGAAGATATAAAATATTTTTGGTTTTGTTTTTGTTATTAGTCTATGATAGGATAAAAAGAAACAATTCAACAAGTTTTTCCGAGGGCCTCACTAGATTTCAACAAGTTTTCCTTGTCTAGATTGCCCTTAACGAAGCCTTTTTAAGGCCTTGACTAGACTTGACAAAAACTTGCCATTCAAAGGAACCATTCAACAAGTTTCACTAGATTTCACCAAGTTTTCTTTGTCTAGATTGCCCTTAACAAAGCCTTTTTAAGGTCTTGACAAAAACTTGCCATTAATCCAGGCGGGTATTAACAGTAATACGAAAAAAAATTATTGTTTAAAACTCTTCCAGCTGAAAAACCAAATAGAACATGCATATGCGTTGCATATTTTTTCGTGTAAGGAATTTATATTAAGAAAACTGAGCATTTGTAACGTTATATCCAATATTACTAGTAACAAAAACAAAATTGGACATTGATCTTAAAGAGATGGAAACGCCAGCAGATTTTAAGTTGAAGCCCCATTCGTGGAGGAAAAAATTAAATCTAGCAAAGGATTACGTACTGAAAATTTCCTACTAAATAATAAACCTTTTTAACTATAGAAGAGCAAAAACGTCATTCTATACAAATATAAACATGCTATACGCTCTATAGCTAACCTGCTTTTCATAATCTTTCAGTTTAAATCTGCTACTGTGGCATATCTTCTTTTCCTTAACAAAATATCCTGAACTGATTTGTATCTCACACTCTCGCCCAATCCTTTTTTTCACAATTCATTAAACTTCTATAAAGAAAAAAAAAACAAACCTTTCACCAGGCGTAAAATAAAGTCACAGAAGCTTTAGCTGACTTCAACAGCATCCTCCTACCGTTAAGACAAGGCATATGAACTGTATCTCGTATCTTCTATCAAAAAAAAAAAAAAGCGGCTTCGCCAGCAGATTATGAAATCTCGATTTAAACGTCTTCTATACTACTTTATGTGAGTAGATATAAGAAAAAGCAGGTCTTACGTGTGCATTCCAGCATCAGCAGAGTTCTTTCTGCGCTCTCTTTGCCTTTATTTGTTATTTCCTTTGTATCTCATTCATGTAGGACATTGTTAATTAGCAATTAATAAAGCGATAATGAAAAGAAGATAAACTTAATAAAAAGAAGACCTCGACGATGTCGACAACGTAGACGTTAAGGCACAAGATATCCAGCATCCATCGGGTTTCGGGTTTAAGTTAGCCAGCATCGGCATCGTGGAAAACATTCGATTCAGAACAAAGAGCTATACAGATTTATATAGAGGGCAGGCGCAAAATGAAGGAAGAAGACGAAAGCAAAAAACTAGAGCGGAATCTTGGCAGGAGATAAACCAAGGACTTTACCTCCTTTGCTATACCAAGCCTCAAAACAACACATGTGGCAGAAAACGACATGGACGCGACATGTTTATAGATGTGTTGAAGGTGGCACGTATTGGGGCTTCTTGAGGCCTTAAGCAACAATGTTATTGGCAGAATATTGCAGTCGGAAAGTGTGGTTTATTATACAATTATGTCAATTATCAATTACAATAATTATGTCAAAAACAATTATGTCAACTTACATTTTTAAGAAAAATATTGTACCAGAGCTTTGGCTATAATTTTTGATTTAAGGGTGATGCGTTTCAGAAACCAAAAACTGTCAAGAATTTTTTTTTTTAAATATATACTTTTTACAACTTAGGTCTTATTATTCTGTCATATAGTTCACACCACACGAAGTAGAATAAATTAGTAAGGCCCCTTAAAATTTTGACAAGGGCCTTTCAAAAATGTCTTTAAATCCTCATACGGACCTGACTGCACCGCGATTATTTCTTGTATTTTGTTTTACAATATATTTCTTGGCAAAAGACAAATAGAAGAATGAAGCTGAGAGGAACCTACTCGTTTAAGCTAGGATCTGAGAGGAGGAGCAAGGTAAGGTAGGCTCTGGTAGTATAAAATAAATTGAAAAACAGGAAAATCGTGATGAAAAACAATGACACGATGTGATGTCTGGTAGACGTCTTTGGTTCGAGGCATGATATTATTGTATTTGAGAGTTCGTCTTTTGTGAGCTCCGCTATATAGATGCCAAAGTAAGCTCACTAAAATATGTTTGTCTTGAAAAAAAAACTTATATGTGGTTGATTTGACGCAAAATGTTTTGTGTTGTTTTTGTGAGTTGAATGAATGGGGGGGGGGGGTTGAAGGGAGTTGAGGAAGGCTAGAGGAAGAGGTAGGTATAGGGAATTATGTTTTTGTTTCGAAGGAGAGAGATGTTATTTGGTTTATAAAGTCAAAGCAATAATGAGAAGAAAATGTATGTTAACGTGTTGCTAACTTTTTTGTCTTCTTTATTTTTTTTTCTTGAGGTTGAATAAGGTCTGCCCTTTTCATGTTCACTAAAAATTAATTCAATAAGATTATAATCTTAAGTTGTAAAAACAAAACGATTCAATTTTTTTTCTATACCTATCAATTGATTGTTTTTGTATTTTTTTTTTGCAGAAATTGTAGTGTTTTATTAGGGATTTTCATGTTAAAAGATACTTTAAGTTAATGTTAAAAGCTAGAGAAATAAATAAGAAAACCATGGATCACGATTTGCGATATAAAAACAAATTTAAATGTGATTGAGTGATTTTTGGTATCTATTTCCAAGTTTCGTAACTATGAGAAGCATAACATTTCTAATCCACGGGTTCCAAGAAAAGATGAGATAATTTTGACTTATAAAAAATTATGAATATCTAGTATAAAAATTAATAAGAGGGCCCTTAATTTCTTTTAATATTAGAAATATGCAATGAAGGGGAGGCTTGAGGCTTCCTTGCCAATAGTTGAGAGTGACAACTTGTGACGCAAAAATTAATCGTGTTGCTATGTAATATCTAAGATCACTAATAAAAACGAATAACATTTATAAACTTTTAAGCAATAGAACTTACGAAGTGTAAAGAATAAAACAAAATTAAATATATACAAAATTCATTATTTTGTTTTTGTGGACTTGGAAACGCATTTTGGCTAAAGGTCATATAAAACTTTGAATTGAATTTATATTCAAAAGTCCACAAAAAATAAAATCAAAAATAAAAATAATAAATTTTGTATTTTTTTTTAATCTTCATACTTCTACCAGCCAGCTTCATGAAGTGGTCGGTACAATCAAAAAATCGATCTAGTTCAGGGAATTCACCCTTAACAATGTTGATAATAGTGCAATTCGACAAGCCCTGAACTCGATCAGCATCGATCCGTTACTGATAAACTGGATTGACTCTATGCTTCAAACAAGACTCATAAATGTAGAAATGGGTGATACGAAGTTAAAAGTTAGAACATGCAGGGGGACTCCGCAAGGTGGAGTTCTATCTCCTCTGCTTTGGCTCCTTGTAGTCGACCAGATATTGGGTAAACTTAATCTGAGTGGCATCAAGGCATACGCAGATGACATTGTGTTAATGGCCTCGGGAAAATTTGCCCCAACCTTATGCAACCTCCCACAATTAGCTATCGACAAGCTCAGTAAATGGGCCAAAAGCTTGATCCGAGTCAAATCGAGCCTCGGTGCTCATGCCACTGGATCAAGAAAAAAGTATAATACACCAGAGTTTCTTGCAAGCTACAAATGGTCAGATGGTCATCCATCAATACCTGTCGGGTTTCAAAGAACCTTTAGCTGAATATTTCGAGGAAAAAAACTGAATACCAACTCAAGTAAAGCAGGCCTCAATTATAGCTCCTTTGGGGTCCTAACGGGCCACAACTCAATGGGAACCCAAAACAAAATTTAGCAGTTTGATTACGGCTTTTGCTGATGACATGGCATTTTCATATGTAAATAATAATAACCTATTTGACACTATAATATATCTTCAAAAAGACCTGCAAATCTTACGTCAATGGTTCGCAAAACATGAATTAATAATAAGTGAGAAAACTAAGTTGATGATTTGCAATTTAAAAGGCTCTTATCCACTTAATTGTGACATAACTTTTCATTCTTCTTCATGTACGAAACTGTCCCTCTGCGCCCATACTTGTGGTAAGCTGAATTATGTTGATGACTTGTCGTGCACTACCAGCTGTTTTACAATAGATGGAGTTGAAAGTTTTAAATACCTGGGAGTTTTAATTGATAGAAACCTTAATTGGAAAGCCCATGTTGATGAACTTAAAAAGTATATGTTGGTTGTTACTCGCAAATTATATTTACTAAAACCTCATTGCTCTAGTAAAATACTTTCAATGGTTTACTACGGACTTGCTCACTCAAAATTGCAGTACGGCATAGCATCGTGGGGTGGGACTTACAATAACACAGTTGAGGTGCTAAAAAAAGCACAAAAGCACATGATTAGGATCATCTGTAATGCTAGTAGATTGTCTTCCAGTTGGCCTCTTTTTTGTAACCTTCAGATTCTACCAATAAACCATCTTTACATCTTTAAGGTCCTTAAAGTGTTTTTTTTACGTAGTGGTTACAGTACAACACTCAGGAGTTCAGTCTCATACAGTTTAAGAATAAATAGTTTGGGACTTGTTCAAATTCCATTCTGTAATAAAACTCATTTCTCGAAGTTCTATACGGCGACCGCACCTGCTCTCTTTAATAAACTACCGCATGAAATAAGAATAGTTCGAATCCTCACTTTGTTCTTAAGAAAAATAAAAAAATGGCTTTTTAGTCTGGATAATTCTGCAGTCAAATTGTTACTTTGCTCTTTTTAACTAACTGTATCTTATTTTTGTTATCTTTAATCTTGTATTACTCTAGCACTTTATTTTCATTCTTATAACCCCACACACAAAATCAAATTTGTTAATTACTTTGAAGGGTCATTCGCCTCTAGCAATAGAAATGCTACAGAATGACCACGATTTATTTATTCTCTTTACAAAATTCAATTTAAGTGTTTAAATTTTTTTTGAATTGTTTATTATGTTATTTGAAATATGTAAATGCTTATATTTATACTTTTTTGAATTTTACTGAGTAAATAAATATATTAAAAAAAAAAAAAAAAAAAAACCCCACATGAAAAGAATGCGCATCAGCTCATCGGACTTATGTAGAGGGTGTCATGATAAAGAGGCCGAAGAGGGCTCCCTTCACTTCTTGTGTTAATGCCCCAGCCTAGCTAGAACCAGAAAAGCAGTCCTAGGAGAATATTTCTTCGACGAACTGGGCGACATATCGGTCTTGCCACTAAAAACCATCCTAAAATTCATTTAGAACTCAGGATGATATTTCAGGGAGGCCCCCACAACTAAAACTTCCCCTTAAACCCCTCCCTATCCTTCCTTACCACCCACCTTTCACCCGTGGGAGCGTAATGGATCCACTGAGATCCGAGTGAGATGATGCGGCTCGCCATATTATCACCCCTTCTAGCCTCACCTAACCTAACCAGCTAGACCACAGGCTTTACCATCATCAGTTTCTATCTGTCTGAATTTAACCAAATTCCACTAGATAATAAAATTACCAGTGTATTTGTCCTTTTTATTTAATACGTGTCGGTAACCATCGACTAAAATTAACGTCTTAGAAGGGTACAACAACATCTAACTGATCAGCCCAATTATACATCTTTGAGAAATCATTAATTAGTTGTTGCCTTCGTCTTAAAATACATAATTTGAAAATTCATAAATTTAAAACGAGGAGAGAAATGAGAATGGATTGTTGCAGTTTTTTTCTGCTAAAATAAATTTAAAAAACATTTTTCGAATTTTTGCATGTTGCGTCACGAAATTTTAGTCCCAAACCTCAGATTCGGTTTCTGCACCTGTGAAAACCTACATCAGGAAAAAGCTGAAACTACCCCACAATTTGCTTCTTAATAAGGACCCTTTTGAGTTCAGATTGACTGGTTTATAGCATATATTTGAGTAAGAAATCGGCCGTTTTCAAAAATGTCATCTTGATGCAGATGCAATTGCAGAATGTTCTCAAAACACAAACTGCAAAAGTCTTCTGTTCGAAAACACTAACACAAATTTTGCTGCATTAGCAGTGTGTTCGATAATGCAGCTTTGCTGAAGTCACATGTTCAAAATCATCATCTGCAGTCCAGCCGTGCAGTAAAAAATTCGGATTGACGAATAAAACATTAAAAAGTCAGAGACCGTGTTTGTAAACGTCAAGTGCAGCTGTTGTCGAAAAAGTCATCTGCGTCAAAAATGCAATTGCAGAATATTCTTAAACGCAAAAGTCTTCTGTACGAAAATGCCAATACAAATTTTGCTGCATTAGCAGTGCTGAAGTCACATGTTCGGCAACCTCAGCTGCAGTGCAGCTGTGCATAATAAAAAAATCGGGTTGACGAACAAAATATTGAAAAGTCAGAGAGTGTGTTCGTAAACGTCAAATCCATTTGAAAGCAATTTAATTGACGTTGATCCGAACGCAGTATCGCAGTACCTGCGGCAAAAAATGATTTTGATTTAACGTTTTCGAAAACGGCCATTTTAAGACGAAGGCTAACAACTTAGTAATGATTTCTCGAATATGAATGAAGAACTCAAAAAGACTTTTGAAGAAAAATGTTCATATATTTCAGAATGACTGTCAAAATTTAACTGCCAAAAATTTACTTCTAGAAATAATATAACCCTAAATATGCATCAAAAACGTTTTTTTTTCAAAATTTTAGTTTCTATTATCTCAAAAACGTGACGTGCTTTAGTAATTCTGAGGCCAGATTTGAATACAATGAATCAAAAATTATCAGAAAAATATTTGTTACTGTTTTTTTTTTTTTAAATAGCGTTTTTGAATGGATTTTCCCAAACAGTAAAAATACATTAATATTTAACTAGCGCATACATAGGTCCAAATGAGTTGTCACACAAAAAAACCTACAACAGATATTATTTGTTGGAAAATGTGCATATTTGCAGTTGTATCTTGATAAAATTTACAATTAATTTATAGTTTTCGAACCATGAGTGAAAAATTAAAAAAAAAAAAAAAAAAAAACATTTTTGCTTTTTTGTCCATGTTGTGTCACGAAATTTTAGTGACAAAACTCAGATTTAGATTCAGGGCCCCGAAAAAATAAGGCGGGAGTAAATCAAAAGTAGGCCACAATTTGCTTGCTAAGGGCCCTTTTGAGCACCAATTGATTGGACTAGTTCATGATGAAATAAAACAAAAATCGCATAAAAATCATAAAGAAAATCGGTTCAACCACACGTTGCGTCTTGTTGACACTTCAGAAGCACAGGCAAATGTTAAGTTCGATAAAAACCTTGGATTTGAGTTATAAAGAGGAAGTAGTAGTAGTATACCTAGTCTAATCATCAAAACTGATACACGAGAAAATAGATATTCAGCAATTAGTGTTTTTCTTTTTTAACTCATCAGGAACTGTCAAAAAAAAATCTTTTGTTTTTGCTCAGACATATCAGAGCATAAAAAGTGTGCTTGCTCAATTAGCTCAGAATAAAGTGACCGAGTAAATAGAGCGAAACGTGAAGTAAAGCCAACTTCACTTATTTTTGTTAAGTGATTTGACAGACAAAAAAAAAATTATACACGTACAAATAACAAATAATTGTTGTGTTTTAGTTTTTTTTTTTTTTTATTTGGCAACAAATATAAATATTTGTGTTTTTATAAGAGCCAAATGGACTTACGAAATAACCTTAAAATTTTGCTAAGCGTGAACGAAGTCAGGCTGGAGTCTGAAGGGAAAAAAATTCTTTTCACAGAAATTGAAAGGGAACCAGTTCAGTGCTTAAGCGTGTTCATATTTAAATCTGAGGGCTCTGATCATAATCTGCACAGACCTCTGCTTTAATAGTTCAGCCTCTGCTCAAAGCCTTACTCAGAGTCTGTCTTTTATGTGCGTTGAGTCCAAAATCTACTTTTATATCAAGATAAGATTTTCTATTTTTTTTCACCGATTTTCCTTTTGATTTTATAGCGCAGGGAGTCCTTTCAATGCGAGAGCGGCCGGATCTATCACCTTAAATGTAAGATTTGAATTTTCAGGCATTTTTGTGTAATGACTTGTTGGCAACCCTAAAAAAAGAACAATCTGACAGCTGACAATTTTGGGTAAAAATAGAGTATTAAACGCGAAAACACTGTGCTTTCATTGTTGAACAATATTTCAAACATAATGAAGATTTGACAACCACAGTTCTAAAGGGTGTCCCAAAATGTTCGGAAGATTTGAATTAGGTAAATAGAAATTTTTTTTGTTTAGATTTTAATTTTCTCATTGAATTCCTACACCAAGGTAATATTGTTTAAAAATGTACTCACACACGTTTCTTCTATGATGTCAGGCTCCATTTTAACTAACCTTAAATTTTTAGTTGTCAAATTTTGTATTGAAGTTACCAACGCCTCGCTTTAGTCAAGTTTAAACCTCGCGTTATTTTTGGGACCACCCTTTTTAATCTATATTTCTGAACTTGTGCAATGAAGGGCATTGAAAATACATAATCCAATAATAAATCATCTCGATTACCCTCAGCTTTGACTATTTTGGTTTTTGTTTTCGACGCGATTATAATACATAAACCAAAAACAACATCAAAAAAGAAACGATTGAATTCAATTCTTCATTAATTAGTTCAATTAAATAATTACACCAACTGAGCTAATATATTCAATTTATTACACTCTCTAAAAAAGACATCAGTCGTCTACTTCATCTCGAGATCTGGTTTCTCAACTCCTTTGCAATTTATTTTCTAAAAATTATTTTAAAGTGTTCGACGACTGCTGGCAAACAGACGACCAATCGTCCACATGGTCAATTATAATTGCAAAACACTTCATCCCTTTTGAAAATTCATTTTTTATTTTAAACTTTTTGTATCCTTTTTATATTTTTTTGTGGTTGATATAGAGTTTTCTTTCTTTCAACCCGGTTGCACCACCACAAAGAATCACAATTAACCATGAGGAACCAGAACTAGTACCGCAGCTCCAGCTTCAGCTCGCGTTCGCTTCAATTAATTTCGTCAAAAGAAAATTACAATTGATAGCGAACTTGCTACAACCAGACGCCATAGCGTCGTTGGTCGTTGAAGAGAGAGTCGTTGTAGTCGTCGTCGTCGTCATCGTCGACATTGTCGGTTTGTGGCTCACACGCGTGTGATCCACTCACAACTCTTTCATTATGCTTTAATTGTTCAATTACATATCCGCATTGTGGCGGAAAGCAGCAGCACCATATAGCAAACCAAGTAAGTTGCAGCTGAAATTTTTGTTAAAAACGAAAAATGAAGACCTCGAAAGCAGAGTGTAATAATGACGAACATGAGGATGAGAACGACGACGATGATGATGTCGACGTATGACGACGTCGCGTCGGTCGGTCGTTGTTGAAGAGATGGGGAAGCATGTAATTGAATGTGGCAGGGCTTTGAGGAGGCTTGAGGAACTATACAAGGCCCTAAGGGCTATTAACGCCAAATGGGATAAATCATTTTAATTCGCATGCCACATCACGAAAAAAGAATGGATGTTGCAGCTCAGCCAGCAGCCAGAGCCAGAGCCAGATCATAATATACAAAAAGAAAGAACACAGTGGAGCAAAGAAAAATATTAATAAATTGCGACTGTAAGTGACACTTGAGAATTATGCTGAGAGATCCTGGAATTCTACTTCAAATGAGTTAAATTAGTGTGACCATTTTAGTTTATTTTGTTGTTGTTTTAAGTTCAAGTAAAATATGATAAAGTGATTTTAATGGCATGTATCTTGGGATGGCGTGTGTCTTGGGATAGAAAAGTAGATTTTTCAAAAGTTTTTATTATCTCAAGTACTTTTTGTTCTTAAATTAATTCAGGATTATAAAATTTTGGCTAGAATTTCTATGATTCTTCTTTTCGAGCGGAAGCAGTAAAAATTGTTGTTTAATAATCTAAACAATTCGCTGAGGTTTTTATAAAAATACTTGAGTCTAATTGACATTGGAGCAGCTATGCACTGTATGTGTCTAAATGGTATAAACAAATACATATGGTCTTATATACCACAAATGTCAAAAAAAATTACGTTTTGTACATATTTTTAAGTAGGTATCTATAAATATTTTAAGCTCTTTACGTATCTACTTCTACTGATTGGTATAAAATTGGTTTTCTATACTGATTGGTATAAAATAAAATTAAAATATAATTTGGTAGCGCAAAAGCTCGTGGAGAACAAGGGCCTAGTGACTTACAACTCTCAACCATTTCTGTGTGCATATTGTTGTCAGGAATAGAGACGACCTACAATTTTCTGCTGAATCCAAACGGCTAGATGAGAAGCACCTTTTCATGACAAGCATACTCTTGGAGGATTTGTCAGTTTCTCGCAAGAGGCAGTAACTCGGAAAAAAACATTTCTGTTTTTTAGGTGTCAGTGGATGAGAATCGAACCCAGGCCTTCGGTATGACAGTCCAACACCCTAACCATCATGGTACGAGGATTGGTATAAAGTAGTCTAATGCAAATAGAAACGGACCCAAAGGTGAGTTAAGAATAGTTTAAGAATTCGAAAGATACTTTTGCATATCCTGTTTGATAGTTTACCTTGTTAAGTGAAAAGTAAAGTGTAAAACAGATGGTATAAACTGGTCTAATCATCATTTTAACACACTAAAATTCAAAAGTAATTTTTATGAAGAACTCCAAAACCTCCGAACCGATTTTCGAGACTCACCTGATACTATTTTCGTGTCAGCACCCGATGCTGGGTACCCGCTAGTATCTGATATAAAACAAATATTTCTGTGAACATCTCTATTTACAATTAATCTGGTCACACTATAAACGTGAAGGCGTTCAGTGCAAAGAAAAAAAAATTACAAAGAGAAAAGAAGAGTGAATATTTCAAGGGTCCAATTAGGGCACATTAAGGCGAACTTCATTTTCTGCGAATTATAGCATTCCCTTTCCCGGCCGAGCAAGAGAAACACAAGCGGAGACTCCATTTCCATTTATATCCGCACCTGCATCAATAAAGCGTCTCGGTAACCACTTTCTATGTCATGTCCTTATGCGTCCGGTTACATTATCAGAACACCCTCACATAATTTTGTAATAATATTAAACACCCTATGATAATGAAGAAAGATACAAAGTATCTTTCCATATACCAAATGTAATGCTCACACAATGATTCATAATTTCATCTCATAGCGAATGACGATATCCGATATTATAAATATAAAACTGCATATAAGCACATTTTGCCTTCAGTAACTTGTGTGCACGAAGCATCTTTAATAATTCCAATAGAATTCTTGTGTCAGCAATTTTATTAAACAAAGAGCAGCATATGATCTTCAATCATATTGCTGAGTAAACAAATATGAAGTATAAAAGGGTTTCTTCGATCACTTAGAAGTTTAGTTCTAATTAGTATTCCAACGTATAGCTGAAGATTTCCCCCCACCAGCGGTAAGGGATCTGAAGCTCATAATAAATTTATATTATTAAAAAATCACTAGTGTTTTATTTGATGGTGGTATTCTCACAAGAGAATACAATTTATATATTTTTTTTGTTAACGAAACGAACCGTAAACAAAACTGGCGCAGTCGGTAGGATCTCGAAAGATCAATGAATCGTACTTATTAAAGTTTTATTCGGGATTTAAGAAAAAATATAATCGTCCGTACTAATTGAAATAGTTAAATACCGGTTAAGTGATATAACCAAAAAGGTATAGGACATAAACTAATAATATTCAGTGAAAAACATAGTGAATACAGATCCGTGAAGGACAATTTCACGAAATCCCATAGAGGGAATGTTGGACTGAAAAAAAAAAAAAAAAAAAAAAAAAATAATATGTATTGAATGCAACTAGAGGAAATTAAAACTCAAAAGGGAGCAGAGCACCGCAGAGATACTACACACAAAGTGAAATAAAAAAAAAATATATATTCGAGTGAAAATCGAATTTCGAATTAAAATCGAAAAAAATACTAATTAGTAGCTCACTCCAACTAAAATGGAGAATTAATTAAAAACAAAACTGGGACAGAAGAAAAAGTTTAAACAAAAATATAATATATGTATATAACCTAAATTGAAAAAGTGAAAGAAGGAAGAACAACTTTACGTGGCAAAAATAATAATCCAAGTCGAAAGCCCCAACGAGATCGAATAATTAAATGAGGAAATATAATCCATATAGGATTCCACCAGCATTAAAACCCGACGAAAAGGAAATCAAATCAACAGATCCAGTAGCAGCAGATCAACAAAACAGTGAACCAGTATTAAGATTAGAAAATCAGGTAAAAATGGCTTCAATCAACCTTGACCCCCTAAAATTATTAAAAAATTTACCAACCTATAATGGGAAGAATTGTAATTTAATTATATTTATTAAAAAAGCAGAATTTGTAATAAATTCATGTAGTTTGTATAACGAAGGTTCAAAAGAATTTGTAGTGAGTGAAATAAAATCAAAAATAACAGATTTCGCCCTAGAGGTAGTATTAAGGAGTGGCGACCCTAATAATTGGCAAGACATAAAAAATATTCTAGTAAAGAATTTTGGTGAGAAAGAATCTTTTCTAAAATTAAAAGAACTAGCAGATAAAGTTTATTCAAAAAACATTTCTCAACTATATAATACATTCTCAGAAATCCTCTGTAGACTAAATAATAAATATTATTTATCTGAAAATAAACCGGAAGAATACAATCCTTTCAATAATGAAGCGTCATTATTATCTAAATTTTGTGAAAGAATACCCCCGAACGCAAGTTCAATAATAATCAATCATAACATAACAACCCTTAGCGAAGCATTCTATAAATTAGAATCTTGTCATTGGACAAAAGAAGATATTCATAATAGGAACGATAGAAACATTAAAAATAATGAGTACAAAAATAATTTTAATAATAATTATAAATCTAATAATTTTAATCCAAACTATAGAAACGATAAAAATTACAAAAATGATTTCAAAAATTTTAATTATAGGAATAATAACAAGAGAAATTTTAATGACAATGGTAAACACTTTAATAGAAATAATAATCAAAACCAAAACGAACAGTATTATAGGCAACCGAACAGAAGTGGTAATTTTTCCAATCAAAATCGTAATACATTTGTTACGCAAAGAAATATTCCAGAACCAATGGAAGTAGATCATTTAACTCAAGATACATCAAATTTTCAAATACATGCCTCAGCAGACCATTACCCTGCATAGATGTCCATATTTTAAATAAAAAGCTTAGATTATTAGTAGACACAGGAGCTGCAACTTCTATTTTGAAAGAAAATATATTTCCAAAACATTTTGAAACTAAACTAGATAAACCACATACCATTAAAACATTATTTAGAGATAATTTAATACGTACAAAAATAATTTTGCCATTACCAAGTGAATTTAATAAAAAAGAATCAACCATGGAATTTTTAATTACTCCAATTACGAATAGTACATTCGACGGAATTTTAGGAAACAATATACTTATACCATTACAAGCCGAATTATCATATTATACTCATACTGTGAAAATTAATAATATAGAAATACCATTACTATCAAAACCCAAGGATGATTATCCTTTAGAAAATTATATTCTAGAGTTATCAAATACACAAATAAACTTATGTGGAATTGATGAAAATGAAAATCTAATAAATAAATTAATTAAACCTTACATGAACGCGGAAGAAAAGAAAGCACTAATTCAAATACTCAAGAATAATAAGAAATTATTTTATAAAGAAGGAGATATTTTAACTAATGTTAAAGAAGTTACTCATAAAATTGAAACGAAAAATAATAAACCAATATATACACGATTGTATAGATACCCAGAAGTACACAAAAATGAAGTAGAAAACCAAATAATTGAAATGTTAGATCAAGGTATAATAAAAGAAAGTAGTAGCCCATATAATGCACCTATCTGGGTTGTACCCAAAAAGATAGATAGTTCAGGAATCAAGAAATGGCGTATTGTCATAGATTATAGAAAACTTAACGAAATAACCGTGGAAGACAAGTTTCCTATTCCAAATATTGACGAAATATTCAGTAAATTGGGGAGAGCCCAATATTTTACTACTCTTGACTTAGCGAAAGGCTTTCATCAGATATTGGTGAACCCTGAAGACAGGCATAAAACTGCTTTTTCAACAGCTAATAATCATTACGAATTTAATCGGATGCCATTCGGATTAAAAAATGCCCCCGCTACTTTTCAGCGAATGATAAATCACGTATTAGAAGGACTTGTAGGAAAAATATGTGTTGTCTATTTAGACGACATCCTTATATTTAGCACATCATTAGAAGAACATATTTCTTCAATAAATAAAGTATTTCAGAAACTCAAGGAAAATAATTTAAAAATACAAATAGATAAATGCAAATTTTTTAGCAAAGAAACAGAATACTTAGGTCATGTTATTACTACAAATGGAATAAAGCCAAATCCAGATAAAATAAAAGCTATCGAAAAAATACCCATTCCATGCACAACTAAACAAATAAAATCGTTTTTAGGACTAACAGGTTATTATAGGAAATTTATAAGAGATTATTCAAAGGTAGCAGTGCCTATGACAAAATACCTGAAAAAAGAAACAAAGATAAATATTAAAGACCCAGAATATATTACAGCTTTTGAAGAACTGAAATTACTCATATCTAGTGACCCTGTTTTAAAATATCCTGATTACACTAAAGAATTCGTGTTAACAACAGATGCATCAAATTATGCAATTGGGTCTGTCCTTTCACAATCAAATCATCCATTATGCTATGCATCTCGAACTCTTAACGAACATGAACGTAGATATAGCACTATTGAAAAGGAATTATTAAGTATTGTATGGTCAGTAAAATATTTTCGACCATATCTCTACGGTCGCAAATTTAAAATACGAACCGATCACAGACCTTTAATTTGGTTAAGTAACCTTAAAGAACCAAATTCAAAACTCCAGAGATGGAAAATAAGTTTAAATGAATATGACTTTGATATCGAATATTTAAAAGGAAAGGAAAATCGTGTAGCAGATTACCTTAGTCGACTTGAAATCAATGCAATCAATGCAAATGAAGATACATCGTTAGCCACAAATCATAGTGGTATAGAAGAAAGAAATGATCATATAGGAATTTCAGAATTACCTACAAATATGTTTAAACATCAAATAGAAGTTATAGAGTCAGAAGATGAAAATAAAAATATAAAATGTATATACCAAGGTGTAAGAAGACTAACTATTAAATCAAAAGATGTAGGCGATTATTTTACTGAAGCATTAAGGGAATTTTTACCCGATCACGGAAAAGTGGCATTATATTGTCCAAGTGATAATTTATTTTGCAAAATTCAGGAAAAATATGTTGAGCTTTACAGCAATCAAAGTAAACTGATATTACTAAGATGCATTACGCTTTTAAAAGATTTAAGTAATACAAATGATGCGTTGAATCTCATTGAAAAGATTCATGAACAATATAATCACCGAGGAATACAAGAAACATATCTTGAAATTAAAAATGAATTCTATTTTCCAAAATTAAGGGAATTAATAAGAAGATACATAAACAATTGTACTGTATGTCAAACAGCGAAACATGATAGAAATCCAGAGAAAATAAAATTTGAAATAAGTAAAACTACACTTAAGCCATATGAGCTTATACACATGGATATATATATTCCAAGTAAAGATATTTACTTTTTGACAATTATTGACAAATTTACTAAACATTTGACAGCTTTTCCCATAGCTAGTAGAAACACTCACAAAATAATTGAGCAACTTAAACTTAGAAACTCTATACTAGGCAAACCTGAAGAAATCGTATGCGACAATGAATTTAATAGCCTAGCATTTAAAGAATATTGTAACGAAGAAGGAATTAAGATAAAACTTGTAACTCCAAATCATAAGACAGGAAACTCAGATGTAGAAAGAGTGCACGGTACACTCAATGAACATATAAGAATATATAATGTACAAGAAAAGAAAAAGAACGTATTAAATTTAAAAGAGAAAGTAATAAAAGCAGTTAGTATATATAACTGTACAATCCATTCAACGACATTAAGAAAGCCTATAGATTTTATTCAAAACAAAATTAAGGTAGAAGAGCTAGAAGAAATAGGACGAAAGATTCATAAAGTTAAAGAAGATAATATTAATAAAAGAAATAAAAATAAAATAGATTTTGTTGAACCAGATTTAAATAAAGACTTATACGTAAAAGCAGACGTAGTTAGAACAGCAAAGAAGATAGCTGCAAAATATAAGAAAACAAAAGTAGAAAAAATAAATAACAAATATTATGCTAATCAGGAAAAAATACATAAAAGCTTTTTCAAAAGAAAATATAAATATCAAAATAGCGATAAATAATTTAATCTCTTTACAGGCAATATGAAAGCCATAAATATTTATTTATTCTTCATCATAACCATGGTGAAATCAGAGTTCTTATTGCAAGAAATTCGTAACCAAGCAGGATATATTATAATTAAACAAGAGCCAATTGAATTGATTGAAAGATATGACAAAATACTTCACATTATTAATTTAGAAACTTATAATGAAATAATTAAACAAATTGAATTTTCTATAGAAACAGGCTATAATAATTTTAATGACTTAAGATTAAAAAGACTAATGACAGAAGCATTAGCAGATACAAAATCAAAATTACATAGTATAATAAACATAGGAGGTAGTGCACTCCATTTTCTTTTTGGTGTTATGGATAATGATGAAAGATTAGAAATTGAGAATCATTTGAAAATAATAGAAGAAAACAATAAAAATGCTATAGCAGAATTAAACAAACAGATAGGGATTAATACACAATTCCAAACAGAGTTAGAAACTATGGCAGACAGAATAAACAAACATCAATACATGCTTAGAAATTTTATTAATTCAACAGAAGCAAAACAAGAAAATTTAGCTAAAAGTATATTATCCTTACAAATTAATACCGATATAATGTTGTTAAACAATGAAGTTGAGAAATTACAAGACAATATAGTCTTTTCAAGATTAGGAATTCTA
This sequence comes from Dasysyrphus albostriatus, assembly GCA_946251815.1. NCBI lineage: Eukaryota > Metazoa > Arthropoda > Insecta > Diptera > Syrphidae > Dasysyrphus > Dasysyrphus albostriatus. The sequence continues at coordinate 17,801,455 of OX276338.1, forward strand.
GGAAGAAATATTCTTACAAAAGAAGAAAATAAAAGATTTAATATATCTGTACAAAAATTAGAACATATAGAAAGTAGTTTAGTAACTAGAAATAACAATTTAGTTTTTATTTTAAAAATACCAGTATTTACATATAAATATGAAACCATAATTATTTTACCTGTTCCAAATGAACAAGGACTAGAAATCGAAATATCAAAGTATAATTATATAATTTATAACAAAACATTGTATGAAAATAATGCAATTAAATATATTAAACATTTAAAGAAAAGTCCAATATGTATACAAAATTTATATGAAACAAAATACGAAAATTGTAAGATTAGATCTAATAAAGATCAAGAATTAATAGAAATAGAAGATGGCCTTATATTAACAAAAAATTTATTAGAAACAAGTCTAAATGACTATTGTAATAATATTGAATATAAAATTACTAAAAATAACCTAATACATTTTAAAGATTGCAATATCAAAATAAATGCAACTTTGTATTCAAATCAAAAAGAAACTTTCAAGCTAAATATTGTAATTCCATTATATAATACACTAAACTTTACAAAAATAAATGTTACTTTAGAAAATATACATATAAATCAAATCGAAAATTTAAAAGAATTACAAGAATTTAAATATCAGAACAATGTAAAACATATTATATCATATACAAGTATAACAATCATAATTGTTGTAATTGCAATATTATTATTATATTGTAAGCGTAAAGAAACCAAACAAATTAAAATTGAAAATAGAATTATAGATACTCAGGAGAGCATCAAACTTAAGGAGGGAGGGGTTACATTATCAGAACACCCTCACATAATTTTGTAATAATATTAAACACCCTATGATAATGAAGAAAGATACAAAGTATCTTTCCATATACCAAATGTAATGCTCACACAATGATTCATAATTTCATCTCATAGCGAATGACGATATCCGATATTATAAATATAAAACTGCATATAAGCACATTTTGCCTTCAGTAACTTGTGTGCACGAAGCATCTTTAATAATTCCAATAGAATTCTTGTGTCAGCAATTTTATTAAACAAAGAGCAGCATATGATCTTCAATCATATTGCTGAGTAAACAAATATGAAGTATAAAAGGGTTTCTTCGATCACTTAGAAGTTTAGTTCTAATTAGTATTCCAACGTATAGCTGAAGATTTCCCCCCACCAGCGGTAAGGGATCTGAAGCTCATAATAAATTTATATTATTAAAAAATCACTAGTGTTTTATTTGATGGTGGTATTCTCACAAGAGAATACAATTTATATATTTTTTTTGTTAACGAAACGAACCGTAAACAAAACTGTCCGCGTTTTGCACACTCAAACGGCGCCAATGAATTGGATTCCTCTCGGTTGTCCGATGCTATATGCATCCCTATGCAAGTCAACAAAACATTCACCAAGTGTGTTGTGTTGTGAACCTTAAATGGTCATCCTGACAGATATTCCCTCCAAAAAGACACCGAACACTATTTCAAGAACAACCATGTTTGGAAGAGGAATAGGATGAATACTTGGATGTCGCTGAAGGAGTGTCGGTTCGATTCGAAGCCGGCCAATTGATGTGGTTACGGAGTGCTTTAGTGTTTTTAAAATGGAAAATGGCCTTGTGAGGTTGTTGGGTTTTTTTTTTTGTTGAATGGTGTTGTGTTTTTTGAAGCAAGTTGTTATATGCTACCTTAGAAGTTCTGCGTTTCGGTATTGTATGGTGCTGCATAATGTAGTGAGCGACAATATATTTTCCGCAGATTGACATGGTACATGAGCACACATGACTCTGGTATGACCGCAAGGGAAGATGAAACTTTGGTGAATGTTTGTCTGGAATATATTGATTGATGTATTATTGTCGTGTTTTGTCTCTTGGCTAAAGGGTAGGTAAACAAAGACTTTTATTGTTTAAAAAAGAAACTTTTAATGGCTTTTGGTCCTACAATAAGAAAACCTTGTAACACAATTTTTTGTTTTTATTTCTTATTCAAATAAAGAAACTGCTCTACTGTCAAAGATAGCAGATATTTATAGAAAGACAAAATAAAGTGAAGAAATGAATATGAAAAACAAAAATATTTTCTCCACTTTAACACCAAAAGACACGAGGAGCTTTGGACAATGATAACCTTCAAATAGCTATGTACAAGACCCTGCACTTCAACGGATAAAGAATTGAGAGTACTTGGAGCTTGGAAACGCTTCATACCCCAGGTGCCACTCAATGGAAGCCATATATATCTAAAATCCAGGAGATGCGATGGAGAGGATAAGGTTTTGATGACATGAAAAGATTGAACTTTTACTGCAGTTGAAAGACTTGAAAGGCTTGAAAGACTAGACATGTTAAGATACATATTCATGTTAAGATTTACAAAATTTAGCTAGCCAGGGACCTCAATGCTCAAATTGGATTAGTTTGGTGGATTAGTTGGCAGACCTCTACGAAGAGACCATTGAAAACGGCCTTTACAGTCGCTAGGGCTAAGATCCACAAAGAAGCCTAGTGCTTCCCAAATAGTTGATGAACCAAACAATTCGACCATCTGCTAACTGAAGGAAGACAGGTGTCTTACTTCTAAGGCATACGTAGTTTTCGACTGACAAACTTCAACTCTGACTATTTCATTGTTATATAGTCTAGCGACTATCAAAAGACATCGGTCGCTTTAGCATACCTGGAGTCCCCAGAGCCTATAGTGAGCATCTGAGTGAGAAGCTCTCCACTGTGTATTCACCTGCTGTAGACGTCGAAAACTAGTTAACCCAGCTCCCCAATATTATCAAAGAGGCTGCTGAGACCACAACAGCCCACCAACCACCCTTGAAAAAGATCATACGTTAAGATAACGAATGCGTATGGACAGAAAGCCAGAGCGGTGCAAGAGGAGTATTAAGCAAGTGGAAGTGAGAAAAAGCAGAAACCTTCAAAGAAAGAAAATGGCGTACGCAGCCTCCCAGCTCAAAAAATCCAAGGGTCTCACTACCGAAACAATAGGAGTAAAGTTTCTAAAAAGCCAAGCAACTGGGTAACTGATTTTAAAACTGGAATGTAGGCCTTTTGAAACAGTGAAAGTAACCTAGTCACCGTAGCATAGGGTGTTGCAGCATTTCCAGCAGTTTCTGATCGGCCATCAGGAAGAGCGAGAAATTGAACGGGAAGGAATTTCATCAACTTCAGTCAAAGAAGACTTAGTTTCACTAACCAGTTTAAATGAAGAAGACTTAGCTACAGAGAAGCTCAAAAACAACAACACTACTGGATTTGATGGTTTCCTAACGTAACTCTTCAAGCAAGGAGGATATGTGTTGAAATGGTGCATGCATAAACTCATCAACCAATTTTGGTGAAGTATGCCTGACGACTGGTAAATCTATGGTGCCATCTTAAAAAAAAAAACGATTCTCTGTCCTGCTACTATCACAGTATATACATACCTGATAAACGTCGCATAATAGGTCCCTACCAATTGTGCAAAAACAGTTAATTAGCAGTGTGGCTTTCGGTATCACCGATCACCGATCGACCATGGACATAATATTCACTTTCGGCCAAATCCTGGAAAAAACTCACAAACCTTAGGTCAAGATCCATCACCCATTAATCGACTTTAAAGTCGCATACGATAGCACTCAGAAGCTCTTAAAAATGACAAAAAGCAAGGAGTAGCTCTTACGAGCAATTCTAAACATGCACTGTGTTTTGGCAAAGGAGACGCGTTATCATGTGATTATTTCCATCACGTTGTAGAGCAAATAGTGTGCAGAGCTGGCGTTTACACTGAAGTCACTATTTTCAACAGATTTGCCCAATTTCTAGGGAACGCCGTTGATATCGAAATAATCGACCACTCCCAACAGTCCGTTATAGACCAATTGGCAATTGAAGAACAGGCGAAACTTGTTGGTATTCAAGTAACAAGAACAAGACTCAATTAATGCTATCAACAAACAAAACGGCACTATTGATTGTAACGACTTCGAAGTAGTTAAGGACTTCAACTCCCTCAAAGTAGACATGAATCTCACGAATGACATATTAGTGGTGATCTGACGAAGACTTACACTAGCAATGGTTACTTCGTTTTGTCGCAACAGAAATTTGTTAAAACTTCCTAAGACGAAAGTATGAGTGCACGTTGTATAAACCCATAGCCAGTCCTGCTTCATGGACTATGGCGTCGAGTGTTGGGCGATAAGTAAAAACGGGGAGCTGATAAGCTCATTTGAAAGAAAAATTCTTTTACAAATAGTTGGTCCTATGTGCGAGAAGAGTGAATGGAGGAAAAAAATTTGTGTCCAGACAATACAGTCTTTGAATCCCAGCCCCAAGGCTCAAAGAACAAAGAAGACCAAAGAGCAAGCAATGGTGAAAGCCAGAAAGCTTGGTCTAGATGACTGGAAGCAGCGTCCTTGGAATTGTAGATAATAAAAGGCTGTCATGTCTCAGGCTGCTACCCTTCATGGTTTGGGAGTCTGATAAGGAAGGAAGGAACTCCGAGGGTATTCAACATCATCATCATCATCGGCTCGACAACCGGGGTCCGGTCCTGGCCTCTTTCAACAAGTCTCTCCACCTATCCCGGTCTCGAGCCGACGCCATCCAGTTGCGCACCCCAAGGCTTCGGGCGTCCTGGTCAACGCCATCTCTCCAGCGCAAGCATGGTCTACCACGCTGTCGTCTACCATAGAATGTACCACAAGACATTCCGAGCAGGTTCCTCTTCGCTCATTCGAGCTAGGTGCCCTGCCCACCGGAGTCTACCGAGCTTAATTTTTGTCACTATGTCTGCTTCAAGGTAGATTGCGTACAACTCATGGTTGTACCGTCTCCGGAATCGTCCTTCCTCACATATGGGGCCAACAATTCTCCGTAAGACTTTTCTCTCGAACGCGGCTAAGAGGTCACAGTGCCTTTTGCTAAGCACCTAAGTCTCGGATCCATACATGAGTACTGGCAGGACCATGGTCCTGTACAGCAGCTGTTTTGAAGATATGGTTAGATTTCGAGGGAATTCAAGCATATACTCAAAAAACTCTAGATATTTTTTTTAAGAATAAGTCAATCCTGAGTAATAAATGGAAAAAACCTAAACTCTATAAAACAAGACTTTCTTATTTTTCGTACGAAAGAAGATCACATTAACTGAAATGTTACCAAGAAGGGGTTACTGTTAATCTTTTGCCCAAATAAACCAATTACTTGACCGTACTCACTCCTATTTTCATTAGGTATGTGAAAATCCTTAAATAAAAACAAACCCTCTCACAAATAAGCTACTGATATGTATGTATGTTATCCTTAGGAAAATATCCACAATGTGTTCATAAAAAAGAAAAAAACTAAAACCAGAAGGTCCTTACTATAGAAAATCTTCCATAATGTGACACTGGATTGAGATTTCTTCCTAGGATACATAGGTGTTAATCTTATTTCGCGTATCTCTGTTTTACCACAACAAACGTAGATAATCCCATCACCATAAATAGCCAAGGATAGTACAGGATCACACACATGAAATGTATACTACAAAAAAAAATAAGTAAAAACAAGAAAACAATATTTATTTTTTGAAATAAATCCATAAAAAAAGAATCTTCACCAAAAAACCCCAGTTAAATCCAGAAATTGGTAACAAGATTATCCTAAGGATAGGGAGTATACTCAATAAATAGAATGAAAAAAAAAAACAAATGGTACGGTCGTAAGGATAAAAATTTTGCAAAAAAAAAAAATCAGGATTCTTACTTATACTCACCTTCTGATTCTGATGTCTTCTTTTGGTTTATACTCATAATCAAAATAGACAAACAAATAAGCGGCCAAAATGAAAAGGATATTGGCTGTGTTTTGTGTTGAAGACATCAAGAATCAAGGATCAAGGACGACAAGGCAACAAAAACGACAAGGATTCGCAAACGAAATGGGTAAAGTAAATATAAAACACAACAAACAAGAATTTCATCGCTCCCTAGGGTATTATCCCGCAGGATTATGGATACCAAAAATTATGATGTACCAGAAAGGATATTAAAATGTTCCCTATGTAGGTATATATACACTCATATTTTTGTTTTGTTATAATCTTCGGGATGGATATTCGGAGAGAGTGAATTCCTTTGACACGATGCGACTTGGTGAGGTTAATCCTACCAAAAATTCATTAGCCAAGGGCAGGGATTATTAGTTCCATCAAGTAAAAGGACCAAACCAGTCCGACCAGTACGAATCTCCTTTAAGATCTCTTAGAAATGATGAATACGTGTCAAGGATAACAGAAGGAAAAGGGATTATTTTTGCTTTTCAAGAGATTGTTGCAGTGATGATGTTTGCAAATATTGATTATTATTTGTTTGTCATCCATGCTTGAAATAACTCAATCTTTGTTTTTGTATTTTGAATGAAAAGATCCTAATTTGAAAAGACATATTGAAAATTTCAGTAGTTATATTTGACGTGATATGTGTATGTATGCATAAATGACAAAATTGGGTAAGTTCTGTAGAAGCACTTATTGCCCTTGTAATGTTTGAATAAAACATGCACCCTGATATTTTTTGTCGTCCTGCGATTCCTTTTACTACACAAGAAATCGAGGGCTCTGTATGTATATACGCAATTGGACATTTCATTGTTCAGGGTAATAAGTGAAAAAGCAATTTTTATTTTTATTGTCAACTCGAAGACCCCTCCGAATTGAAAAACAGAACAAAAGGACCTCGGTGAAGTGCACAGCAAATACGCAATGCGATCATTACCGCCTTAATGCGCACTTGGAATTATGTATGTATTTTAATTGGAATTGCAATTTTTATAAATGAAAATGTGGACAATTTTGGACGATTTTTCATTATTGGCTTTCTCTGGTCTATAACATCAGCTTCATAGTCCATTTGGAAATAATTGTCAATTTAAACATTTCAATTTGAATGCAGATGTAGGTACATTGGTACATACATAATGGTATTCCTAGAACAAGTCATATTATGTGAGTGGTACCTACTGTGTATGGTCGATTCTAAGGGTTATTGTTTATGGAAAGGTTGCTTTTCAAAAGATGAGAGAGGCTTTATGTATAATGCAACGGACAACAACGCACGATAACGAGGTAGTTTAAATTTTGGGAAAATTGAGATGACCCAATTTAGGGAAGTAAATATGAACTTGGGAAAATTTACGAGCTATCAATTTAGGATGATGATGTATCTTGATTCAGGAACTCAATTTCGGACATCTAGGAAAAGAACATCCTTCAGGACCTATTCAGACATTATGTACCTAGAGGTTATAAAATATTTAACGACATATAGATATTGATGATGATTATTGCGATTGGAAGGGTTTTTCAAATAACTACACTTGTTTAACCAAATTATGAGAACAACCATAATTTTATATATATTACATAAATATTATATGTATATTAATTTCTACACATTGTGATAGATATATATGTTGAGGTAGAATGAACATAAGTTTCTTTACAGTAAGAGTGATCTAGAGGGTGTTTTTAAGAGGTATATAACTTTAAGTTGGCAATACTTTTTTAACTGGCAGCCATTTTGTCAGCTGTCAAGTGATTTATTTTTAATTTGGTTCGGCATTTCAACATGAATAGACAATGCTTCCAAATTGTGCAAATTTATTTTGAAAATCATGGTTCTGTTCGAAATACGTATCGCGTGAGTTTACCATGATCACTGACTTTTTGTTCATCAACTGAACAAACATGATGTGCAGGAGTTGTGGTAGTTAGCATAGTTTTACGTTACGGAACCCGTGGAAAGGCTTTGCTAAGATCGTGCGATTTAATACCTCTGGACAATTTTCTGTGGGAATATGTAAAGTCGCTAGTCTATGCCGTTAAGCCCAAAAAAATTGACCACTTGGAGGATAATATTAAATTCACTCCGTTATTGCTAATATACGAGTACGTCCACAAATGTTAGAAAAAGTCATCGCAAATTGCATCTCCAACCTCGGGTTGTTCAGTTCCGGTTTACAAGTGGCTGCATTTGTTAAGGGCTGGGATAGGATTGGCGTTTAGCCACGATAATGGCCTGACTCTGGATCAGTGGAGAATTGTCCTGCTTCATCGTTGATTGAAGCTAAGGATTTCCTTAGCTCATAGGTACCTTGGTTCTGGATGTCGTTGATGACTTATCATGTACTCATCAGTTGATTAGTGTTTATTATCAGTTGATCTGCAGATAGCATTAAGTACTTGTCCAGGGGGGGACTACTTTGGCTTCAGAGTAGAGTTGCTCGTTTTTGAAGTGCTTACGCCGTTGACGATCGAAATAAACTCCAGTACAGATCCTCAGGATTTTTATCTCGAATATTTTCAGTTCCTTCATAGCTGTTTTGCAGATGGTGAACCAAACTGGGAAGCTGTAACTGATAACTGGTCTCAAAAGTTGCAAGTAGATTAAAACTTTTGTCTGCTGGCTTAGTCCAGTTCTCTTTTTCATCAGTGGGAAGAGGCGATGGAAAGCAAAGTTGGCCTTTTTGAGTACAGAACGTGAATGTGGGTTGAATCCCAGAAGTTCGTTGAAGTTGATGCTTAGGTACTTTGCGCTGTGTTTGGCTGGTAATCGGGTACCGTCTGCGAGTGCTAGGGAGATGCTTCTGCAGCTTCCAACTGAGCGACCGCGTTTACCCCCTGGTTTTCTGAAGCAAACAAGCTCTGATTTGGATGAGTTGTTCCGGATACCCTATTTGGTGTAAAACAGAAATAGTTTGCAGATGTGTGCCTTGACTTCCTGAGCAGCCATCAATGTAGAGAGTGATGAACAATATGTTAATGAGTCATCAGCGAAGAGAAGGTTCTCGAATTCACTTGAAATTGGTTGGTCAGAGGTCATGATGTTGTAGAGAAGTGGTTCAAGTTTCGACCCTTGGGCAACTCCTGCCCTGATTCTCGTCACTGTTGATTTGCAGTTCTCCAGTTGCATGAAAAAGTTCCTGGAAGAAAGAAAAGAGCAAATAGTTTTGATTAGTGCTAAAGGAAAGCCTAGTATGTGGAGTTTATGAATAAGGGCTTCAATCCATGCACCGTCGAATGTTTGCTCGACATCCAGGAAGCATCCGGCAGTAACTTGATTGTTGCTTAAAGCTGTGGTGATGTCATGTTGAAACTTCACGATCGGGTGCAGGATGGAATGCTTTTCCCGGAAACCAAACTGTGTATCGGGGATGATGTTGTTTTTGCTGCAGAACTTCTTGAGCTTCCTGAGTATCAGCTCTTCCAAGAGCTTACTTAGATTGTTGAGGAGAGATATCGGCCTGAAGTTGGTGATCATGTTCCTTTCTCCTTTCTTGGGAATTTGCCACGATTTTGGCAGTTTTCCATTTTTTCTGGAAAATAACTGTTGTTGATGCAGTTGTTGAAGATGATAGCTTAAAATACCATCATCGTTTGTGAAAGCCTTTATGGAACAAAGTTGCATATCCCATCCGGTGCAGCTGATTTCTTTGGTTTGGAGCTGCTAATTATCTCAGCTATCTCTTCTGGGGTACTCAAGTTTGGGGTATTGACTGGATCATCTGTAGGATTGGTGTCACTAAACATTGCTCTATCCAAGTTGGGCATCAGTGTCTGCTGGATGGATGCCTCGATTTCACCAAGGAAGACTGGATCATCAGAGGGACTTGGCTTGAAGTTTCCCTCGAAGTGGCTTCAACTTTATCCTGAGTCGTTGTTGTTTCTCCGTCGTTGGTGATGATTACGCCAGGCATTGGTGATTTTCGGCCGATCACTCTGTTGATGTTCGTGAAGGCGTCAGGTCCAGGTCTGATAGACTGCAGTCTCTTTTGGAATTGGTTGTTGTTGTGGTGTTGGATGGAATTCCGGAACATAAAGTTGACGCACTGAAGTTCACCCCACACTGCCTGGTAGTTGCTGTTAGTTGTGTTAAGTTCTCGCTGGTGGATCCTTTGGAGACGTTTCCTAAGTCGTTGCCTGTGGGCATATAGGTTTTGGATATACTGGGGAGGGTGCTGGCTGATATCTGCTGCTTTTGGTTATCCAACGCGTTTGCAACAGCCAGTTCCAGACAGCCAATGGCTGTGTCAATTTCACTGTTGTCCAGATTCCTGTTTGCGGCTGGGAGAGTAATGGTGTCATCAATGTCTCTTTGTAGCCTGTCTACATCCAGTTTCCTGTAGTTAATGAAGATTCGACTACATCCAAGCCAGTTATATGCCAGAAATCATAGGGTATAATGTCAAAAGATTATCTTTCGCATTAAGTAAATTTCATGTCAATTTAAAAAATTATCTTTGTTTAACTCAATTTAAAAAAAAACACCCTTTACATATTATACATTATTAAACCTATTATTATTTGCATTGAATTTCTAGAATAAATTTAGGAATAGGAATACGTAAGCATGTGCCTATGAATATTATAGGCGTATAAATTAAAGTAAAGGTACGAGTATTAAAATTATTCTAAATAATTAAAATTCAAAATACCCACCACACATTTATTTATTTATTTTCTTACATCATCAAGCATACATACATTAGTTACATGAATTATATATTTTGATTGATATTTTATGAGTGCATTCTCCCGAAAAATTATGTGTCTAAAATCAAATGCAAACATCATTTTAATAAAGTTAAATCAATCATAAAACAAATAAATATTTTAGCAAAATTCAACTTTTCTTAGAAATATAAAAAAAAAAAATGTAGTCATGAATTTAGGTAGGTTAAATCATATTTGCACCTAACCTATACAATATTTCTTACTAATTAGAATGGATTTTACTAAAAGCTTTTAATCAAATGTGATTAAACTTTGTTGAAGTCTTAGCTAGTTAAAACTTATTGAGCATATTATTGCGTATATATACTATATAAACAACAAAAACAAAGACTTAATATCTCAGGAACATGCAATGGCATGAACAATTAAAACTCATAATTAAGGCAGTGCATGCAAAAGTAGTGTAATCCATTTTTTGGCAAAACTGATACTTTTGTCTCGCATTTTTAAATTATTATTCATCAAAAGACATTTAAGCCAAAATTCTTGAATTTGAAATATCAAAGGTTTCCAAAAATGTGACTTTTTCTCCTATAATCTGTAATTAAATGGTCGATTAAAGATGACAAATATGATAAAAAAGGATTGGTCAGTATTTAGTAAGAAAATTTCAGCTTATCTTAGAAATTGGTCAGCCCTAGAAAACTTGTAATCAAGGCTTTAGGTTTCTCAAGGTTATGTGTGATTTGTGGAATATTTAAAAAATTGAGGACATCATAGATTTTTTGTAATACCTAATTTCTTAAAAATAAAATTCAATTCAAAAATAATATATGGCTTACTGAAACTAGCTGACCTTTTATGGTGATTGAGTGGCCTTTCAGATGGTATGGTATAATCGTTGAAGCGGCTTTCTTAATTTAATTTAATTCATAAAAAATAATGTTTATATATAAATTCTTAAAAAATTTGTAGGAACAAATTTTGGAATGCAAATCTTAGGTATATATTTATGGCATTCAAAAATGAAATCTCAAAAAAAAAAATGTTCAAACCGTTTTTGAGATATCGAATTTTAAAAAAAATGGTAAAATTGAAACAATATATGTATGTTTAAAAATTTAAAAACTTTTTTTGAAAGTTTTTATATGCAATATAATTTAATCTTATCTGAAATTTGAATATAAGAAATTCCTAATAAATAGTTGATAAGTGCAAAATTTTGAAGTTTTTGTAGTAGATCGTATTAATTTTAGAATATGGAGAAAGAAAATCGTAGGGGTCGTTTTTGAGGGAAAAAAAATATTTTCCTTTCCGTTTTTTAACATTTGTAAGGAAGGTACCGTTATTTTTTCATATATGTAAAATGTTTTCTTAAAATATTTTATAAAGTAATAAAATCCGATCACATCGTTTCATCGTTTTCACCGTTTTATTTTGAAAAAAAACTAAACATTTTTTAAAAACCCAAAAAAGTATTTTTTTAATTTTAGTACACAAAAATATTTATAGTTTTTGAAAGCTTCTGTATAAAAAAAATTAATGAAATCAATCATACCGTTTTGAAGAATATAGAAAATTAAAAAAATTATTCCTTGCGAGATACTATTAATAACCATTTTTGGTAAAAATTTTTCCACCCAAAGGAAGCCTTTACTGAAAGTAATTTATTGATTTTTTTTTAAGGTAAATTCGTTAAACTGTTTTCGAGAAATATACGATTGGGTTAAATTGCTAAGAAAAATTGTATGGCAGGTACCGTTATTTTTGGTTCTAAAAAAAGATAAAAAACTTGTGGACATAATCACCAAAAAGCACTATGTATCAAGTTTGAAGAAAATTGATCGGGCCGTTTAGGCTGTAGACAAACAGACAGGGAGACAGAACTGTACCGCCCACTTTTTTGTGTTCTCTATGATCGTAATGTAATGTTTGATTGTTATCTAAACTTGTTTTGCACAAATCCAAAACTTGCCTATAGTACCTATATCGCAAGTTAACAATTTACTGAATAGTTGATATTTTATAACGATAAAGTTGTTTTTTGGGTGATGTAATTTTATAAAAAAAAAATCCCTAATTTAGTGCCAAAAATTACGTTTGACTTGGAAAAACTTTAAGCCTGTTGATAACAAGTTTTCTAAAGACCGGCTTTGAAGAAAATAACTTAAGTATCAGTCTAAGAAAATATAGAGCTGTAATTACTGGATCCACTTTTTGCCATCTCTATATATTATTATAATAAGTATCATTTTTAATGTTGATTTCAAAATTGAAAATTATGAGAGAAAAATGTTTTTAAACATGAAATACGGTACATATGTATTTATATTAACAAAAAACAATTTGTTAAGTAAATTCAGGTGAGAAAAGAGAATATGCCATTTGAATTATTAATCAAAAAATATGATTGTATGAATACAAATTCAAAATTATTTATGGTAAAAAAAAACTGATATATAAAATTTTTAAAAACATTTTTAAGTTTTGCAAATCTTACTTATTTATTTATGTGCATATAAAAAATAATATTTAAATCGTGAAGTTGTTTTCAAGATATCAAATAAACAATATTTGAAACTTTTGTGTAAAAACATTTCCCTTTGAAGTTGTATACTTAAAATTATCTTATTTGAAAAAAAAAATTTAAATCCGTTCAGTGCATTAAAATAAACAAAAAAAACAAAAAACAAATAAATAAAAGTGTTGCTGGAGAGGTATTTTATTAATAGTTGCCAGGTGTAAATTTTTTATAATTTTTGGTAGTACGTCGCAGATTGCACTAGTTTAAATAAACTTAAAGTATGGTAGCAGCTCTTTTGAAAAACAAATTTTTTTCCATTACGGTTTTTTAACATTTGTATGGAATGCACCGTTGTTATTTTATTATTTTGTACTACAGCAAAAGAAACATTCATATTGTTGTTATTTTATCCTAAACGTAATTTTTTTGCTTAAGTGTTTAAAGTGTTAAAAAAGGTACTGAGCATGAACAAATCAATAAGTCATTTTCGAAATATGTATTTACATTTCAAAGAATTTTTTAAAAATATTTTTTAAAAATTGAAAAATACTTTATGATGGGATATTAAGTATGCATAAAATACAATTTATATCTTTTAAGTCATCAATAACCTTTTTTTAAAAAAAAACTAATTTCCCAAGTAACATCGTTGGAGCTAATAGAAGCAAACCTGTTCTTTAGCAGCTTGTAAGCAGTGAAATCTGATACCATAGTTCTAAGACAGATTATTTCACAGCTCCCAACATTTATTTAAAAATTTTGTTCCATAATCGAGTTTCCAATACACATTAAGCTCCATTATTTTTATAACGTCCCAAGATTTTAAAATATGCTCTTTAATAACGTTCAACGTTCTTTAAACGAGCAAATTATTAATATGAGCATATAAAGAAGCGTTATAGAGCTTCTTAAAACTCATATTTAAAATACTATTGCATGATTCTATGAAAATGTCAAAAAATAGCTACACAGAATGCGGCTGTAGAGTTAAATTACTAATACATTCACACAAACGCATGCGCGTTGGATATCTCTCTGAGCATTATTAAATTTCTCTGAGAATTGTGAAATTTGAAGGCTGAACAAAGCTACAACAAAACGACTATAGAGCTTAATACTAAACCTGTCTCATATAAGTAGGGTGTTTCACAATAAAATACAATAAAGATAATTTCACCGAGAAAAGTCAAACCAAAACTAGAAAATAAATAAGTTCCTTTATATTTCTAAGCAATACCAAGTATGCACCGTAATTGTCGTATTAGAGATCCGAAATTTCTAAAAAAAAAATGTTATTAAAATCAATTGAACAGTTTAATAAAATGTTTTAAAATAAAATTAAATCAACGGTTGAGTCGCACAAGTGTTTGCTTGCTGAGAAACCATAATGCACTTCAATTGTTAATAAATAAATAAGAATTTTTTTCCACGATTTAAAATTATTCAAAACTTTCAATTTTCGAAACACCCTTCTTTTTTAGCCTTGAACACAAAACTCTCATTTTGTGGGAACTAGCTCTACAATATCCATATTGCAGTTCTATTGAAGACAAACTATTTTCACGATAAAAATATGGTGACAGAAAAAAAACATTGAAACAATTTTCCTTATTTTATTTGAAACGAATAAAAAACCTTTATTTTCAATATAAAACACACTAAATATTGCAAATATTGCAATGAAAACAAAAATATTTTATTTCAGATATTTAAATTAATTTTTGTAACAGATTTCTGTGTTGCTTAAGTTAATTTTTTAAACATTTCACTGCGTAATATAAAGAATTTCGAAGGCGCGTTGTAATTTTGCGAAGTACATTCAGTACATGTTTGATAAACCTAAGCGCGCACTAAAAATTCACTAAGATGGAATAGTTAAATAATTAATTTCATTTCTCACTTATATTTTCTATAGGACTATTTTACTAATTTGCGGCATCACAACACATAAAGTTCTCAAATGTTACTATCACACATATAATACATCGTTCCAATATTATTTTACTTTGTAATTTGTATTACACAAACCCAAACTAATACAAACAAAGTGCTGTCAAAAATGTTGCTTTAAGGATTTCTAAATAATATACCTAAGAGCTGCAAGGCCTTACAAGCCACTGATAAGAGCTGGTTTCGAGCAAATATTAGCTCTCAAACTCAATGAATTCGCTGTAGGCAAGCTCTGCACTTGCTTTAGAAGTGTATCTAGAGCTTCTTTTGAAATCAACGAGCTCTAAGATAAGCTCTACAAACACTTTTAGAGCAATTAAACAGCTAAAATTGTTACTTGGGTTCCCACCAAAATTAACTGTAATTGGTTCATTGATTTATTTTTTAAGTAAAATTGTGGAGCCATTTTTGAGAAAGATTCGATTATGTTAAATTTATATCTGGTACCTTAATTTTTGTTCTAAAAATATTAAAAATGTGTCGATAGAAATAACAACAAAAATTATATAAACAAAGTTTTTTAAGATATGAGATTATAATTAATCCAGCCATTTAGACTGTGGATAAAAATAATTGTAAAACCGACATTTCGCATTCGCTATCATCGCAATTAACCTAAATCTCAAACTCCATTTTTTTTTTCATAAAAACTACCTTGAAATAAAAATGAAATAACATATTAAGAAACCTGGCAACACTTACGTACTTATATTGATTGCCGAATACAAATTCTCTTATCTTAGCTTCCGGAAATTATACCAGAGGAAATTATAAATTACAAAGTCTCGCTTTTTTTATAGGAAACCAAACTTGTCTTGGAATATTTCCAGTATTTCAGATATTTTTCCATTTCTAAAAATAGAATATGACTAGGAATTTAATATATCTTTTAAAAGGAACAATTACGTGTAAGAGGTTTTATTATTGAATATGATTGCTTTAGACCCATAGGCTGCTCAAAAACAACCAAAAATGCTACTAAATTCACTCATGCGTTTTCTAGAGAATGGCCACTTTTCAATATTTAAGTAAAACTCTGAAATTAAGCTGAATTTGATAATTGCATAATTAAACATTTTTGTTTAAAATTAAATCGTCTATCGAAATTAACGTTTTTTTTTTTTATTTTATAAGAATATTTGATTTTGATATTTTTATAAAAAAATCAAAGATATTTAATTCTTTTTTATAAATTCCACATACATTTTTTTTGGACAAAGATATAGGCACAAACCTAAACACAAAAAAGTAGAGACTGAGAACAGTCAAGCGATAAAGAGTAAAGTTTTAGTGTCAGCTCTTTTGTTTATGAAGTTGGGACTATTTCTTTAATTCCCACATTATTCTATTTTTAAGTCTTTTTTTAGAAAAAACTAAATTTAATTAGTTAATTATCACAAATTGAAGAAAAAGATGTGAATTTTTGTTTTAAAAACTAGTTCGAAAAAAAAACAAACACTTAATGTGAATTCCACACAAAACCCATGATATTTTTTAAAGAAAAGTGTCGTGGAAACAAATTCACAAATGGAGGAAATTTCTGCATTCCTTCACAATTTTTTGCGATTACATTTGTTTTTGTAATTAAAGAGCAGGTCTGTCGTAAATATGTGAATTTTTTATAGAAACGGATATTTTAGTTAGAATATTGTAATTTCAACTATTGAAATTGAAAAAAAAAACCCAAAGGCTTGCGAGTTATTAATATTGTGTTCTTTTCATATTCGGTTAAATAATGTCATGTTTAATTACGGAAATTTATATCAAAAACAATTTTAGCACGTGTTGTGTAGCCATATTTAGTAACATTCATAAATTTACACCTTTGTCACCTAAAGCTGTATTCATGTAGTCGATTACCATCAGTGCTCCATCCGCAGCAACAACATCGTGTAAAACAAATTCAAACAAGTAGATAAACATTTTCCTTATATGCTGCCTAAAGTGCAACCGCACCTATATTTTTTTTATTTTGTCATACCTTAACATATTTTTTTTTTCTTTTGGAGGCTCACTGAGCATTGAATTGTTTATGAGACGTCACAGCACACAGTGGGACAACTTCTATAGTGCAGTCAGAATAAATTTTAAGGCCAATAATTGACAAAGTAAGAGTTTACAAATTAATTTTACGAGCATAGTGCCATGAAAAAATTTGTTTACTAGGTAAATTTTCTCAGCCCTAATTTCCTTTTTTAAAAGATTTACTATAGTAGGATCATGAATTTTAATTTATTGTGACTTTTAGTTAATTTAAACAAATAGATTGCTTTCTTAAATGGTAATTTCATTATTAATCAGGTAGAATCAGGTGGTCTTATGAATCTATCTTTTAATATTGTTTATTTATTAACTGCGTAATATTTTTAATTTTAATTCTGTGTTACAATATATTTGCGTTTTTATACTGTACAGTAAAGAACTTAAATACCTGCATTTTGAGATTCTTACAATTTGATTTAAAGCTCCCAGTTAAAAGAAAAACTTCCAGCTTGGCAAGTATAGTTTGGAATTTTAGTGTTGTATTTTTGTTTAAAAATATGTTTTTAGTTTCTATTAAAGAATATTAATATAAACTATTGAATTGATATTTTCATTTTGTCCTTATTTTTTATCCATTGTGTTCCACTATGTCTCACCACTTAAATCAAGCAACTTCAACTCAGGTGATTCTGGGATTAATATAAATTTATTTTTAAATTTAATTCCATTATCAAGTCCAGTAGATCATCACAAAGAGCTCAACATTAATTTCTTGTCTTGACCGCAACATCAAAAATAAAAAAATATGTTTATTTATTTAGCCCTCAGCATAAGATACGATTCCAGTTTTTTTCATCAAAGATTCATTGGCCCCTGTGTATACAACAAAAAGATAAGAAAAAAAAATTTTAACAAAAAACTAAAAGAATATTTTATGCTAAACACATGCATGTTTGGGGATAAAAGAAGTGAGAAAGTGCTGTCCATATAGGTTTAATTAAATTTATCAATTCAAAGAGCATAAATAAAAAGGTGCTGATGGCTCAGAATAGAACTCAACAAAATACAAAAACATCCACAATAGCTATAATGCATTCAAATTTCAAAATTACATTTAATTAGTGTGCTACTAATTAGTAGCATTTCCTTTGTTCGTTTTTAATCAAAGAATGCATTTTTAATAATGTAATTAAAAATTAATTGTGTGTATGGTTGTGGGAAATATGCAAATTTATTATTTTTTTTTTTTCGAATATATCTTTGGAAGTTTTATGTAAATTCTCTTTTTTTTTATTTATAGCGGACGTTGACTATTATTTGAATGTTTTTTTTTGTTTTTAATTTAATAAATTGATATTTGTCTTTAGATCTTAGATGTTTTTTTTTAAACAATTTCATTTATTTTTTAATATCAAGTGGAACAATATACAAACAAAAGGATACAAAATTGATTATTATATTGTTGTAGAAAATGTTTCTTTGAGAAGTTAAAAAAAATAACAGCCTAAACGGTTACTATGAATTTGGTACCATAAAGTATTTTTTTAAATTACTACTTACCTAACCACTTATGTACCTATTATGATGAAGAAACAAATATTATTTCAAAAGCGACTACAAGCTACAGTTAATTCTTTGTCTACAAAAATATTGGTGACATTTTAGCCGAAAAACTCGACAGCATTTACTTAAATAACTTTATTGCTTCCTTTAAATTCGTAGTTAATATTAATATTGTGTGTTTTAAAATTTTTAAGCACTTACTTTTTTAGTTCAAATTACCTTTTATTTCATTCTATTGTTCTCACTTGGACTCATCATTGATCGTAGAATATTTCCTTGGTAGCATCATCTTTCTGCAGTTTTATGTTCACAAATTTGCCTCAATTATGAAATTTGAAGAGGTCCTTTTTTTATTCAGAAGTCCAAGGATTCCCGCCAAAACAGCATAGACCTAGTATAAGACCGCATATGAATAACAACTGAACTAACTGCTTTTATGGCATATCCAAAACCAGAAGTATGTATTATTTGACTTGCTACTCGTATGTATGTGCATGTTTAAAAATGTACTATGGGAAGTAATGGTTATGTAAAAAAAATCAACTCAAGATTTTGATCAGACTTGTAATTACGATGATAGGAAAGACGAAAAAAGGTGGGACTCACGTCTCACAATTCGGTCTGTTCAACAACAGCCTAAACGGCAGGATCAATTTTTCTAATGATTTTTAGTGTCCACACGTTTTTTTTTTCATTTTTTTCTTCATAAAAATTTTTTTTAGTCATTTTACAAAATTTTATTTCTTCTCAAAAATTGTTATACAACTTTTCATTAAAAATTCAATAAATTTCTTTCATAAAATTCTATTCGAAAAGTTATTTCTGATTTTTATAATTTTTCTTACGCAGAAGCTCCTTCAAAACAAAAAAAGTTTGTTTTAACAAAATTTTCAAAAAAAAAAATATTTTTGTTTTTTAAAAACAGTTTTAATTTTATTTTGAAAATCAAATAATTTTAAAAACTACAGAGTCAATATTTGAAAGACTCGGTACAGGACCGGACAAGCTATATGTGCAAGTGGTGCAAATACGGAGGGCGCTAAACTGAATGGGAGCCTGAGCAGGCATTAAAAAATCCACTTGAGCAATGAGTTAATTTATTTGATAATGGAGATTTTCAATGAGCTTTTATTTATTTAATTAAAAAATAAAATCTAAAATAATATATTTTATTTAATGAGTTTATTATTTATTTTTATATTGTTATGTTTTTGAATTAGTTTTTAAATACTTTTTACTTAATCATTTTCTTTCAGTTCCTATATTTTTGTGATATGTTTTTTGACTTAGATTTATAATTATTTTTTTATTCTTAAGTTACTATTACTTTTGTGATAAAATACTTATTCGAATTCCTAGGTTTTAATAAAACTCTTTACCATTAAAAACAATGCATTGCAAAGTCTTTTACTGTAATAAAAAAATAATGGTATGTACCTTTCATACAAATGTTAAAAAACCGTTGAAGAAAAACCATTTTTTCTTAAAAAGACTCCTACAACTTTGGTATCAAAATTTCATAAGCTAAAATGAAAAAAGTATGTTAAAAAATAAAAACAATTTACATTTTAACCGCTTTTGATAGTGGACCGCTAATTTTGATTTTGAATTATTTCCCCAATAGCTGATCGGATTCAAACAAATATTTTTTTTATAAAAACTTTTAAAAAATTAAAATAATATGGTAAGCTTGAAAAAGCTGTTTTTAATAAAACTTTCAAAATATTTTAATTAATTCGATATTTCAAAAAAGAATTTTATTTAAATTTCTTTTAATTAAAATTTGCCTACCAATATCCTTTCTTAAAAATTTAAAAGTATGTACAAAAAATGCCTACAAATATTTATATTAATCTTATATTTAGATGAAATACGAGTACTAAAGAAAGAGTTTGTATAGACAGAACGCTCAGAGAAAAAAAGCAGGTATAACCAACTGATTTCTGGTTTATTTTACCTGATTTTCAGGTTGTTATTTTTCAACTTGGTAGATCAGGTTAACTTCTCTTACCTGATACCTGATTTTAATGTCGTGTTAAATCAACCTTGGTTTCAGGTAAATTTAACACTGCCTTAAAAAGTAAAACTCTAAATTTTACCTGAGAATCTTGTTAATTTTACCAGAAAACCAAGTTAACTTTACATGAAAATCTAGTTCAAAAACATAAATAAAATGTTCAACGTCCTGTAAATTTAATATGAAGATCTAGTTAATTTAACATGATTCAATGTTGAACCAACTCTTTATCCGGTAATTATTATGTCTTGGATCCATGCTTGTAGGTCCCATCTCTAACGCTGCTTACCATCCAATTCATTTTGCGGTATTCTGAAAGTATAGACATTTATTACTTTGTGCATATATTATTTTATTTTAAAAATACTTTGTGATTGAGGAGATAGTATGCATCGCCTGGGCCACTTTGCTGCATAAAAAACTTGTGCAAAATATCAATAAGTTGAAACTGATCTTGTTTGGATGGCTTGTGTTTGTATGTGCTTTGACAATGGTGTCACGTTGAAATAACCTGGCAGAGTGTTTTTTTAACCATGGCTTGTGAGTGTGTTTCAACGCTGGTAGAGGCCTAGTTTAACAGGCGGCCAGGTTAAATTTAAATAATTTTTTTTCGGATGGCCTGGGTGTGTGTGTCTTAACACTGGTGTCACGTTAAAATTAACTGGCATACGGGGTTAAATTCAACAGGTAAACATTGTAAAAATAACCACATAAAATATAACTTCAACCTGATTTATGGTAAAATAGAAATTCATAACAAAAAGTTTTAAAAAAAACCTGATCTCAAGTAAAATTAGCGCTATATTCTTGTCAAAATTTCTTGTTTACCAGAAATCAGTGTTATAATCTCATCTTCATCTTCTTAGATCAACTTGAATATGGTTATATAGATCACCAGGCTAATTAAACACTTAATATAAGGTTATTAGAATCCTGTAAATTTCTGAAATGTCTGCAACTTTAAATGGGATTATGCACCTTATAAATTTAACAGGGCCCAGGTTATTTTTTTATTTGACTTTTTTCTGTGAGTGATGCTTAATGCTGGTGCTTATTTTTACAAATTTAACAGAGATGACTAAGCTCAATTAAACAGTCAAGGCTCATAATAAGAAACCCCAAATACTCAAATCGATTTCGATACAGAATTATTTAACTGTATTATTATTTCACTTATTTCAAGGCTATCAAGTATCTATACCTATTGTTAAGTTTCTAAATGATTTTTTTTCGAAAACTCGGATCTTTTTATCAACACAAAACCTTGAACGCCTTAAGAAAATATACCTAGCGGGAAAATTAATTCTCTATACATATATAAGCAGGTATATGCGGAGCACTCCGAGAAAAAGAACCCATTAAACGTTTGCAACTTTTGAAAATACAAAAAAAAAAAAAAACACCCGAAAACATTTTCTTTAATGTCTTAACTTTAACAAATTTAAATACCAATGCTTATTTCTTATTCCATTTTATATTTTGTGTTTATTTTGCAACATCCCGCAAAATGGTAATGTTAATGATTTTCATCATCATAGCCTGTAGGTTCATAAAAAGACCCATTGACTGTGTAAAAATAAAACTTTTGCCAAAATTACTCCGGGGCTACTTTTTGCTGTTCTTTTTTCCCTTTCTATACCTACAATGAATTTGGCGAATTGCCCAATGAAATATATACAACATAGATACACAAACAACAATATAAAAGATGAAAGATATTTTTGCCTGATTTCCACAGTGCAAAATTATATAAATACAAAAAAAAAAGAATCTCTCTTGTACACTTTTTCATTTGCAGTAGAATCGTGTAATTAATTAAATATACATATATTTCCCAAGAAATTCATTAAGAGATCTTATATTAAATAACAACAAAAACAAGGCAAACAAAAAAAACAAACCAAAAGTAATGATGCCTCTCACCCAATAACAATTGTTTCATTTGATAAAACAAAAGAAAAACATTTTTCACTTCAAATCTATGCATTTGTTATTAAAAAAAAAAAAAATAATAGAGAAGAACACAAAAACAAAACGAAGATCCCCTTTGAAAAAATATTATGTTTCCCGAAAGAATAAAATGTCCTTGGAAATTATATCAAAAACAGTATCAGAGCCAACCACAAATAAAACAGCAAACAAAATATTCGCACAATTAACGTAATATCCTTGGAGAGAAGTGTGATGGCCGCCATCAGGAATACAATTCACAAAACGAACAAAATAAAACAAAACTCTATTGGGGAAACACCAAGGAGCCGTTAGAAAACAACACCGCAATATTGTGTCGAAGGAAGCATCTTTGTTGTTCTATGTCTTATATTTTTTTGTTGAGTTTTGTAAATTCATAGCTATCGAAGGAGCTTCTAAGGGTGGTGCGTGTGGGGGCGAATTCTTCGTATAAATTTATTTGAAATTCTACAGTGACCCCTCCTCTGTATAGACAGAGATACTGAGCTTTGGGTCATATAAAACAAAGTGGCAGGAGGCCTTGGTCATTAAATGGTAATTATTAGGGATTTTCTGTGATTTTTGGTAAGAGGTGTTGGAGTGTTGGTACCATGAACAATTTTAGCTTTAATTCATTTATAATGTTTGTGCCAATTATTTTAAAGAGGACGGCCGCAGCTTAATTTGCAATTCGAAAGCATTTTCAAGTTGTCGACGAACGGAGGATTAGTTTTTGACTAAAATTGATTGCCAATGGACAATGTTTGAGGCTTATTGTTTTTTTTTTTATTTTATTTTATTTTATTTTTTTTTGTATATTTGCTTTGGGGTTCGGATATTTTGGCGTAAAACTTTGAAAATGCCTTAAGCTCAGATTTGGTGAATTTGATTTATACTGAGAAATTGCATTAGCATATCCAAAAAAGCCTTGGGCAGGTTTTGGAGGTTTATACGTTTGTAGATTAACTCTATAACATGGTTAAGCTTGCGACAAAGAAACTTTCTTTTATCTTTTTTTTTTCTATGGCGCATCTCATTTCAAATTGGAGATTAAGACACAAAAGATTGATGAAGTATTTTATTGAAATTAAGTTTTTTTTTTGAGGAATTCCGTTGAAAGGCTTTAACACTTAATTATATTATTATTTTAACCAAGTGAAGATTGTCATACAAATTTATGAAAAATGAAGAACCTTTAGTTTGAATTCAAAAGTAAAATAAGAAAGTCAAGTAGTCTATGAAGAATAGAAATAGAATGGTTTCTACAGGTTGCCGAGAGCTATATCGAAGAACGTCGTTGAATATTTTTGAGTAAGAAAGCTTAAAACCGAAATTAAGCACTTTACCTAAAGTCAAAAGGAACGCACTCGCGAATTTCTGTATCAGCGAATATTATTGATTGCAGCTTAGTAGGATATTTTGGTGTCATAATATGTATACTTTTCATATTTAAACTCGTGTGTTCTATTTTTTAACAACTGCTTTACATTTGTTTGCGATAGTGTATTTGTGCTACATAGATAACCGCAAGCTTACACCGACATTTGTAGTTCTTTTTTCATCAGGATGACAGAAAATCACAAAGTCATTCTTAAGTTAATCTTAAACAAGATATTTTGCTTAGGTCTTTGCGATTGCTTTCAGACCTGAACTATTTTCAGGCATTCACCTTGAAACCAGTATTGTATATACTGTTGTATTTTTTACAATTATAGAATTTCAATTTCATTTTGGTAATAATTTCTTGGAATATTGATTTCTTACTCTCACTAACTGAAAATCGGAAGTGTGGTCCTACCCTTTAAGTTTTGAGAATATAAGAATCTGTCAGTCACTGCTTCTTGGGTAATTGTTTCTTGAATCTCTAGTTATAGCCCAGGAAAATTAGACTTTCACTTCGAAAAAATTCCGACAAAGCTGAATTTTGGTGAAGATCTTTGTTTTGACGTCTTAGTCATTTTCTGAAAATTTCTGTAAATTTTGACCGGAGTTTAATTTTTTTGGGGGAGTTAAGAGGGGTAAAATTCATTGTTTTCTTTATTTCTCAAAAACTTTAAGTTTTTTTGAGAACATGTGAAGATACAAATTGTAACTTGAAAACAAATTATTTGTTCATTTACTGTACAAAATAAAAAGTGTTTCTTTTTTGATACGCTATTACTCGTACTTCAAGATTTATAAGCCTACCGATATCGTTAATAGCTCATATTTTAGATAATTTTATTGTCTAAATGTTATTTTTTTATGATTTTGTTGTAAAAAGAAATTTCATTGAGTTGTTGAACAAAAACCAAATCACTTTCTTTTTAAAGATGGCGGTCATCCCCGGGCACCCCAAAAACATAGTTTCATAAAGAAGAGATGTAGCCAAACTCAAATCGTACAAAAGCTTAAGCCCATCGATTATGGAAATTTGAATGAATTTGTTTGACAAAATTTTATCCACCGTAAAGTTCTTGTATAATTTTCTCAGCATCTATTGCTTGTATGAAAAAAAATAATGAAAATCTTTTTTGTGTAAAATGACAAAAGCTACAATTTGTATCTTCGCATTTTTTTTCAAAAAAAACTTATAGTTTTCGAGAAATTGAAAAAAAAGAACTGAATTTTACCCCATTTAACCCCCCGAAAAAAAATAAGCCCCGGTCTACATTTACGGAACTTTTCAGGAAATGGTTAAGACGTCAAAACAAAGCTCTCTACCAAAATTCAGCTTTGTCGGAATTTTTTCGTAAGTTTGCCATTTTTTTGACTAATTTTCCTGCACTATTAGGCATCATTCGTAGAAATTTTATGTTTTTTTTTTGAGGAGATAAAAACTAAAATATGCATTTTTTTTTTAATACTTTCCTTAATATTTTGTTGTCATACGTTTTTTTAAGCAATTTTAAAAAACAATAAATTACTTGTATGGAATCCCAGTAAAAAAAATTACTACCGGTACCTGCCAGAGAATTAATTTAATTTTCGATTTTTCTGAAAAAAAAAAAATAAATCAAAAAGTATTATGTATTTCAAAAACGATCGAGTCATTTAACCGTTTCTAAATATGCTTAAGAATATTTTTAAAAAATATTTGAATTTTCTGTATTTATAACGCTAGTTAGCTATTTTGCATACAAAAATGTTAAGAAACCATTGAAGAAAATGTAGTTATTCCCCAAAATGACTCTTCTGTGTCCTAAAACTAATTTACTATAAAATAAAAAAATATAGGTTCTAAGCACTTATTAAGAATATCTCCCCTATTTAACGATATTTCTGATTTTGAAATTCATTAGGTACATTATATAAATGCTCATCGGTTTTAAATTTTGTTTTAATAAAATATTAAAATTCTCAAAAAAAAAAAATTCTGAATTCAAGAAAAAATTAAAATATTGTTTATTATATTTTTTGAAAATTTTAGTTTCTAGTTATTATTTTTCTTTCACAATATTTAGTTTTTACTTGAGATATAGATTGAAACTATACGTTTTAGGGTTGGTCAAATTTAATGAACTTGCTTTGATTTTCTTGATACTATGAAAAGCTGGTAATAAAAATTGATTCTCAAAAATAAATCTCTTAGAAAATAAGCCCAAAATTTTAACGTTTAGAGGTCCCTCATCGAACTTTTGTTTTTTTTTTTCATACAAATTGTTTAGGAAAATGTTGGGAGAAACTTTGGAATTTTATAACTTCCTAACCGTTGAACCTGGAAAAATTCGGTGACATTTTTGAATAGAAAATTGAATGTTCTAAAAACGATCAATATCAAAAATTAGATAGAAAAAAGTGCTAAAACCAAAATTTTTGAGATTTCACTATCTTTTAAATTAACTACTAGGCTAATTTGAATTTTATTTAATAGCACTGGTCATCAAAATATGCTTTTCTAAAGGTTTAAGGTGTCATAGGGCCATTTGCTGATACGAAACTAAAGTAATTTAATTAGAACATAAGCGCTTATGTGACAGTTTACGCAGAGGAAAAAGTAGAACATAAGCTTTTAAGTACAACATAAATTCATAACATAAGTTTCGTATCAGCAAACGGTTCTTAAACTCGATTCAGATGTCAGAAATAGTCCATCGGATCACCTTTTCGAGATATTCTGGTTAGAAAATCAAAAAACTGTTTCTTTTTAAACAGTTTTTCAGGTTATGTCGCATAATAATCTAAGAGCCAATGGTCGGCTGACTTGTGGTATTTTCCTATGATTAATATAATGTAGAGGCATTCTATTAAACTTGTTGAGTATGGAATGGGCATTCCAAATCCAAAGTTTTTGTATCTCTGGGAGCACCAGGGTCACAAAAACTAAAAAAACGACTTTGAAGAAGTATACTGGGTACGTTCTCGAGGTCGATTTTTTCTGAGCAAATATAAATAAAATAGACTGAAAATTATTTTACTACTAAATTGAACGTATTACTCCAAGAAAAAGTGCATTCTTTTTACTTGAGAAAAGTAGCTTTTTTTCGTTGGGAATTTTTCTAGCCCTTTATTTTAAATTCCGCAGCTCGTAGAGGTACTATTTCTATGTCACCTCTTTTATTTTTGAATAGCAAAAACCATAATAACCTAACAAATTGAAGAGACAGACATATTGGTCACGTTTTCGAATTCGATTTTTTTTACTTTTGTATTTTTACCATGGAAATTGTAGGGTAGTTCTGATTTTGCTCCTCTTTAATATTTTCGTAGGTGTTGAATCCGAATCTAAAGAATGCAACTATAATTTCGTGACGCAATATGGAAAAAATGCAAAAAAATATGCAAAAATGTATTTTTTTTTGAGTTTTTCACTAATGGATTCAAAACTACAAATTATTCGAAAATTAAATCTTTGTATCCTTGAAAGTACCTATACACAATTTTCAATAAATCTCTGTTTAAGGTGTTTTTCTGTGACAACACATTTGGACTCAAGCGCTAGTTAAAAATTTGCGTATTTTAACTATTTTCAAAAATCCACACGAAAAATGTATTTTTCTGATAATTTTTGATGCGCTGAGTTTGAATCTAGGGTTGAAATTGCTCAAGCACATCACGTGATATTCTATGGAAATCTAAGGATATAACAAAAACTCCATTTCTTATGCAAATTTGGGGTTATATTTGTCATCTAGTTAATTTTCTTTTTTCGAAAAAAATGTTTAAGGTCATTCTGAATTATGATCATATTTAACTTAAAAATTTTTTTTGAATTCTTTTAAATACCATTAATATAATTTTTCAGAAATCCTTATCGTCTTAGACTACGTAATTAAAAAAATTCTGTCAGTTTGTGCTCAAAAGGACTCTCATAAGCGAGCAAATTGTAGCAAAAATACAAATTCACTGTTTTTTTTTCGAATTGGATAGTTTGAGATGAAAAGGCTACCGATTCATTTAGATTTGGATTCAGCAATCTCAAAAACATAAAAGAGGGGCAAAATCAAAACTAGCCTCTAATTTCATCGCTAAGAGCTGATCACAAATTGACTGAACTAATAGGTCAAGTTTTGGATTCGTAAAAAAAAAATTGAGACAGTAATCAAACTTGACATTATGATGAGAATTTTGAACTTAAGGCTTTTGTGTGACTCTTCAGAACGGGAATTGATTTTTTTAGCTCCAAAAATAACGGAAATAACGGTAATAAATACTTGCATTACAACCATTAAGGAAAAGCTTATTTATCTCAAAAACGGCTCCAAAATAATGACAAAAAATCAGTGGATTACTGTAGGTATAGTGTACTTTTTGGTAAAAACATGTACTAAAAACTGTTTTCTTGATTTTCGACCTTCTCATAAATGGCTCACACGATTTACATCAACATTTTTACGCAAATGCTCCTTTTATCGGGGTTTTTAATAAGAGCGCTACAAAAGTTTTTGTTAAATAAAACAAAAACGGTCTTGGATATCAATAAAATTCTTCATTACTGTGAAAGTACGTTCGATGCCATTATGTATGGAACTCAATTTCTTTTGCATGGCCACCACGGGAACGCTTGCAGAAGTCCGGACGCTGAACCCAATTTTCGACGGTTTTCAACCATAAATCGGCCGATACTGCTGCAATTTCACGTTAGATATTCGTACGAAGTTCATCAATCGTCGCTGGCTTGTTGGCATAGACCTTAGACTTGACGTAGCCCTACAGGAAATAGTCTAACGGCGTCAAATCGTACGACCGAGGCAGCCAAGCGACTAACACGTTCTCCAAACTTGGTTTCCAATAAATTGATTGTGACATTCGCTGTGTGGCTTGTGGCGCCGTACTGTTGGAACCACATGTCCTCCAAGTCCATCTCCATTCACAGTAACGTGCCGGTCTTGATCATCACGGAAGAAGTACGGCCCAATGACGCCGCCGTCCCATAAACCACACTAAACCGTAATTTTTTCGGGATGCAATGATGACTAATGGAGTACGTGTGGATTGCTGCCTGACCAATACCGCATATTTTGCTTATTGACGAAGCCATTCAGCCAGAAATGAGCCTCATCGCTGAAGATGATTTTTCGATGCAAATCCGAATCATTTTCAAGTTGTTACTTAGCCCAATTCACGAACATACGACGCTTCTGGTGGTTAAACGGCTTCAATTCTTGCGTCAATTTAATCTTGTAAGGATGTAGGTCAAGATCTTTTCGCAAAATTCGCCACAACGACGTCACAGAGATGCCCAACGCTTGAGAACGACGTGTGAGAGACACATTTGGGCTTTCTGCAACTGAAGCCTCAGCTGCAGCAATATTCTCGATATAACGGGCACTTCTTTGTCTCACTGGCACGGGAACATTTTGAACTGTGCCTGTGGATTTAAATTTTTCCACTAGACGCTCAATTGTTGATCTGCTAGGACGATAATGACGACCATAAATTGGACGTAGCGCTCTTAACGTTGAGGCCACTGACTCCGAATTTCAGTAGTAAATTTTGATAATTTCGACTCGTTGTTGGCTCGTATATCTTTCCATCATGAAATGGCAAACCTTACTGAAGAGAAATGTCAAAAGAGCCGCAAGAAATATGGCATCGTTTGCTGTTCCTGTCGCTCCACTTTTGTAGCGTCCCTGTTGAAAATCCCTTTATATGACAATAATTTTGCATGTCAAAATTGAAAAAAAAATTATATGAGTTTTTAAAAAAATATTGTTTTCCATAAATTCAATATTTTAAAAACGGGTTAGTGAACATTTTTAAAGTTAGGTTTAAACATATGTTTTAATGTGTATATACTCAAATTTGGCATACCAACATTTTTTTTGTAGTACCTCGTGGCATAATGGTTAGTGCGTAGGACTGTCATGCCAAAGGTCTGGGTTCGATTCCCGGCCACTGCCACCTAAAAACAGAAATGTTTTTTTCCGAGGTACTGCCTCTTGCGAGGGACTGACAAATCCTCCAAGAGTATACTTGTCATGAATAAGTGCTTCTCATCCAGCCGTTCGGACTCGGCAAAAAATTGTAGGTCCCCTCCATTCCTCCATTCCTGCCAACAACACGCACACAGGAATGGTTGAGAGTTGTTAGTCACTAGGCCTAAGTTCTCCATGAGCTGTTGCGCCACTTAATTTATTTTATTTAACATTTTTTTTTAAACTTAATATAAAAAAAAATTGATTTTTTTTGCAAATATTCATATTTTATCAAGTTATCATTTTGAACTCTAAGTAATTTAACTAGTTGGTTATGCGGCTAAGGGAAAGATTAAAATGCTTTTTCTTTATTTTTTATATTATTTCTTATAATTATTTTCATGTTTTATAAGTTTATAATTTCAAGAGAAACTTGAACAAGAGAGCAAGTACGTGCGATCTAGTCGTGCATTTTATTTTACTAGACATATAAATATACAGTTTGAAAAAAAAAAAAAAATCTAATTGTGCCTACTTGGCTTTGCCTGAATTCATATATTCACTATAATGCCGTCTATTATAATTTTGTGGAAATTGTATCAAACTTCGTCAAAAGTTTCTTATTTTAAAGATTAAAATATACTTCACAATTATTCAACCCAAATCACTGCTTTGTATCGACAACAATTTACCTAGACTGAAAGGTGTAGGTGGGTTGGAATCACTAGACTAGAAATTTGACTATCGTTTGAAACATATTTTATTAAATATATCAAAGAAAAATCTCACATCTCATAGCTCTTTTTTTAAATTAAACACTTTGAAAGACCCGCATGACACATTTAATTGAAATGCATATAATTTTTTTTTGAATGCACTTGGTGTTTATCAAGTAGTATTTTGAAGTGTTAAAAATGTTTGTTAGACTTAATTAGTGACATCGTATCTACCTACCTATCATGCTTACTAGGCGAAATGAACATAAAGATTTTCTAAGTACCTATGCAGGTAACAGAGGTACATACATTTCTAAAATCGTACTGATGAATAAACCTTCCATGTCGAGGGTGTTTCGAAATTACTTTATTTTTCCATAAGAACAAAATTGTAATAGGTAGGTTAGGTATACATACAACAAGTACATGAAGTATAGTATAAACACGTGAGTACTGGTGCTGGTTGTTCAGAACAATTACTTCAATCAAACAAAGCGCCACCCAGCCAGGATGAAAAGTGCGAATTTTCGCACATTAACTTGCATACTTGACGCCACGAGAAGCCGTGTCGGTGAATTTCTTTGTCACCTATTTCAACCGTGAGAGAGTCAACGCTTGACGATGACGATGACGAAAATTCAAGAAGCTTTTTCCTTTGCATTTCTTGTTGTAATGTGTTTATTCACCTTGTTCTAGTTATTTTTCACTCAATTTTATGTTTTTCATTTTTTTTACTTCCTCCTGAGTCGTCTGGGTGTTGGGTGTTATTTTTTTTTTAGCACAAGGATTTTATATAACTTTGGCTTTTTTTGTGAAAAATATTTTCCTGAAATTCACGCTTTAATTTTTTGGAATCGTATATTTTTTAATAAATGAAGTACATTGTGGCTTTGGAATAAAGGACATTATGTTCCACGCATTTATACCAACAATCTAAAACTATCCTATCTTTTATAAGGTATAAACTAACGGGTGATTTTTTAGCTGGTTTGGTTTTGGCAACACTGGTTTTGACAGCTGACGTGTGTTTAGTACCTTGTGTCACTGTCAAACAGCTTCAGTTTGGTTTGCAATTTAACCATGGATCCTCTTACAAATGAACAACGCTTGCAAATTATTGAATTTTACTATCAAAATTCGTGCTCGGTTCGAAATGTTCATCGCGCGCTGCTTCCATTTTATGGTCGGCATTCTCGACCTTCTGAGCAGTCTATTCGGAAGATTGTGACCAAATTTCGCACCAAATTTACTTTGTTGGACATTAAACCACCAACACGTTTACGTACTGTGCGTAGTGAAGAAAATATTGCGGCCGTATCAGCTAGTGTGACAGAAGACCGCGAAATGTCGATTCAGCGCCGTTCCCAGCAGTTAGGCCTTTGTTACAGAACTACGTGGAAAATTTTGCGGAAGGATTTGGGCGTAAAGCCTTTTAAGATACAGCTGGTGCAAGAACTAAAGCCAGCCGACCTACCACAACGCCGAATTTTTGGTGAATGGGCTCTTGGAAAGCTGGCCGAGGATCCGCTTTTTTATCGAAAAATTGTGTTCAGCGATGAGGCTCATTTTTGGTTGAATGGGTACGTAAATAAGCATAATTGCCGCATTTGGAGTGAAGATCAGCCAGAAGCATTGCAACAGCTACCAATGCATCCCGAAAAAGCCACTGTTTGGTGCGGTTTATGGGCCGGCGGCATTATTGGGCCATATTTCTTCAAAGATGATGCGAATCGCAGCGTTACTGTCAATGGTGAACGCTACCGAGCGATGATAACAAACTTTTTTTTGCCCGAAATGGAAGTCCTTGACTTGCATGATATGTGGTTTCAACAAGACGGTGCCACATGCCACACAGCACGCGAAACAATGGCGCAATTGCGAGGCGAGTTTGGTGAACAGTTAATTTCACGTTTCGGGCCGGTCAATTGGCCGCCTAGATCGTGCGATTTGACACCATTAGATTATTTTTTGTGGGGGTATGTCAAGGCTAATGTCTATAGGGACAAGCCCGCTTCGATTGACGCACTGGAAGCCAACATCCATGCATTCATTCGTGAGATACCGGCCGATATGTGTGAAAGAGTATGCCAAAATTGGACTCAGCGGATGGGCTACCTGAGACGCAGCCGCGGTCAACATTTGCATGAAATTATATTTAAACATTAAATTGCAAGGTTCAAACTGTCGATTCAAATAAATATTTCATTCATTTTTTCGAATTTTTTGTGTTTTTTTTTTTTTTTAAGTTCTAAACCTCTTAAAAAATCACCCTTTATTAACTACTGTGCTAGAAATTGAACTATGTATTATAAATACAAATCTCGTCATGCATGACAAAAGGCTATGTAGAATATCCTTATGGATTTTCAATTAAAATCCTTCATCCTTGCTGATGAAAATTACAAAGGCGGCAATAATCCATATATTTCTAGGACTCAAAATCGAAGTACCAAAACACAACCACCTCTTAACAAATCAACCTCACATTGCCATATTTTATTTTACAAACTGCATCACACAATAAACAGTAACGAACCACACGAACAAACCAAAGGTATAAGGATAATTATTTTTATAACAAAAAAATATAGCAAATCTATAGCTGGTAGGTATATGTGTGTAAGTACGATACCTATAGCATGAATGAAATAAATGTGGCATGTACGGCTGCGAAATTAAATCCATTTCCTGATTTTTTTCCCTATTGTCCTGGATTTATCTCAATCCGTTCTTTCATAAAAGGCATCAGGCATAGGAAAATATTATATGCATATATAGCAATTCATTCAGCGCAGTTGAATGGAATCAATGAATGCATCCTTTTTTTTTCTTTTTTTTTTTACTCCCCGATGCACTAGAAAAATCCTATAATTAAACTGTCAGATTTATTTTGACAAAAACCACCCTGTGACAAAATATCCTTTTTTTTCGAATTATTTTCTATTGTCCTTTTGAAAGTGTGTCTAAGCAGCCTGAGAGGCACATACATACAATTAATTGTAGGCAAAGAGACTTTAATGTGTGTGGCATTAACACCTAGGATTTTTTTTCTAACATATTTTCATCCTTCGGTGATTGTCGTCTCGTTTTTTAATTTTTAGTATTTATTTATGGATGTGTTTTTTTTTTGTACACTGTCTACCGCACCAGTTTCTCAAGGACAATAATTGTAATATTTTTTTTTCTTCTGTTTGGGTGTTACCCTTTTCCATGACAACATTGAGGGGTGAACTTTTGCATAAAGAAAAATCGAAACCAAAAGGATTTTTAATTTGGTTCGCCCCACAGGGAAATTCGTTTTGCAAATTTTCCAGTTACATAGGAAAGTAAAAAAAAAAAAACATTGCATTTATGTAGAACAAAAATCTAAAATTCAAATTATAGTCCTTTGCGATTTGGTTCTCCATATTCGAGACTCACATGCTGTGTGTTATATGAATAATGGCTTATAATAGAGAGGGAAAGAGAGAGAGAGAGAGAGCTATAAAAATTCATGATTTTTCAATTTTATGTTTTTTTTTTTTGACTTGACAATTGAAAAAGGATTCTAAGGGTGAACGCAACGGGACCAGATTAAATTGTTCCCGTTTTCTATATTTTTTTTTTTTTATATCTTGCACAAATGAATACTATGCCGTTATTAAAATTTTTGCCTTGGCACAGTAGCTATAGATATGAAAGAAGAACGCACTAGAAACGATGTACCTACTCTCTACCAGAAATCTATATTACCAGTACAGTATACTGTACAAGCAGAATAGGAAATGGGTCGTTTTGGGTGGTATAGTGATAGCAATTCGAATCCTTTAAGGATGCTTCATATAAGGATAAAATTTACTATACATATATGCCATTTAATTTGTGGTTTCACAGACATGTGTGTTTGTGTATTTTATACGGACTCCGTTTTTACTTGTTGGGTGCAGTGTACTTTTTGCCAATCTATTAAAAACGGAATGCATTGTATTGCAAAGAAGGTCTTGAAGGGATAACTTGTACAAAGCCAAAATGCCCACCCACTCACAATAGGACTAAAGGAAGTCTATAGAATTGAACATATGAATTCGAATATTTGCTTTTTTTTAAAGGGACTCAAGGGATTTTAATTTTGACTTGGGGAACTGTTACTGGTTACTGCCATCAAAGTTTTGGTAGACCTTAAATGAATTCTTTTTTTAATGGAAGTGAGTAAAATCAACAAGTTCATTTTGTCGTATATATAGTATTTTCTGTTTCTATTAAAAAATACTCTTTATGTTCTTGAGGTTTCAATAATGAGCATTGAAGACCTTAAAAGAACATTAGGTGATTTCTAAAAATGTCTTCCCATAATTTCTTCCACGGAACCTGTTCAAATCATTTCCTTATACACCATCTTTTCAAACTCTAGCTCCACGAAAAATGATCCAAGTAATAGGTGTAACAACCGACTCCAGTGGCTAATAAATAAACCTTTTTATTCAAAACCATAAGGTACCTCCAAGTTAAGGACCAAATATGCTACTGAATTTATCTTTGGGTTTCTGAGGGAATTACTGTCACATAGTGTTTGATAAAACTCGGAAATATCCCGAATTTAAAAATTTTAATTTCGTAATTTTGTGTAGAAAATTTAATTTCCAATCGAATTGGATGGTTAAAAAAAATTTATAAAAAGAATAAACAGGAAAAGTTTATGAAAAACCAAACGAAAATAAATCGAAAAAATCAAAGATTTCTAACTTTTTTTTAAATATCTGCGCGTAACTTTTTTATAGCAAGAAAACCATGTGCAAAAGAAATAAGGTTGTTAATAAGCTATTGATTATGTCATTTAAAAAGGAACTAAGCTGTTCGTGGGTTTGTATAGTAAAAATCAATAAAAGCGTCATTGAAGATGGAGAAAACTATGAGGTGCTATTAAGTTAGAGAGTCCATTTATTTTGGAGCTACAAAAGCACGCTTTTCGGGTTTCGCATACATGTAATTCGAAAACGAAGCAAAATTTCAAGATAATGTATAAAACGTTTTTTGTAGACATTAAAATTTACCATCGAAATGGATAGATCAAACATTTTTTAAAAAAATTTTATTTACCTACCTAAATTTAAAATAAAAATCATTGCAAAAAATGTGAAAATCACAACTTTGTGTTTTTTACTTATTTCACTATAACTTTTTGAAATGCAGAGATAGGTTCAGCAACTGTTTCAATATAAAAGGAAGATTATTTAATTTTCTTTAATATGTTACAATCAGAAAAAAATTTGCATAAAATTTACCCAGAGACGGTCGCTCAAACTAAGCTGATTTTAGGAATTAAAACAAAATTATATGGCATTTATGGCTAGCTATTTTGACAAACTTGTAAGATGATATGCTCAAACTGGGTGTAGAATTCATTCTTGGCCATTAAAGTCAAAAATAGTAGGGAGTTTGTTGATTTTGGTAAATATTTGAAATTTTGAAACAAAAATTAGATGGCAACCCTTAAAAAAGTAAATACTTGAAATTTGACTATTATTTTTGACTTTAATGGTCAAGAATAAATTACAAACCAAGTTTGAGCGTATCATCAAACAAGTTTCTCAAAATAGCAGCTTAGTTTGAGCGACCGTTTCATGGTCAATTTTGTATGCAAAACTTTTTTTAAATATGTCATTTTAAAGAAAATTAAATAATCTTTCTAGTATATTGAACAAATGCCCGAACTCATCTCACACACACAAAAATTGTGATTTTCACCTAAGGCCTGAATACGACATGTTCCATCGTTTTCATTCAAAACATGCAGAGATAAGCCTTTCAAACTTCAACATTTCTAATCCCTTTTTGCAGTTTTTTCAATTAATAGTAGGCCAGCCCCGCAATTTTGTCTTTTCATCAGTCTTTTTTAATGTATCCATCCAGACTTTAAGACCAACAGTGGTACCTCGTGGCATATTGGTAAGTGCGTTGGACTGTCATGCTGAAGGTCTGGGTTCAATTCCCAGCCGTTGCCACATAAAAAACAGAAATGTTTTTGGGTTGGGGTCGAAATTCTGTGCGAGTCATAGTTATGCTTTTAAAATTCTGCATATCAAAGTTCTGTTTTTCATAACCTTGGTTGTACAAAAAAAATGTACCAAAATTCTGTTTTTCAAAGTTGTGTATTTTAAAATTCTTTTTGTTCAAAATTTAGTTTGTCTGCATTTAATAATACTGTTAATCAGTTGTTAAAGAGAAATCGAGATAATTAAAAGTACAAACGAAGAAGTTTTTAAAAGAACACAAAACCGTGTTGAAGCTTAGCATCTCTGATTTAAAAGCTTGGGTCGAAAAAGAAAGGGGGGCACCCGGCTATATACATTAACACATTAAAGACTTAAAATCGAGCTTCTTTTCGTAAACAAGCAGGTGGATAGAGTAAGAAATGGGGAGCACATACAAAAAAAAAAAACGATTTTCAAAAATTTTCCGATCTCGGGTGTCACAGAAAAACGACTTAAGCCATACTGCTAAAGCTCTTGAAGAAAAGAAAATCTGTTCGACAGTCTTTTTGGACGTGTCGCAGGCGTTTGACAAGGTGTGGCACGAAGGCCTCAAATTCCACATTAAGACAAGTTCTGCCTGAAGGACTTTACAGCATTCTAAACGGATATCTAAATGAAAGACTTTTTCGTGTAAGACACGGAAATGACTATTCTGATTTCAAAGAAATAGTGGCTGGGGTACCACAAGGAAGAGTATTAGGTCCAGTTCTGTACCTTTTATTTACACGCGATATACCTCAAACAGAAGACACTACTGTAGCCACGTTTGCTGATGATACTGCAATACTAGCAGTAGGCAAAACGATTAGCGAAGCTACAACTAAATTACAAAATGCTCTTAATAATGTTAATGAGTGGACGAAAACATGGCAAATAGCGCTCGATGAACAAAAGTCAGTCCACGTGGACCTTACGTATACAAAAATAAATAGATTACCCGTCCTTCTTAATATCGCTCGTGTTCCATTTGCAAATGAGGCAAAGTATCTGGGAATGACTCTAGACGCGAAATTAAAATGGAAGCCGCACGTGAAAAAGAAATGCGAAGAACTAAAAAGTAATTTAAGAGATATGAACTGGTTACTCGGTAAATATTCAAAGCTTAGTATTGAAAATAAATTGATTTTATACCGACAGGTTCTTAGACCTGTTTGGACTTATGGTATACAACTTTGGGGTTGTACCTGCGATACAAACTTAAATAACTTACAAACGTTTGAAAATAAATTGCTTAGGTCATTTGTAAATGCTCCGTGGTGTATAAGAAACGAAGATCTTCATAGGGATCTCGGGATTCCTATGGTGCGGGAGGAAATAAAAAGTTTCGCGTGAAAACATAGAAATCGACTATTAGAGCACGCTAATTCAACGATTATTGACATTCTTGACGAGTCGAATTTAGTACGCCATCTGTGAAGAACAAAGCCTACCGACTTGGTGGGGTGAACAGAAAACCGCTTTAAAATCGCGGATTAAGCAGGAACTTTCACCGGAAAGTAACCTGCAACACCTTACTTAGCTTCGTTAAAAATAAATTGCAAGATAAGTTTCAACTTAGTTGCAATCGGGAAGTGGTTTTAGTATAGTAAGAATCTCACACTTCTATGAGCACGAGTTTTTCGGTCCTCATAGAGCCGGAATAGCAGGTTTTGCCCCTACCCACGGGAAAATAACCACTGCTAAATCGCAAAAAATTAAGTTTTGTTTTAAATATTTCTGTTGTACAAAATATTTGCGTTTAGCTTAACTTTGGAAATTTTGTTGAATATATTTTGAATTATTAGTTTATTGTTTAATAAAGCGTACAATTAGTTTTTTTTAGAGTTTTGTAAAAACTATAAATTACAAAATGTTCTTTTAAAGTCAATGTTTGATATAACAGGGGAATTATTCAATAAATTATGATTAACGTAACACAATTTTAACATATTATTTTAAGGTAAACTCCGCTCGTAGTTGGTATACAAATGTGGGTTATACTAGTATACAAAGAATCAGGAAAAACTCTCGAATTATGTTTTGGAACAATAAAATTGACGCGAGGCAAATAGTTCTGAGCGTCAATATGACCATCAATATTTTCAAAAATAAAAACAAAAAACAAATATTAACGTCTACGCTGAAGACTAGGTACAGATCAATAAGTTTGAGCCAACTAGGAAGGCAAATTTGAAGCGTTCTGTCGGCCTGAACCTCTGAGAGCAAACAGCAAATTAATTAAGGCTAAGATTTGTTCGGTTTAAATTATAAAAATTTAATCCTACAAGAAATTTTGTGTAAACGGGAAACATAATTTCATCATAAACAGAATTTTGGCAAATAGAATTTTGACCAGTCAGAATTTCGAAATACAGAATTTTGCTCATACAGAATTTTTTATATACAGAAATTTAAAATACAGAATTTTGGCCAATCATTATTTTGACTAGATAGAATTAATAACAAAAGAACTGAATTTTGACCAAACAGAATTGTGAAAACCAGAATTCTGACCCGAAACTAATAAATCTCTTCATTATTTGCAGAATCCGAACTAGAGTTTGGATTCCGCAAATAATTGTAGGTCTCTGTTACGCTATCAAATTAATCTATTATTTATTATTACCAAAATTAACCAACTTGTTTTTTACAAAGCCGATTTTTGAACATAAAAGCTTAAAGTTTCTTGAGCGAATTTTTCTGGTCGAAAGTACTTTTCAGATGAGCACGAGACGAGAAAAATCATATTTGGTGGTAAATTTTATAATCTATTTACAAAAAAGTTGTCAGAATTATCTCGAAATTTTGTTATGTTTTTAAGCTACATGTTTTTCGGCTCATATCTTTACATTGGAGGCTTAAAAATTTGGAATAATATTCATAGCAGCTAAAAATTCTCGGGCGAAAACATCCATTTTTACGATTGAACCAAAAAAAAAAAAATCCCGATACAAATTGAGAAAAACGTGGAACAACAAAAATAATAAATTCAAACTTCACACACTCAAGTTCCAACCAATTTTGTATAGTATTTCAACCACATACCTACTGTACCTACTGCATTACAAAAAAAAAGAACTGTTTATTGTTTGCCAGCTTTCCCATTCAGCCAGATTCTAATCGAAAACATCTAAAAACCAAAAAATCTTACAATAAACTTGCCCTAGCCCTTATAAAAATTATCCTCTTGAAACATTATTCTCAATATCACACAGATAAGCATCATTAAGTGGACTGCCAATTTTACTTAATGATGTCGAAATTTATTCGCCCATTTGTCCATCTTTATAGACAATAAGGAACACAAAAAACCGCCAGACATAAAACATTCTCTTCGGCAGCTGAGTTCAGCCCAACCAAATATACAATAATTCGGCACAACATTTATACCAACTCCATCGTTCTCTCCTCATCCGTTCAGAAAATTCAAAGGAATTTATTCGCGCACCACATTCGGACAGACAGACAGACATACGTTCATCAAAATTCCAACGAAACCTCATCAAGATCAAGAGCCACCAAAACAAAATGCCATTGTTCTTTGGTTTGGTTTGGTTTGGTATTTTGCCAAAAAAAAAAAAAGAAGAAAGGAGTAAGTTTTATTTTCTGTTCCTCGTTTCATGATGATTATCTCCTCGTTTTTTTTACAAAAATCATCTTTCCAACTTCCAAGTAAGTCCTTTTTCTTCTTCTTACTTATATTTGCAGTTCATTGGTGGCATTTTTAACTAACATGCCGATTCTGAATTGGTAATATTCCCAAAGGTCTGTTTATCAAGGCTTTGGAGTACCTAACTCAGGGCTTCCATCGTTCGATTTGGGATTAATTTATGCTGAATTTGAATTGATTTTATCCTTTATTGATCGGCAAAGTCAAAGAAGGTGCTCTTAATGCATTATTCCGCCTTCATTATGACACGTTCCCTACTCCCAGAGTTTTTTTTTGTTCCCCTAAGACAGGTGTCGTCTTGTGGTGTTGGATTTTGAGAGTCCTTTCTATGATTTTAATGGACGATTTTTTGTATTTTATTGGCTAAGGAACAACACTTTTGGGCGGTCTTGGTTTTCTTTTCTCTGTGTCGGCTTGGGATTTGTTACTTTTTTTATTATTTTATGATGCATCTAGATTTAATTTTTATGGAAATTCGGTTTTTTTTTTGTCTCAAAAGAAGCCACCGACTTGACATCGATAGACTCGATGAGTTCTTTTAAATTGTTCCTGAATAAATAAATTTACCAAAACAACAAAAATCGAAATGTTGGTTGTTGCATGTTCTTTTCTCATTTTTATCGTTGCTGTTCGAAGTTTAAGGTATGGGACTTGCATAATGAACAGTAGCGGTCATCCTAGCAACACACTTGTCATTAATTTTAAATTTTTATTGTCAATTTTCTTTTCTTTTGTAATTCGATTCATGAGTGTCTGAAGAGGATTTTTTGAAAACGATTAGGAGATTCTTTTCTGAATGACGATTGTTGTGGTGTGTATAGGTTTTTTTTTTTTTGGGATAAGAAGATCTCTAAGACCCTTTTAGCCTACTTGATATGGCCTGAGAGGGACAATAATTATGGATATTTAGTGAAAAGTTTCAAATTTAATTTAAAATTAGAAGCTAACCGACATTTTCCGGAACTATTGCTTCAAGTTTCTATTCAATATACATAAACCTTCTGATTCTTATTAATGAATCGGCTTAGACTTAATATTATGTAACCTTTACAATATTGTCGGTAGCGCGTCTTGATGTCTGGCTAGGTTTTGTTCAAACCAAAATACACAACTTAGGTAGGTATATAGGTATATAGAAATTGTGTGTGTGTGTGTATAGCCATGTTGATTTTTATGACTTGATGTTTTGTTATTCCAAATAAGGCACTTTGTGTGCTGGTGGAATATTTAATTAAACAATTTTACACGAACTCGGTGAGGTTGTTTGATTTTAAATTTCGCTTTAATTTTTGTATTGTTGTTGTTTTTTTTTTGTTTTAATTTTTAAAACAAGTTCATTGGAGGTGCACCAATCGACATTTTCGGTTTAGACAGCGACTTTAATATTAAGGCATTAAAATTATATAATTTGGTCGTAGGTAGTAGTGTGAGATTCAAAATAAGCACCACTGAATCGGGCTTACTTGCTCTTGGTTTTCTAAAGCTAAAAAGAGTGGTTATAAATTGAAGATATGCAAGATTAGAAAAATATGAAATAATTGTTGCTTCATTATTGAATAATATATTTTGTACTTGTAAAGAAGTACTGGTGTGCAATTTGTGCATGCTCCAAATTTACTGAGCCATTAACAATATTGAAATAACCGAAAAAAAGACATTTTCTTTATCTCACGTTTGTTGAATAAGAATGTGAATGTTTTGTTTAAAACCTGAAACAGAGTTTAAAATTGTAAAAACAAATTACAGTTAGGTATGAATCTAAATCACAATCGTTTAAAAAACAATCGTTGGATAGCATCAGCTAACTGTCAAATGAGATAAAACTCGATGTGAATTGGTCCAACATTTTTTGTACACGAATCCAATACAAGCCCCTATAGAGTCAGTCAACAATTTAAATTTAAAGCTTAAACTAAACGAGGGAAATCGTAATAAAATATTGACAGACAACATTTAGTAGGTTCATATAAATATTTTAAGACCTAAACCGACATTAGCATTACAAGAATTTTGCTCTTTGTTACACAATGACTATATAGTTTTTATTTCTTATGAATATTTTATTTTGGATTGTTTATAGACAATTTATAGCTTTTTTCCTAATATTTAAACATTTTG
Source organism: Dasysyrphus albostriatus (assembly GCA_946251815.1). Lineage (NCBI taxonomy): Eukaryota > Metazoa > Arthropoda > Insecta > Diptera > Syrphidae > Dasysyrphus > Dasysyrphus albostriatus. Next base: position 17,843,786 of record OX276338.1, read on the forward strand.
ATAATATTTATGTTGCTATTTATTTGACAAGCATGTTTTTTTTAAAACTTTTATTATAAATTCAGGGTGATCTAGCAAAATAAACCATAAATCATTGTCTCTCAATGGAATTAAATGTTTTGAGACATTACCACATTTGCTATGAATTTTGTACTAAAAAGACAAAAGTTGACAAAAGTTGACAAAATTTGATTTTGTGGACTTTTCAATTAAAAAATAGAAAAAAGCATTTGGAAATAAAACATAAACGTTACTTGAGATACAATTTTTTTTTATACTGTTTCAAAATCTTATTTTTCTAAAGTACGGCTCCACAACTTATCTTTAAAAAAATCAATACCTTAATTTTTTTTATCAATAGTCTAGTAATGAATAGACCATAAAATGAGGATTATAAAGGAAAAACAGGTCAGCCAGGCCCGGAAGATCATTTTTGGGCTTACATACACACATACCAGTGTATATCTGCTTATAGTACTTTAATAAGATATACTCTGGTACGAGTATATTCTTCTATGAAGCAATTATGTAATTCTACTCTGACGCGTTATCTAAGGTTCAGCTCCAGCTTTATCGTCAAATTTTTTCAAATTTTTGCCAAAAAGTTATAATTATTTTTTTTCTTAAAATCCTACTTCTCGATTCTTGTAGTTCTTTATTCAATACCTTTTTATCTTAATCTTTAACAGAAAATATAATTTTGGTGCGTCATTTTTGTATAGGATTTTCGAGGATTTTCTCTATAAATCTTTATCGCTGTGCGTTCAGCTTTGCCAATTTTATGCATAGCAACAAATTACAAATATAATTTATATTACTAAGTCCCGAAAAAAAATTCCGACTAAGCTGAATTTTGGTGGAGAGCTTTGTTTTGACGTTTTAGGCCAGCAATGGCAAACCAATGGCACGCGTGCCAATGGTACCACGTGACGAAAAATTATGGGCACTTTCATTAATTGAGAAATCCGTTTGAACCTTTAAGTGGTAGCAGCAGCTGTCTACATCATGATCAGTTTTCTTCTTACAGCTGTTTGAAAAAGTCGGCAGCTTACGCACTGTGAAATTATTTTTATTCCTAATTGTCACTTTAAAATTATATCAAAACTTTGGACGTTTTCGAAAAAGTCATCTGCATCAAAAACTAATTTGCTAAAGTAATATGTTCGAAAACATCGTCCACGGTGCAGCTGTGCACAAAAAATGAAGATGATGAACAAAATATTAAAAAGTCAGAGACCGTGTGTTTGTTATCATCAAATGCGTCTGCAAGTAAATTGACTTAAGTTGATCAAACCAATTTTGTGCAAGCAGGATGATTGCATATTTGACGATCGCAGTATCTGGGTCAAAAAATAATGATAATTGGACTATCAAGTTGGGTTTGGCTTGATGTTTTCGAAAACTGCCTCTGTGTTGGCACTCCAAAGTCATTTCAAATTATTTATTTCTTAAAAATGGCATGTGGCTCTAAAAAGGTTCTCCATCCCTGTCTTAGGCATTTCATTAAAAGTTCCGTAAATTTCAGTCGGGGCAAAACTGTTTAGGGAGTGTGAAAGGGGATAAAAATATTTTTTTTCTAAATTCCTCGAAAACTATCAGTATTTTTAAGAAATGTTAGTGAAGGTACAGATTGTAGCTAACGTAATTTTACACAAAAAAGACAAAGGTTCTATTTTCATACAATCAATAGATTCAGTGAAAGCCATGCAAGAACTTCATGGTGGAGCAAATTTTGTCAAAAAATTTTATTATATGATGGGCATAATTTTTTGTACGAATTGTATGTGGCTAAATATCCTCATTATAAAATCAGGTTTTTTGGGTGCCCGGGGTAAAGGGAGGGTCATCATCATGAAAAAGAAAAGTGATTTAGCTTTTATTCAACAACTTGATTGGATTTTTTTCAGAACAAAATTATAAAATAACAGCATTTAGATAGTAAAATTATCTAAAAAAATAAGCTGCGAATGAACTTAGTAAGTTTATTAAAATTAAAGTTAAACTTTAGATTTATACAGTAAAAGGGAAAAAAAGAAAGTTGTTTGTAAATATCTCAGCAAATATAATTTTTTTCAAAAGACGTCAAAACAAAGCTCTCCACCAAAATTTAGCTCTGTCGGAAAATTTTCGAAGTGAAAGCCTAATTTTCCTGGGCTAATGTATATGATTTCTGATAAAATTGATGATTTCATGTTAAAATTCTGAAATATTATTTATTTTTAAATCTTGGCATGGTAAACTTTTATTAAAAAAAAAATACCATCAAACTTCAAGGGGATATTTTACCCACTCGAAAAATCTCGAGGGCGTACTGCTACCCATATTTTCTGCCAGGCCTGGTGCCAGAGCAGTGATCAGAAATAACTGTCAACCTTTATTTCAATCGGTTTCTCTCTGAGAGTTACTAACTACATTCATTCAAAAAGATTTCGGTTTTGGTTTGAGATTTATTTTTAAAAAATAAAAATTTTAGTTATCGTTTGAAAATTATTTTTTATTTTTATAAATATCTCTCAATGGTAGAGTTTTTTACGAAAAAATAAATGGAAATAGTCGATCTTTAACGTTTTTCGCTAAAAATAAATCAAAAATGGTTTTCACTAGATTGCATACAAAATTACTCAAAATCCACAAATAGGTATTCACCGATGTCTTAAATGCATAATTTAGTGCATTTTTTAAAGCAGCGCCTAAAAGATATAAACATGCATGCTAACAAGGCTTGAAATTTTTCATGTAGGCACAAGTACCAGTCAAGTACCCAGCACCTTCCACTAAAGTCTCGCCATGGTCATCCAAATGTGATTTTCACTGTCGTGTCAACTCTGATACTAACGAACATTGTAATTGATGCAGGTGAGTTTATTTTCTTAGTGATAGATCGCACTGGTTGACCGAAATATTGAAAAAAAAAAAAAACAAATAAAGATTTTTCACAGACCTTGATCAAAAAAATGTTTTTTTTTTTTTAGAATAAAGGTTATTAAGTGACTTTTATTGAAAATGACAACAAATCAGAGTTATTGAAGAACCTTTCAAAAAGTTGAGTTTTATATCTGATCTCTGCGTGCTAGGGTTTTTATTATTGAGTATGTTTGTTTTGCCCATAAACATGCTTAAAGCCTAAAATGCTACTAATTTCACGCATTTGTTTCTAAGAGAATTGGTCTCACTGGCCATTTTCCAATATTATTGGAATAACTCGGAAACTAAATTTCAAAAATTGCACACAAAAATTTGAACAGGAAAAGTTAACAACAACATACGAAAATTGAAAAACCCAGAGGTTTTTAACTAGGCCAAGACATGAACGAGAAAAATAAAGAAGAGATTAAAAGCTTCAATATGGCATGATCAAAAATAAATGTTTATTAAAAAATTAGCAGATATGTACCAATTCAAACTTTACCATTTCTTATAATTTTTGATAGTTTTGGTACAATATGAAAAATTTTACATTCATTTAAATATGACTACGATTATAAAAGGGTTTTGAAAAGTAAGGCCTTAGACCAGTATTTCGCAAGGTTGGGCCCACGACTCACAGGGATGCAATTAATTTTTTCAGGGGGACAGTTTCACATTTTGATGCCTTGAGCTATTTTAGATTTGAGTGCGAAGGAGAAAAAAGATCTCACTTCGCACTTATTTATTTTCGAAAAGAGTCCGGACTCAATTTTTACTTGTTCAAACTTTTGCTTGTGCCAAATTGTTAACGTCTTACCAAGCTTTTTTGTAAAGAACAAAATGTGAGCAGAAGGAACTTACACTTCACACTGAAAAGTAAACGGCTCTTCAAACTATTTTGAAATAACTTTTTGATTCCCTTAGCAATTAATTTGATTCCAAAAATTTCAAATAGTCAATTGAAATCCATTTGTGAGTTATATCTTCAACATTTTTGAAAAAAAAACTAGACTCATTTATTTAGCAATTTCAAGGAAAACATAACTTTCTGGAAGCAAAACGAAGATCTCTGATTCTGTTTCCTTTGTTAATATTTCAGGCACACATTCAAAACTCAAATTTTGACAGGTATGATTTTCTGGTCTTGTTGCTTTCTTGGTAATTTTTAATAATTCAAGTATTTTAGTGAATATTTAAACATTTTGAATGTGAAAAATTAAATTAAATAACTTAAAGCACTGCTTTAGACTCTTTTTATTTTGTTAAAGCATGTCTTGAACGTATCTTTGCTCTGAAAAAAGTTATGCGCAATTTGGAAAAATTTGATTTTTAGATTATTTAAGGTTAGTTTTTGATAACTTTTCCTAATTATTTTTTTTTTTTTTTAATTTTGAAACCATCCATTCCGATAAACAGTTTGGAACAGTAAGTTTCAAGCAAAAAATTGTCAAATTCAGCTTAATTTCGGAGTTATACCAAAAATATATTGAAAAGTGACCAGTGTGTTCGTTCTCTCACATAGTGCAGTTACGCCTTTTTGAATTTAACCAGGCTTATTGGCCAAACAAACATATTCAAAAATTGAAATCGTTGCACGTTATTCTTCCTTAAACCTCTACATTTTCCGGTCTTTTCAGTAGCTTTATTAGCTATTTGGTGATATTTCAAAAACGTCACTATTGATTTTTTTGAAATTTGGTCAGTACCTGAGAGTCTTTTTTTGAAAACATTTCAGAATATTTAAAAAAAAAATATTTTACTTCTATGAAAAAATACCGGTTGATGCCTACCATACAAACAGTTAGGAAAAATTTTTTTATCAAAAATGGCTGCTACGATTTCGATAAAATTTGTCGGTTTACTAAAATTAATGCCTTCTAATTTACTCTCAAATATTGTGAGAATTTACAATTTGCAACTATTAAATGAAGGTACATCTTTCATGCAAAAGTTTTCATGTTTTGTATTATCTTAAATATTTTAAATAAGCTGATATAATATTGACTACAAAAATTTTCGAAAAAGAAATATTTAAATTCTTAAAAAACTGTATTATTTGAAAATAATGTCTCAAAAATAGGATAACAATTTGTTTTTTTTTTAAATTATATTTTTAAAAACAAATTAAAACATACTTAAGATTTTCTAACCAAAGTTTTTCCTTAAAAATGTTTTAAGAATTTTATAAACTGTATTAAGAACTAATTTTTAAAAAACCGATTAAACATTTTTTTTTTGTTTTTCACCTCAAACTATTAAACGAGTTTTTAAGGCGAGTTTTTATATCGAATTTTAGGCTTGTAAACATTTTTCTCTCATAATGTGTATGTCCATATACATAATTTCTTAAGCCTTACGTTTTTTAAACATTAGACCAAGTATTTTCAACACAGTCTTGGATTTATATCTTTTCCCAAATACTTTAAAAGGAACATTTTGTTGGAGCACCCTGTATAATATTAATTGTTAATTTGGCAACATAATGATCTCATTCATTTTTTGTATAGCGATAGTTTTTTGCTTACGCTTAAATTGAAACAAAAAAGTTTAGTTGCAATAATATATCGTCACAGAAATTTGTACGTACTCGCACACGTGAATATTTTTAGAACATGAGAGAAGACCAATTTTCGTTTATATAAAAATAAGCTCGATGTTCATCAGTTCTTACCACGATAACTCCATTTATTAAAAGAAAAATGAACAATAAAATTAAACCAATGGGATTTCTCATCAATTCAGCACCTTTTCATAAAAACCACTTCGAACTAAAAAAAAAAAAATGTAACGAAAACATCAATTAGCAAAGCTGCTCTTCCGCAAAAGCTGCTAAAAACTGTGTGAGAAAATCAACATCGCAGCCAACTTAACTCGATGAAAAAAAAGTAGCTATCCAACCATCACACCGTCATACTTTTCATTCCATGTAATTTCGTTATAAAGGAATTCCACTCAATGCACCAAGCCTTGTAACCTCGCTGCTGCTTCTATCTCGAGAGTTGCAAATATATAAAATTGCATCTTGCCCCATCAATTACGCTACAAGGAACTCTAAATGCATTTAGCTCTAGAATTTTTCCATTTTTTCTTCGCCTGTATCATATCCGTTGAGTTGGGGAAAACAAATTCTATAGCAGCATCATCATAGTCGTCGTCATCATCATTATCATCATCATCGTAATCGTCATCGCCATTTTGCCATCGCATCGCCTTGTTGCATTTACTAAAAACAACCTAGGGCTAGAGTGTGAGAAACTCGTTCAAATATTTGTCGTAGTCCCTTTGTGCGCGGCGTGAAAAATCAAACGAACCGCGAACCAGGCCCGTCAAACCGTATCCATTCCTCCAACTCCAGTTTGCCACCAAGTGCTCCGCTCGCTCCGTCTTGGAAAATCTCATTCATATTATACATTCTTTGAAGGAAAACATTTTTTAAACTTGGGTGCCGAGCCGATGCACTTGGATTGGAAGTCTCATCCCCAACCTTTGGATTGTATTACAAGTCTCTCCGGAGTCGTAGCAAGTCGACACCACCGCGACAAGCCAACGATTCCAATTGTTTGTTTGTGTGCCATGGACTGCTTTAGACTGGTTCCCTATCCACCTGTGCAGTGATGGAGATTAATAATGCTTCCAAGTGGTTAGGCGAGAAGGTTGAGGCGTAGCCTATCATAAATCTGCAGCAGTTATGCTGAAGCAGTCGTTTGTCCATGACCCTCCCTCACCGGCCGAAAAAGGTGTGAACACCAAACACTCGGCTTGGAACAATAATTTCTCCGAAGCAAAAGAGGAGCCCTCTGCGAGGTGTTAAATGCAAACAGACGAGGAGTATGCATGCAAGGTTTACTTTTGCGCCGCCTGCATGACAAACGATCTCAGTGATTCTGTTGGCAAAAGAGTCCTCTTCTAGTCCCAGTCCTAGTGCCGTTTTTCATTCCTTATAGAAGCTGCTATTCGAGGGTCTCGCATTGTTATCCACCAACAACGTGAGAGAATTGATATGATTCTTTATTTTTTTTGTCGACTTTGTCTCCGTCATTTTTCACAAGATGCAAATCTAGGAGCTGTAAGGCTGCGAGTTGGTACTCTTGCAGCTGATAAAATACCTTTGATTACTCTCAGCGCACACTTTGAGGTGATTTGTTTGGCATTCAGCGGATAAGATAAGGCTCACTCCGCTGCTCTAGTATACGTCCTCTATGTATGATGTTCACTGTACTCTCTCTCTCTCTAGTTGTTGTTGTTTACCAAAGGTTAAGAATTCTTCATAACTTTAAAGTTGGATGGAGTAGGAGGTGGAGGATTTGTAATCGGTGACTATATAGGCGAGGTTATCGTTAATCGGTATTCATAAACGAATGACATCGTGTTTGTGTTTGAATAAATTGCCTGTTTAGATGGGGATCTTTGTGTAAGATTGTTTAGTCTTTTGGTCGCCTCGTGATGGTGGGGGGGGGAGGTTTGAATAGGACATTTATGGAGACTTTTATCACCTGGTATAATCACTGAACAATGATGGAACGTTTTAAATATTTGATCTTGACACTTCTGGGAGATAAATTTGTTTTCTTTGTTAAACAAGAGAGTTCTTTGGAACAATATTTTTGTTTATAGATACTTGGATGATAAGTGCGAGAAATTGAGGTACCTACTCAAATAAATGTAGGTAGATTTGTTAGTTTTTCATCAACTTAATAATAATTGTTTAGAAAATTAAGCAAACACTGTTAAGAACCAAATAAATTGTCCATATTTCGAGAGATGTGAAATTAAGTGAGAATTTGATGTATACGGCATTCATAAATTAAATTAACCAAAATGCAAATAAATTTAACCTAAACGCAAATAAGATTCAACCAATGAAAAGAATATAGGTACTATCCTGTCCCACATATCCTGTCCTGCATTAAAGTTCCTCAGCAAACATTTAGGTACTTTGGCTGAGTAAGAAAAAAGAGATTGAAACGAAAGGGAATGGTTATTTACGTGAAGATTCTTCCGGGAGTAATTTTAACTCCCGCATGTAATGAATGACAATTGTATGCTTCTATCGAGTTTGAAGAATGAAATTGAAGTTTCAAACTTTGAAATATGTAAAGAGGCGCTGATAGTGATTAAAAACTTTTACCTGCTTATGTGCGACAGTCTATAGTATGTAAATTGGGAATGTCAGCCCCCAATCGATTAATGCACATTGCATTAAGTGGAGAATTGCAGCGTGAGCAAGATTTCAATCGAAATCTTTTGACAGAATTTATAGCTAAAAATCATGTGTAACACATTGATGAAGGCGATTGAAGATGACGATACCAACTGACTTGTCTTCTGAGTGTGTTCAATATTGTTCGACAAACGACAATGCTATTCGTTGCAAATGCAAGGCGAAAAAGACATTAATAATCTATTCAATTCTGGGTCGGCTTGGATATACAAAGGTTAATCGTGAATAACTGGGGCCTAGTGATGGGCGTGAAATCACCACCGCCATTTTCAATTTAAAAAATGGTTGTGCTGCACTGCAATGTGTACTAAGCATATGGTTCTTAGAGTGCAAACCATTTTTTTAGCATGAGGCTGACACCGCCATTTTCAATTTTCAAAAAAAGTTGAGCGCTCTTGGGCAGTAAATATTAAAAGAAATAGCAAATTTGCAAACTTTTCACATGAAATTTGTTTTTGAAATATAGAAATTTCTTGAAAGTTGTTTGTGTTGATTTGTGCTCAGCCTGAAGAGATAAAAACAATTTTGCAAAGGGTATTTTCAATTTTCAAACAAAAAATGCTGTAAAATGCCGTAAATATTAAACGAAATACCATTTGCCAGTTGTAGGACTTATGTTTTTCTTAAAGTTTTACGATGTAAAATGAAAAATGCTCTGTTTTGTGGTCAGTTTGTGTTGCCATATGCACCGAAGAGAAAAACAAAATTCACTTTTCCGCAAAATTTTTAAATGTGTGATTTTTATTTTTGAAAATCAAAAAAACGGCAGTGCTAGTTTCACGCTTTGCTAAATTGTTTTAGTCCGTAAAATTTGCAAACTTGCGATTTATTTATCTCTTCAGCATATGGTAGCAAAAAACCATGACTAAAATTCAAAGACTAGCGTGTATCGGCACAACCAGTGATATAAGAACCACACCAACGGCCGCCCTAGAAACTTTCCATTCACTTGCCAAGCTCAATCTGTTTACGAAAGAGTTGAAGGCAAAAAGTGCTTCAACAATGTAATAATTGGAAAAGGGGCCTCTTCGGTCACAGAACTATAGTCTGTAGACTACGTATCACCGCACATTGACTTCAACCCATGACAAATATCCCCACCAGGGAACTCTGGAACGAAAACAGGGTCGTAAATACAAATCATGTTTCGGTCTTCACCGACGGTTCCAAAACCTTGGAGGGTGTTGGGTCAGGCATCTATATTCAGATAACCCACCCATAAATAGATCTGTGAAGCTTCCATACTTTTGCAGTGCATTCCAAGCGGAAGTGCTCGCAGTTTGTGAAGCCGCAAAGCGTCTTACCTCACGTGAATTAGTCAACAATAATATTGACAACGGACACAGTTACCCTAAAATTGGTCCCAGGACGAAGGGATATTCACGGAAATGAAATGACACATGAACTGGCCAAAAGCGGATCATCTCTTGATCCGAGCCAAATCGAAGCCTCGGTGCTCTGCCACTGGAGCAAGAAAAAAGTAGAATACACCAGAGTGTCTAGGAAGCTGCAAATGTCAAAAGGTCATCTATCGACACCTGTCGGGTTTCAAAGAACCTTTGGCCGAATATTTCGAAGAAAAAAACTGAGTACCTACTCAAGTTAAGCAGGCCTGTTTTGTTATTGTTGGCAGGAATGTACCTATATAGGATCCACAGTGAAAACTAATTCAACGTTCATCATCATCACGTTCATAATGACAGAGGAGATATTCTGGCAGGATTTTTCACTTCCTCGCAGGAGGCAAGAAAGAGGTACCCCTGAAAATTTTGCTTAACTGGATTCAGCTAGACTTAGTTATTTTAAAAAATTGTCTAGATCAAGATCTTCGAAAACACCAAAGATTGGTTTGTCTTCGTGATATTAGAGTCAAAAACATCGTCAAACTAACCCGAAGATATTAGTTGTTCTCAAGATATTTGAGACGAAAAAAAATTATTTCTCCTATGCTTTCTCATACTCAAAAATAGGGCTGGCGACACGATACCAGAAAAGTCTCGGTATGGCTTAAAATCGGAATCGGAAACCAAAACAATACCGAGACGATGCCAGTTCCAAAGCATCCGAAACTATAACAAGATACATCCCAATACCAATACCAAAACGATACTGGAATTTTTCGATTTTGACTTTACCCAGACAATACTGACAAGTATCGTTTGTTAGTTATCTTGGTTAGTTATTATTATTTTTGAATGCAATCATTTTTTTCAAAAGAGGTGAGTGGATTACTACCGTCTTAAGCAGTCGAAATGTCTCCTTCTTAACTCCATCTAACAATCAATCATTATACCTATACATCTATAAAACATTTGACTTAGCTGATGCAGTTTTTCCTTTCCCAAAACCTCAAGTCACGTTAATTATATAATTTTCAAAATTTAAACAAGCTTCCTCAATACTATTAATCAATTTCACCATAGCAATATCAAGTCTACAGTTCACAAAAATACTTCCATCATTTTATAGATACATCCTTTGACAGAGCGGATTTACACTGTATTACGTGTAACTGGTTAAGCTATAAAAATATTCAAGGCCAAATCGTTTAGCCAATAACCGCAGGTGCCAGCATGTACTATAAAATAAACGTTTAGTATGCATTTCTCGTTTTCAGCTCGCTTCGTTACCTTCCCCAAAAATAAAAATAACAAAAAAAAAAAAACGTGCTCATCACAACCCAACGCCAGCTGCTGCTGCTGCTGTTGCAGTAAAAGTAATAATCCCACACCACGACCATTATCATGATGGCTAAAGTCTCCAAGGTACTTGCACTTTCTGTTGGAAAAAGTCGCCACAAACATCTAAAAAATTCACTTTTTGATGCAGTTTTTGCTTGAATTGGTGGTTAAAGACAGTGATGTTATATTTAAAAAAAAAAATTGAAAGTTAAAAATAAAAAAAAGGGCAACAAAGTGTTGAGCTAAAATTGAGTAAGATTAAAGTTAGTGCATTTAAGGCAAGCTATCTCAGAAGAAATTTAATTAAGCCACTAGAAGCTGCTCGGGTTACAATTTTTCAACTTACCTACTGCACCAATTCTAAGGCGCACCATCTTCTGTAGATTTCCTACTTATTTATCATCGCAGTGTTATAGTTGACTAAAATTTCCAGTGAACGTACCCATGGTTTTTTCCAAGCATTTATCCTGTCATAAAAGTATACAAGAAATTTCAACAACATAATTCAACTTTATAACAACCCTGTTTTTATTTAATAAAGGGTGATTTTTTAGCTGGTTTGGTTTTGGCAACACTGGTTTTGACAGCTGACGTGTGTTTAGTACCTTGTGTCACTGTCAAACAGCTTCAGTTTGGTTTGCAATTTAACAATGGATCGTTTTACAAATGAACAACGCTTGCAAATTATTGAATTACTGTCAATGGTGAACGCTACCGAGCGATGATAACAAACTTTTTTTTGCCCGAAATGGAAGTTCTTGACTTGCATGATATGTGGTTTCAACAAGACGGTGCCACATGCCACACAGCACGCGAAACAATGGCGCAATTGCGAGGCGAGTTTGGTGAACAGTTAATTTCACGTTTCGGGCCGGTCAATTGGCCGCCTAGATCGTGCGATTTGACACCATTAGATTATTTTTTGTGGGGGTATGTCAAGGCTAATGTCTATAGGGACAAGCCCGCTTCGATTGACGCACTGGAAGCCAACATCCATGCATTCATTCGTGAGATACCGGCCGATATGTGTGAAAGAGTATGCCAAAATTGGACTCAGCGGATGGGCTACCTGAGACGCAGCCGCGGTCAACATTTGCATGAAATTATCTTTAAACATTAAATTGCAAGGTTCAAACTATCGATTCAAATAAATATTTCATTCATTTTTTCGAATTTTTTGTGTTTTTTTTTTAAAGTTCTAAACCTCTTAAAAAATCACCCGTTATTATAGTTGTCACTCAGAGCACATTTCTCACGACACTCAACACTCGTACGTAAACATGCGAATCGGTGACCGCATCCTTGACGAACACAACAAGGTTATGTGCATGTGTGTTCCAAATCGGGAGTCCTTCAAATGCCCTGGATGCCCATTGGGAAAAGGCAAAAGGAAATGCGCCATGAAATTGTTTAGGGTGTATAAATAGTTGGTGTGACTTCTTACACTCAAAATTGCACTCATGGTACCCGCACCACTCACCACCAAAGGAATTCGAAATTCAGTGTTTGTGGCACAAACACAAAGTCCCGAAGGAATTTCGCTAAACTGATTTTAATGTGTTGTTCAATACAAAATTGAACTCCAATTGACTACTTGAGGAACTTGATGGTGGAAATTTATGCAAGAATTTGCACACACACACACGTCGTGAAACATTCAAGAATGCAACTTGATTGACTTGGTTTTGAACTGGTGCATGCGGAGCACGACCGACACGTTACCAATACGCCCAAATGCCCCGCATGGACCGATTCTGAATGCCTTTTGGACTCTCTCGTACGTGTGTGATGTCCATCGGAAAACAATCAATCTTCGATTGTGGAGCAGGTGTAAGATATGCTTGTACATCGAACCGAAACGGTTCCATAAATAATATGCAGTGCTAAGAAAATGGAAGCCTTGGAATTATTTATTGATGGTTGGATGAATGTTAGGGTATAAGGTAAGTGGTTTCTGTGTGAAAATGAACTTCACTATATATATTCGAGTACAGGAATAATGATGGTGAATTAAAGAGCTTCAGGGAGGATGTTATTTATAAATTTTTATCTCAGATAATTCTTCCTGTTTGGGATATTTTGTAGCCACTATGCAGCTAACTTGCTTTGCTTGCAATTGGAGATGGAAAATTAATATCTTCTGACGCAGTAAAGATTAACGAAATAGATTATGAATTTTGTAATTTATTGAGGTGCAGAATAAAATCTATCAACTCGCAATATTAATATTGATAAAGGGGGTAAAATTTTTTTAATTAAAAACAACGAAGATTAATAATTGTTTTCTGAGGTATCAAAAGGAAAAGCTGATGGAGGAAGAAGGTTAGTCTATCAAACGAATTTGAAAATATTTTTTGCTAATCTGTGTGGGATTATTTAGGAGATTGGGATTAAAATTGCATTCAAGTTTTTCAAAGACATGAACTAATTTTCAACAATGGGGAAGAGGCGGGGGGGAGGTATTAAGGACTCCAGCTATATTAATTTTTATGTTACGACGAGTGCCATTTATGGAATTTCATTATAACTACCGTTCTCTATATAGATGTCTGTGTTAAATGTATCTCAAACAAAATGAATGTAGTTGATAAGTAGGAACCATCCCGATTAGTGTTCTAATGGCATATGATAGTCTCCTCCTCTTTAAGTATTAGAAGAAATAGATCTGTGATTAAGTTTCCATAATTCAAAAGGAAATACCAACTACAGAAAATGAAATACGAGCTAAGTAGAGTATACATTGAGGTGTTTTCTTCAAACATAACTGTACAATACTGAGCTATAAATATATAACATTTGAACGAACGTCCAAGGCTCCAAAGAATTTGTTCAAAACTGGCCCTGCGATGAAATATTTTGCAATTATAATTGTTTCTCCACAACATTCTATTCCCTGAAGTGATTTATATTTTCATCTGTATCCTTCAAAACTTCCTTAATTCCAGTTTATTTTCTCACATAAAAAGTAGTGATCTGTATTATCACTTCTTATTCTTTTTTTTTTTTTTTTCAAAATAATCATAAAACTGACCACTGGTCAAACATAAAACCAAACTACTGATCACTCTACACATTGCTCCTTGTTAGCGTTAAAATGATTTCCATGCAAAGCAATCATCGCGTCAAATAAACCCTTTAAAAATATTTTCATGTTTTCAATCAAGCGAGGCGTCTTGCAAGCATATAAAGCTTCTTCGAACACTCCAATTTCATTATTTTATAAAAAAAAAAAACAACAACAACAACTAACAACATCGCATAAGTGCTGATCCATGCTCTCTTTAGAGCACTCAAAGACCGGGCATTAAAAATTCAATTTATGAAAACAACATACAAGATTCAACAACAACAACACCACCACCACCACCAACAACAACAACAACAACAACATTCAGTATAATAAATGCACTACAGGTAGATAGAGTAGCACTTTTAAGTGTAAGTTGAGGATCTTACAGCAAAGCACTAAAAACTAAAAAAAAAAAACTTTGCCGGTCAATAAAGTTGGATAGGGATCATTACACTTTTGAAAACATGCGTGTTATTGCTACCATAAAAGAGATATCCCATTTTCTTGTAATAAATCTGTCATCGGGGACGGGGTGTTCTCTTCTTCTTCATCGACCGACTTAATGTCAATTTAGTTAAAATTTCAGAAAGATCAGGAGAATTTCACTAGAAATTAATTAATATCAAACATTTTAAGCCTAAAGCGTTAGACTGAAGTTTAAGAGAGGACCTACGGGATTTAATCGAAGAACTTAGTTTTGAGCATAACCAGATTAGGCACCACTAAAGGAGTCTGATGATCGAGTTGGCACTCGAGCTATAGCTCCAGCCAATAATACTTGGTGGTAATGCACATAAGTTGTTGTGGTTGATTCAAAAATTATTCAAGTATATGTGTGTTTTGAACAAATAAAGTCACTTGTCCACCCTGAGTTGAAAATATACCCATACATTTTTTATAGCAACAATTAAATTACAAAACAGTAGCACCCCAAAAATAATATTTGGATGGTAAAAACTAAAATCCTCTTCCACTATACTATGTTGTCAAATCGCACAAGAAAATAAAAGAAACATATTATATTTCTTTTTATAGGAACTTTAAAAAACGTCAAGGCTCCAGATCTTCACACTGAAATTAAATGACGTGTGGTCCATTGGGATAGTTTGTCTAACGTCTGTTTATGATGTATTTCTAAGAGACTATAACATTCGATATAAAAAGAATAATAATGTCTTTTTATAGCAACCATCAATACGTAAAACATACGTTAAACACCACCAAATGAAAGCTTAGGAGATTGCGGAGGTAACCAAGATGCCATAAGTCTAACAAAAAAAAAACGTTTTTCCTCCTCATTTAAGGAAACGTTCAACATTTCTTTTATAGCAACTACGACTAAACAAGAATAGTAAAAAATATAGCTTTTTGTAACATCTGCAAGAGAAAACATATATGTAGAAGGACGAGTCTTCCAGTAGTCGTTTGTAAACCAAATGGCCATTCAATACATTAAAATATCTAACATTCATTTTTATAGCATTTATATTATTTATTTTTGATTGTATTCCTGCATCCCCAAATGATAACTTACGAGTATTGAGCCACTAAGATAGTTTGTCCATTACTTGTCAATTTTTTTCAAAGACAATATTGAAAAAAGAAATTTAAAAATTTTCAATATTCCTTTTTTTAGGAACTATAGGTAAGTAACTTAGTTTTCTTAGATTAGCAAATAATGGCTTAAGAAAATAAGGTCAATTTGTTTCATCTGTATATCTTACAAGCAAATCGTTTGTTCAACCTCAGTTAAGGAAACATTCAAATTCTCTTTTTATAACAAGTTTCAAAAAAGAAAAATGTCTTTTACAACCCTTAAATGCATATTGAGCTAAGAACGTCACAATCTCAACATTAATAAAAAAATATTCAACATTTCCTTATTATAGCAATTGTGAGCTAAATAATTAAAATATAAAACAAAGACCTCGAGCAGCCGCAAATTTAAACTTAAAAGAGTGTGCGTAGGGTCGATTGGAGTTGTTTATCTACTGCCTGTAGGTAGAAAAAATCACGTGCTCACGTTCAGTAAAAATATAAACATTCAATATTTATAGCAATTTTAAAAATAAAAAAAAAAACAACAAAAACCCTTCTAATCTTTGCAAATGAAAGCTTAGGAGAACGAGCTATTTAATTCCTTTTGCTAACTGTGCAGCTATTTATGGTCAACTTAATGGAAATTATATTTTAAACCAAATTTTGATCAACTGCTCTTTGTCTGTCTATTTGTTTGTGTTCCTGTAATATAATATTTCATGTTCACAAGCAGAAAAAAAATATTTTATGTGTTTTTATAGCAGCTTCTGTAATATATTCTCAAAAAATATTAAAGGAGCCAACTTGGCTATTAAAGAAATCTTTAACTTTTCTTTTTTATAGCAACTTTCAGAGAAGCAAGGAAAGCCTTCCAGTATTCATGTCTACTATAGGCAGTGTATTTGTGAGACACAATCATATTTTCAAGTCAAAAAAATATATATATATATATTTATAGCAACTTTGAAAAAAAAAACAGCAAATGGATTTCTTAGCTTCGCAGGGTAAAACTCACCAAGGATAAGGACCATTTAATTGCAGTGGTACGATTTGTAAACTGCAGCCATTTATACCACACTAAAGAAATCATGTTAAACAAAATCAAATTTGTTTTTATAGCAACTTTAAAAAAAATAAACCCAATGAAACCAAACAAGTGTTGGGTCAATTTGGCTGGATTGCTCATTGACTGTATATTATTTGTTACCTATTAAACAAAATCCCTTTTACATAGTAAAATAATATATACATTTTTTATAGCAACTTATTAAATCAAATTCTCAAATAATACTTAACTAAGCCAACTAAGGAAACCTTCAATTGCAGAAAGATTGAAAATTTTTTCTTATAGCAACTTTCGAAAAATACCAGAATAGTCTTCCAACATATCAAATGACATCTTAACATCTATAAGTGGGTCTAATTAGGGTCGGTTTCCAACTAAGTGGTCATGAATATTCAACTAGAAAAAAATTACATGTTTACGCCAAGATAACATAATTTTCAATATTTTCTTTTTATAGCAACTAACAAAATCACAATTAAAGTTTTCCAGTACCCCCGAATAAAATTTCAAAAAGTTGAGACTATTTTTGCCGATTGCCATGAACTAATTACAGTTTTGAACACATGCGTGAACTATGCGTTCCTTGCAAACATAAATTTGTTATCCATCCCCAGATATAAAATAATTTTTAGTATTTCTATTTATTCACACAAACTTTTATTGAAAATCTAATTGAAAATTCCATCTTTGATAAGCCAACTGAGTTCTCTTGTGCATTTACAGTCAGTCACAAAAGTCTACACATAATTTAAAAAAAGTGTTAAATTTGCATCCCTTCTATGCATTTATTGCATGGAATAAGATCTAAGTATTTTTTTTTTTTAATTTGTTTTTAATTACTATCTTGTAAAAAAAATATTTAAATCTTATTTTCATTACAACAAATGCATTTTAACTAGGGATGTAAATCTAGCACTTTTTTAATCTTCTATATGTAGACTTTCAGGACTGACAGTTTCTACAACGATGGACATGATTTTGTTGAAAGTTCAAACCATCACTAATCTCAATTATTTTCGGAGAAATACACCTTAAAAAAAAAAACAAAATAAACAAAATTGAATAAAGTATTCTAATTTACTTGGATGACATGAAAGAAGCACTTTCAAGCCAACATCCATCTCCAATCCGACCGTGAATTTGTTATACCTTACGACCGCGAAGTGGATGATATGATGTGTCTGCATTATATGCCTTCTTAACTGTGCGCCCTCTCATCTCAAAGTGCATTCTCAGCACGCATATTCACTATGATTCAACCACCGAACGGAAGTTGGTAATTAAAGTGCATAATGACGACACTCGTCCTTTTACAAAATAAAAATTTGAAGGTGCACGGCTTGGGCTATGTACAACGTGCCATTGAATGAGGTCTGTACATGTTGACAAGAGCTTGATTCTGGCTGGTATGTTGTAGAATGTATAGTGTTCTGCTCCTGCCTTTCAGTGTCACACACCGACAATAACTCACTGTTTTCCTACTCGCTCTTTCTCTAGAAAACAATGAAATTCATCACATGACATAATTATGAGGCCCAGCATTTTAGCCGTAAAAGCATAATAAGGTAGAGAAGAGCCACGCACTGGAGCGAGTAAAAATAATGAGCCCAGACAAATGAGGAATTTCAATGTCACACTCATTCTCGTACTCGCGCGACTCTCGACAACGAGCCTTTATGAGCACGTTTTTTTTTTTGTCGTCCTGTCTCTGACTATGCTCTGCTATACATAACTACCTGAATTTTTGTCTTTGGAAGCCGAGACTCTTGGACGGGGCCTTATTTCAGCTTCTATATATTTTTTGTTATGTTCCAGATGGACGACTTGAACTCTATGAGTTTGCATTTTTACCTGGCGTGTTGTATTGTATATGAAACACTACTTGAACCATTATAATTGTCTACTTGGATGCTTGGTGGCGGATGTTATATATTGTTAAAGGAGCGACACAGACACACGTTAGTTGTTGTTATTTAAGTTCTGTCTTTTATGCCAAAGGCTTTTCCCAGATGACAAAAAAAAAAAACAATGCAGGAAGCGTGTAATTAGAGATTTTCCTTTTCTGACAATTTTTTGTTTTTGTTTGCTGTCAGGTGTGTTATAGGGAAATTCCAAGCGGAAAATACTTTAGCTAAGTGCATAATGGCTCATAATAATGTCATTTTATTTTTTCGGGGGGAGGGGAGGTTGGGTAGTATTTATGAAGATGTCGTTATATTGTTTCTTTATGGTATATAAAGTGCTTATAATATAAAAACCTCGGTTAATTTTTGCTGATAGACAATCATAAGGCAATTTTAGGAACAAAAATTAATGGATACCAAAATTCATCGGTAGTCATAAATATCAAAAGGAGAAAATTTATGACTATCTTTGAATTTAATTACTTTATACACATAGGTATATAAGTAATTCTAATACTCCTTGAACTATGACTAAGCAAAGGTGTAGATTAATAATTGTTTAAGTCACGGTATCAACTCCTGGGAGCATATTCTGTGAAAATGAAGAATTATCAAAAGCATCTTCATATTTATGTTTCCTCAAATTTAGCCGTACTTAGCCCTTTGAAAAACACTGACAGCTCAATGACCGATTCCTTTGCTAGTTTCCGAAAGAGCTTCCAAAATTTTAATATAACTGATAACTTTTCAAAAGGTCTGATAGCTATGAACAAACTGACATAATAGGCACTTCTCACCTTCAATTCATATTAGTATGAAGGACAAGACAGTAGGATAGTACTGAACTCCAAATGAATTCTTATATATGCAACACTACAAATTCTGGAGATTCCTAGACTAGACGACAATCTTCATTGTAAACCTTTGAACGAATTGTCGATATCAACTTACGAGGAACTATCATTGATAAGACACATTTTTGTAAAACATGCTTACTGCAAAGTCCCTCCATTTCTAGAGCTTGATAGAAAATGAGATGTTGACATGATTAAAAGCGGAGAGAGATTGCTTAATAGTAAAGCATCCTACCATCTTGAAAGAACACTTACAAGACGCTTTAAACACACTATTAAACTCGAGAAATTGGTGCGAACTGCGTGTCAGAATGAACAAAAAAGGATTTGTTCTTGAATCAGGGAATATTATGAAATTTCTTATGTAGACCTTCTTCTATCTGTTGATAAGGGAAGCAATTCCTTTGCCTTCACCTGACAATCCTTGATATATTCAACAGGCAGGTGGCTACGATCACAGTCGTTTGTTTGGAGAGCTTTTTCACAATGAAGAATAAAGAATGATAATGGCCCATTCTATTATTCTGCTAAATTGTTCCCACCATAAAGTTCAGTAACGTTTTCAAAAACTTAATAATGTATTGCACTCAAAAATAAAAGTAAAATGGTTATCAATGGTATAGGTATACCTCCCAGGAACCATTTTTTTATTTTTGAAAAACTTTAATTCTGATTTCAATAAATTTTGTGTACAGAAGCATCTAAGCAATGTAATTATAGTTTTTTTTTTTACCAACAAAATATTTCTTGGATTTTTAAGAAATGTTCAGGTTTTTCTTTTTGAAAATCAAATATTTTGTTCGATTTTTATAAAACTCGATATTTTAAGTTTTTTTTACACTCCTTAAAGTATTTTTCTAATAAAATTTGCTTTTATGAAAAAATAACGGTATCTTCCATATAAATGTTGAAAAAAAGTTGAAGAAAATATTTTCTTTCTTAAAAACGATTCCGAGAGTTTTAATAAAAAATAGCAACCATAGCACTTCTCATAAAAGGTTTTTAAATTTTTAGTTTTCTCAATATCGGCTGGACTGATATAAATTCATTTTTTATATATGTACATAAAAAATTTCTAAAAATTTTAAAATATTGTTATTGTATAAAAATTTTCAAAAAAAAAGTTTTCGAATTTTTTTTTTGAAAAATCAATATCTCAATTTTTTTCAATATGCACGTAAATAAATACTTAATATTTGTATGCCAACTGTTTTAATAATTTGATATATAAGAAATTATTCTAAAAAATACCCTCACCAACGATAAAATTTTTTTCGATACAATCATATTAAATAGAAAATTATGATGGCTTTTTTTTCATTTCAAACTTTCAAAGAAGTTGCTTAAGCTACGAGTAATTTAAATAAAGTAGCTATTTCATACTTTTTAACATTTATTTCTTTCCTTTTTTTCAGTATTTGGCACTTCGGAAAAACATTACTTTACCGGAGCTTAGTCCCAGTTACCCACCATCTTTTTCATTGTTTTTGAAGCAAAGTGCTGAGAGTTTGGTGCAGCTCTAATGCTGGTTCATCTACCCACTTTCTCAGTCACCATGTAGTAATATTCTTTTTTTATTTTCTCATAGCCAGATTTTTGTTTTGCAAATATATGCTAACTATTTTTTGGCTTCTACCATATTTTTTCCTGCGATATCCCAATGCTCTAGAAACAATTCAGTGCACGCTTTGGATAACCCTTTTACTTTCTCAATCAATTGCTTTCCGTAGCCTGTTTCAAAAACGAACTGCTAAAAACAATTTCAACTATATCGATTGGTAAATAAAAAAGGGCAATTAACCAACTCAGTTTGACGTAAACTTTAATTTTTGGAAGTGAACCTATTTAATTGGTGCAAAAAAATCGGGTATTTTTTTAGTTAATAAGATCAAAGTAGTACTTTAAAATAATCATTGATTTTTCAAATTTGTTTGTGCTAATTTTCGATAGCTAATTCTGCTTACATTTTTTTATTAAATTTTCTTAAAAGTTTTAAACGGTAATTTTTCAAATTAAATTAAATTTCGGAGTAATACCAAAAATATTGAAAAATTTTCAGTGTGACCATTCTCTCATAAATTCAAGGGACAATTTAGTGGCATTTTCGGTTTTAAGGATACGTACTTATGCCAAACTAACATCTCAGCTTTCTTTCGGCCTTACTGGATAGGCTTTCTTTTTCCTGAAAACTTTTATAAAATATCATTAAACATAAAAACGCAAACATTATAGAAGTTTTAAAGTAAGTTCTTGACGGTCTTAAAGAAGTTTTAACGTGCGCTATTCTGTATATTAATGAAGCTTGAGTTTTGACAGATAGCTTCAAAAAGGTTTCTATAAAGGTAAGAGCACAAGTGACGGTCCAGCACTCTACCTAATCGGCCATCTTTGATTTTGCTTGGAAGATACAAAAACTTAATAAGCTTTTTTCTTATCTATAACTTGAAAATATTTCTTATATCTAACCCCAGCTTCGATCCGCGTTCACATGGGGAACAAGCTATAGATTTCTTGACGATTTTTTTAAATTCACTTGGGCCTTTTTACGTGCCTTGGCTGAATTCTCACACAAATACCACACACAAGTTAAAGTTGACCAAAGCGAATTAATTCATTCAACTTTCCTTGGAAATGGATTGATTTTTTAACACAGTCAAATATTTTATTAAAGTAAGATGTATTCTGTTTTTACAGTACAAACCACACATAAATTATGTGTCGTGTAAGAAAAATATCACGAAAAGTTTACATGTTTCTCAAAGCTACAAGAAATATTTTCGCCAATTTTTGTTTCTCATTTTTTTTTTTCAATTTTTGCTGTGCATTTGGTATAGAAATATGATTGGTATTGGCGCATAGTCTTACAACACGAGATCTTTGATTGCAACATGAAATACAACACAACAACTTTCGCTTTTGAAATGTTTCTTTAAAATGACATTTGTAAGTTTGAGAATCTGTAAGATAAATTGACATTTTTTTTATGGTTCGTTTCTATGATTTCACATGTCAAAGTGAAGTATTCGATACGACTTCTAAAAAATTTTAAACAGAACCCTCTTGAAGACTGACTGACAGCAACTGTATTTAAATAACTATAGAATCATTATGTACCTTCTTTAAATTCATTTACAGAGGTCTATCCGAAAACAAATGCTAGTCTCGTTTAAATTTCTATATCTAGCTTTCCAACGATTTTAAAGAAGCTGTTATTGAAATCATGACTTCTGAAGATATTTGTTTTTGATGAAAGCTGTATAGAACCCTTACACATATCAAGACTTGTAGCATATTTTCTATATTTCTAACTAATAGAAACTGAAATGTTGGTCGGTTGGTTGGGCCACAGAAATATTTTCAATAATAAAGTCTATTCTATAGTCAATATCCTACATATTCATTATTAAAATTGAAGTCAGATGTGACCTTCAATACAAAAAATAAAACAAAAACTTAATTTAAAAAGAACTACTATGCTCGAGACACATCACATAATCGTTAACGAACTACAACAAACACAACTTCTTACATAGAATAAGATTGTGTAATATATATATATGTATCTTTGAACGTTGCACTGAAATCTATCCAAACAAAGGCAAAGCATAGGTCATAACAAATGTCTAACCTCTCTTATCAGTTAATTTGTTCTTTGATAAATTGATTCGACTTAGAAAAAAAAAAAAAACAAAACTTTTCTGATGCCAACATCAATCTAAAAGACACAATTAGTACTAACGAATTAGACAAATCATAGTCTAGACATGACCTAAAGTGAAATGAAAACCCCAACCATTCGCCCAGTTTCTCCTAGAATGTAGACAAATTAAAGTTAAATAAAAGAAAGAAAGAAAGAAAAAAAAATAATAAAACTAATTGTTCAACTCATTCTTTCTGTTTTTTAAATGAAGGGGAATCTTAATTTCGCTGTCAAGCTGCAAGCACCCAAGAGCCAAGTCTTCTAAATGTGCAGATCGAAAGTTACTTTAAAGTGAGACCAACACCATCTGAACGACCATTATCACCCGACCAAAAAGGACATTCAACCACACGCTGATGTTGTAGCCAGAACTAGACCAGAAGCAGGAGCAGAGCTCCTGCCATGATACGGACACCATCATCGTTTTGTGGTTCTTCTGTAAATGTGGACGTGGAGTCCTAAAAGAGTTGTGCGCATCAATTAAAAATGAACAAAACCAAGAAAGAAAGAATGAAAAGAAGGTAAGGCGGCGAACATTTATAGTTCTACATTCGGCAAGGACATACGGGTGGTGAGGATAACCACATCATGCCGGTCAAAGAGGTGGAACGACTCAATAAAACTAGACGTGTCCTGCTGGTCACTGATGTTAAGGTGAACACTACCACTGTGCCACACTGTCCCCACACTATTTCTTTGTTATCTCCTGGTGACACGATTGAGTCAATTAAAAGGTGGGCGACATCCAGCGATAAAAGTCCAAAAGTTTTTACTTCGGATCGAAATTGACACCATAATTAAGTCTTTGACTCGTCCTCTTTGCTATAGATAGCTGAGCTGGTAGGGTATTTCTCTACGACACCCTGATCTAAGGACCTCCATATAGATAGACCCCCTCTTTTTGGTGATGAAAAGCGGAAACTATACCAGTTGCGGTGAAATAGTTGCTGGCTTTGCAAGATATCCTGAATCCCAGAAACTACTGATTGCGATGACTTATATCTCTGTCTTTGCCTTCTATGGATGGCTCTCTCCGACTCCGACAAACTCAAAAGATACTTTTAATTAAAAGACTCCGTTCCGGTTGTGGTTGGTATCCGTGAGTTTGTTGATAAAGATACGGGTGAGGGCATGAACCGGTGGCGGTGCGGTGGTGTGGTGATGTTATATGGTGGCAGAGGCATAGTGGCATTGGCATGTGTGTTCTTCGCCTGACTTGGAAGGTTGGAAGAAGTGTCACTCTTGGCGATATCTTTTGTAAAGAAATTTACGAGGGCGATAGAGGACGTTAGACATTTTTTTTCCTGCTTTTATCTTAATGATGATGGAAGTTGAACGAACCAAAAAAAAAAAAAATTAACAAACCAACATGTACGTACGTACCCTACATATATTTATAACTTAACTACATAAGATACTTTTGTCGTTATTTGAATTTTAATTTAATGTTTGAGATGAGCGTTGTATAGGATTTAAAATGACAGGAACAGCTTTTGAATACCATGTAAGTAGATAGGTACTATAGGTAGGAGAAGGTACCTTTTCCGAACATGTTTCGAGCTATTATTTTTTTTTTAATATTTTTTTTTTTTCATTTTCATTCGAAGAAAATGAAAAATAATATTTTATATAGCTAGCGACTGTGTTACTGATAAAATTAATTAAATAGATAAACAAATTCTATGTAGCACTGTGCTGTTTTTATTACTATTTTAGTAGCAGACAGGCAATTGCAGATTGTAAACATAGCATGGTCCTAAAATATGGTCTGTAGTAGGCTCTCAATAAATATTCATTTGTCTAATTAAGATAAGGTTTAATAATGTCGTTAGAAATAATAATAGAGCATTTCTACTTTTTATTACACAAAAGTAAACATATGGCTAGGAACTGGACTGCGTAAGGTTCTATTGTGACGTGATCTTTAAGACTGGGAAAGTATTCATGCATGAAAGGTGGTTAATATTTTTCTCGAAACACATGAGAATTTTTCAGAAATAGCTAATAACTTGTTAAATGATCTAAACAACTAAACTAACAGTGATTTTTTATTGTAAGTGAGAAAGAAAAGAAATCTACTACTGCTACGAAGTTTTTACATCACGGCAAAGAAGCTATTATGATTTTTATGATTTTCAGTTTTATTCCTATTTTTATCTGACTATACTTGCCAAACTACGACGGATTTTTAAATTAAATTGACAATCAAACCTTACATCCAGTCGGAACGTAATTTTGAAATGGAAAAAATCGAATTGAGGTATTTTTGATTCAATTCATTTGGGGAAAGGGGCTGGAAGAGATTGTGTCAATTTTAGTAATCTCATTTATTAACTGACTATAGAAAAAAAAAAAATCTTATATTTTATTTAAATTTGTTGAAAGAGGAGGTCTTAAGGAGTCTTAAACCAAGTTTTCGACAGTCCAGCTATTTAACTTTTGGCTTTTGTAAAATATAAAGAGTTATTTTTATGAACTAAAGGAGCATAACAAAAAAACTAGATTGTTTAGGTTGGGTTGATTCAAGTAAAAAATCGAACTGGAGGAGGGTCTACTCTCCGTTTAAGTGGGGTAATTTACTTTAAATCACGGTAATACTTGCAATTTCATACCATTACTTTCTTGACAACCAGAATATGAAATTTTCCCTACAGAAAAAATTGTTATTCAAAATTTTTGAAAAAAAAATTGTTTTCAAGCTTTGCCTTCAATCATAAGAAAAAAAAACATTTCTCTCACAAAATTTTATGATATCATTTCTGTATTTAATTAAGTAAAGGGTTTTTCAAAAGGAACGCTGAAAAAGTTGAGCGACACGGACAGCAAACGACGCCATATTTCGTGCCGCTCTTTTGACATTTCTCTTCAGTAAGGTTTGCTATTTCATGATGGAAAGATATACGAGCCAACAACGAGTCCAAATTATTAAAATTTACTACCGAAATTCGGAGTCAGTGGCCTCAACGTTAAGAGCGCTACGTCCAATTTATGGTCGTCATAATCGTCCTAGCAGATCAACAATTGAGCGTCAAGTGGAAAAATTTGAATCCACAGGCACAGTACAAAATGTTCCCGTGCCAGTGAGATAAAGAAGTGCCCGTAGTGTCGAGAATATTGCTGCCGCTGAGGCTTCAGATGCAGAAAGTCCAAATGTGTCCCGCACTCGTCGTTCTCAAGCATTGGGCATCTCTGTGACGTCGTTGTGGCGAATTTTGCAAAAAGATCTTACATCCTTACAAGATTAAATTGACACAAGAATTGAAGCCGCTTGACCACCAGAAGCGTCGTATGTTCGTGAATTGGGCTGAGCAACAACTTGAAAATGATTCGGATTTTCATCGAAAAATCATCTTCAGCGATGAGGCTCATTTCTGGCTGCACAATGCACACGTACTCCATGAGTCATCATTGCATCCCGAAAAAATTACGGTTTGGTGTGGTTTATGGGCCAGCGTCGTCATTGGGCCGTACTTCTTCCATGATGATCAAGACCGGCACGTTACTGTGAATGGTGATTGCTACCGTTCAATGATAACCGAATGTTTTTGGCCCCAATTGGATGATATGGACTTGGGGGACATGTGGTTCCAACAGGACGACGCCACAAGCCACACAGTGAATTTTACAATCAATTTATTGGAAACCAAGTTTGGAGAACGTGTTATCTCACGAAATGGTCCAGTCGCTTGGCCGCCTCGGTCGTGCGATTTGACGCCGTTAGACTATTTCCTGTAGGGTTATGTCAAGTATGTGGTCTTTGCCAACAAGCCAGCGACGATTGATGAACTTCGTACGAATATCGAACGTGAAATTGCAGCAGTATCGGCCGATTTATGCTTGAAAGCCTTCGAAAATTGGGTTCAGCGTCTGGACTTCTGCAAGCGTGCCCGTGGTGGCCATGCAAAAGAAATCGAGTTCCATACATAATGGCATCGAACGTATTTTCACAGGAATACAAAAATTCATTGATATCCAAAACCGTTTTTGTTTTATTTAAAAAAACTTTCGTAGCGCTCTTATTGAAAAACCCGATATTTATTATAGACCATTGAATACTGTAAACAAAAGTTGAAGGTACTTAATAATTTAAAATAAGAGAAGAAAAGTTTAGAATACAAATATTTTTTTTGATTTTAAGTTTGGAAAATATTTTTTTTTTTAAACTTATTTGCAAAGCCCATTTTTCAAAAAAAGAAATTTTGAGAAAGGATTTTTTTTGCTTTCAAAAGAGTCATAGCATGACGTTCCAATTACTGCCATTGTTCTTATACTTCTGTTTTTATTTAAACGCAATTTTTTAATAAACTAACCCTTTCATTTTAACGGGCGGAATGGACCCCCTCTCCCATGTGATTTTTCTTTTTATCAACCAAACCTACAAAATCTGGCTTTTTGATATATGCATTATGTTTATGCAAGACACCCTGTATTGTAATATTATTACAAATCCATTTTCCCTAAATTCAAGAGTTTAATAGCAGTTAAATAGCAGGGCGGTTATCGTCGTCGGTCGAAAACTTGGTTTAAGACTCCTTATGCCCGCCTCTTTAAACGAAATAAAAAAATACTAATTTACTTTCCTATTTCTAATAAATTTACTGAAGTGAATTTTGTCTAAACACAATATGTAGTCTGAAATCCACCTTTTTTTTGACACGTCTTCCCTACAATGGGTGGCCAAAAAAAAAGATGCATGCATCTACAGACCTCATATTCACTTTTTTGTTATGCATTCAACCCAAAACTATGCTGCCAGCTCTTAGACTAAGATCTCGGATTAAATAATATTTCATTTTAAGGAAAAAATAAAAGTGCTTTTTGAATCCGAATAAAAGATCATAAATTTTTATTAGCGAGAAAAAGAAAACTTCGAACATACTCGCATCTCAATCTTCGATGGAAAAGAAATT
Organism: Dasysyrphus albostriatus; assembly: GCA_946251815.1. Lineage (NCBI taxonomy): Eukaryota > Metazoa > Arthropoda > Insecta > Diptera > Syrphidae > Dasysyrphus > Dasysyrphus albostriatus. Next base: position 17,871,638 of record OX276338.1, read on the forward strand.
CCAATTAATATGAGCTTACAAAAAAATTTCATTCTTCATTCGCAATTTATCGCATTCCTCAACAATTATGTACTTATAAATTTAAAATGATCCGCAACTTGATGTCTATTAGAGTTGCGCAAAACAGTTCCAAAAGCGGAACGGATATGGAACGATTCTTTTCCTCATCGGAACTAGTTCCTGGAAACATGTCCACGGAACTATTAAGATTTTGCTAACTTCCCATTAATTATCGGTCTGTATTCTCGAATTAAATATATATACATAGGTACTGGTAAATGGCTATCGGTCTCGTGGCTCTAGTGTCATTTCTGTTCATAGCTCACTTGTCGCTCTTATTAGATATATGAAGTATAATATGTTCATAGTTCTTTTATAGTTCCAAATCAAGGTCCTAGGTTCTAAGTATCAAACAAGTACTAAAATCTCGCAAGTCGAAATACCACAATTCAAGAAGTTGAATGACTTTAATTTTAATTTATGGCAATAATGACGATTTCTGGCATCATTTTGCTAAGGACGTTTACACGTGGTTTTGTCGTTTATTACCATGTAACTCGTCTCTCTGTGGCTGTTTACAGTTGGGTTTCTCATTTGCGCCCATGGTGCTCTTTTGTTTTATTTGGATTTTTGCTAACCAAAAAAATATCTTTGGTGAGACTATGACGAGATGACGGAAAAAATGGCCAATACCAAAAACCACGTGTAAATGTCTCAGCGAGACTATACCAAGAAAACCACAAAAACAATACACGTGGCACTGAAAATCATGTTCGATCTTTTTTACCTCATTTTAGCTTATATAAACCTTTTTGAAAAATTATGTTGTCAAGACTATAGCGATACCAAAGCTCGATGACAGTAAAACATAGTCAGTGCTAAGAAGCACGTGTAAATGTCACAGCGAGACCAAAGCGAGATCCTCACGAGAAAGCCACAACACAGATTCCGGTGTTAAGGGTCACGACTAGAACACAGCGAGACGACTTGAGTCTACTGAAGAAGCTCTGAAATATTTCAAACAGCATCTCTTTTATATCTCCTTTTTCTTGGAGTCAAATTTTTTACTATTTTGATTTATCTTCTAAACAGTTTTGAGTCATTCCATATGATAACGTCGAAAAATAAATCCCTATGGTTCAAAGGAAGAATATCCATCCTAAATCTTCTATTAAAGATATCAAAACGTTTGATGACATATTAAAGCTTAAAAAGAGTACTAATTGATAAGTAGCAATATCAAAAACGGTGCCGAAAGTACGAGTGTTTTTCTGATTTTTTGTCGTTTTCAACTGACTCTGGTGTCACGACTATTGAACAAAACGACATAATTTTTCTTGAATATCAAGTAAAGTTATTATAAAATTTTTAGATTTTGAAAAATCGCAGTTCTTGGACTATAATATTGACATGTTTGACTGAATGAGAAAATTTGAAACTTTCAGGACAGTATTTACACTGTTAAAAATAACATTAAGAATCCTTGTTTTTGTGCATTTGTTGTTATTTTTAACGTGGTAAATATTGTTAAAAAAAAAATGAAAATAATATTTTTATCTACTTCTTATGGTACTTAATATATGTACCAAGTTTGAAGATTTTCCATCCACTTTTACATTTTTTCCGAAATTTTGAGTGAAACACTGAAAAAATACCCATACGTATTTTGTATAGGAAATTTCAAGTGCTTGCCGGCACGTGTTAACATTGACCGATTCAAAAAATATTTAGCATGACATTGTTTTAATATCCTTGATTACTTTTGGGGGAGGGGGCACCCTAGTATATGTGTAAATATAGTATGACATTAATCTCTTCAATACCCTTTTATTTTTAGACTGGTACTTCTTCTTTTAAACGGATTATAACATATTAAAATAACAAAACAAATTTACAGGATTTAAAGATCAAGGTCCTAAAAGTCCTGAAAGTTTCAATTTTTTTCATTTAGTCAAACATATCGATATTATAGTCTTAAAACTGCGATTTTTCAAAATCTAAAAATTTCAAGTGGAGTTTTTTTTTACAATGAGTGAGTTGAACGAATCAATTTTAGGTTTGACTTTTTTTTTATAAGTGTATTTATAAGATATTCAAGAAAAATTATGTATGTCATTTGAAAACGAAAAAAAAATTGGGAAAACACTCGTGCTTTCGGCACCGTTTTTGATATTGCTACTTATCAATTAGTACTCTTTTTAAGCATTAATATGTCATCAAACGTTTTGATATCTTTAAAGAAATTTTTTAAAAACAAAAATACTGAAGCACTAAAATGACGATTTTCAAATACTTCAACGGGGACAGGAGGGGAATGAGGCATGAGAAAATTAAAACGCGATGGATATTCTTCCTTTGAATCATAAGGAATATTCTCACAAAGCTTGAAATAAATCTAAAATAGGTTGGCATTTTCGATTTGACGATGTCATATGGAATGACCCTTTTAGGTTAATTGCTTGCTTTTATTTTCATAAAATAAGTCAACAGATAACAATTATTTTTCTTGAAGTTAAATATCTCACCAAAATACCTTTTCGATCTCTGCCAAACGTACTATTTAAGAATGGAACTACGAACGAAAATATCTTAATATGTCTCTGGAACTAAAAACTAATAACCGAAACTGGAACTGGATATGGATATGGAACTAGAACAGCAAAGGAACTATGAACGAGAAAAGACCGATTACCATGTATTTCGTTCATGGAGTAACATTTCTTTTCTTTCATACCTATCGATACCAACACGACTATACTATTTTTCAAACAATGTACGTATATAGGTTTATGTTATGTCTTTCCTCTTTTTGCTTTCCTTCTTAAATTTTGTTTTGGCTCTGTGAAGATGAAGTGTGAAGTTGGAACTGGAACTATCAACTATGCATGAATACTTTTGTGTGCATCAGTTTGTTCAGTTCTTGAAATGTTGGCTGTTTGATGTTGGAACTACGGACATGTTAGAGTTTAGTTTGCGGAATGAACTGGAACGATTCCGACAGAAGATATAGTTCCTGGAACTATACAGTTCCGGAACTACCCAACTCTAATGTCTATTTTGGAATGCCACCCATAAATACATAGCTCAGTTAAGAAACTTCCCATCAGAGCAGATATATTTAAATGAAAATTCCAAACTGGTATTCGAACTGCAATTTATTGATAAAACATGCTATGAAACCATAGAAACATAACCTTTTCAGTTATACCTGATGTACCTGTATAGCTACCAACAGAGTGTTACCTATAGTCCAGTCTCATTAGCATAACGATTTTCCACATCATCATGACGTGTGTGGTATATCTATTCGTGTGTTCGTCGAGTATCTGTATCTTTCAGTCGTCTATCAATTTCATAGCAACCAATTATATTCAAATTACCTCTTGCCATAATTTAAACGATCGGCAAGTTAATTTTTTTTTTCTCTTCTTTCGTATTGCGGCCAGCCTCCAACAAAGCTTACCGATTCAGGTTTTCTTCGCGCATGCATCATGAATATGAATATCTCAAGAAATGCACAAAGCTTGAAATACAATATCTTTTTGGATGTCATTGGCATTTCAAACATCGATCGCATATAAGCTTAGGTCGTTAATGATGGTAAATTCCATTATCGCTTTCATTTTCCATATCAAAGAGCATTCCATTAAATTACCGAATATCCAATCATAGAAAGAAAAAAAATCCATCGAAATAGAAGCAAATTAAACTCATGATGGGGGATAAAGTTTTGTAATCTTACATTTTTATCACAGATTAAGGTGCTACGCCTATATAGACTGGACAAATCTATCTTAAGGTAAAAATATCACTTTACGCCACATTGATGGGATATATGCGGATACCACTTTGAGTGAGTTTATCTTTAAAACTAAAAACCTTGCAGCTTCCACTTAATGGTCAAATCCATATTGTGTCCCATATAGACCTACCTGTCCACTTTTATTGTGGGTAATCTTAGAAATTAGTGCGATGATAAAATTTAATCACATTCTTAACGAGTCACACACACATTCATACACTGTAGAGAACCATCTTATCTTTAGAAACTGGAAATCTTTCTTGACCCTATCGATATTTCTATTTGCATATATAATTCCAATCGATTTAATTTGCCCCTGGTAAGAGACAACAAAAAAAATAAACTGGAAATCCTTGAAATCGTTGGTTTGTATCGTATTTATCGAAAATCTATGTCAAAAGGTGAGACTAATAAATTTTCAAGATTTAAGTCTTCGATTAATTCTGTTTTAGCTGCGCACAGGTACTTTTGCTTATTTGAATTGGAACCGAAGAGAGTGTAGGTATGTGAGATACAAATAAGAGAGCTTCGTTGGTTAAGCACTTTTTGATTTTTTTTTTAAAGAAGATGGCGGAAAGGATTAATGATAGTTTGAGATCCTTTTATCGTTTTTGTTGGTCTGAAAGGTTTCTTAAATGGATTTGTGATGTTGATTTTATCTGCGCCGATCCAATGAAGACCGCAATCCGCAATATCTGCCTTACAGAATAAAGGTAACGGAATTCGTATTTCTGTATAACTCCTTAAGTAAAGCGTAGGTTAGGTGAGCATATAGTTAGAAGTTATAAATACATTGATTCGTAAGAGAAAATGAATTCAAGATTTTGATCAGATTTGTCATTACGATGATAAGGAAGACAAAGAAAGTGGGTCTCACAATTCTTATATAATTATTTTCTTCAAGCTTGGTTCAAAGTGATTCCTGGTCACTCATTATTTTTCATTTTTTTAAGAACCAAAATTTATAGTACCTGCCATACACCGTCTATTTATAACAGAATACATCTACTACCAGCACCCTACATTACCATTTAGCCACCACAGATTAGTCATACATACACCCGCCACCACCCACCGAATGATCAACAACTATAGTACAACAAATTACATCACATACATACACAACACCATACGACTTTTACATTCGTCTTCACATTGCCTTGTGGCAGAAAAATTATCAGGAGGAGGTTCGAAATTCGGAAAAAGTCGAAGTTTATCGACTCTTGTTAATTACGAATTTATTATTCGAAATTATAAGAGATATACGGTTCCGGCTAAATTTCTGTTTATAGCAACTTTGATAAGCTCAGGTTGCTTTTTGTGGTGCATTCGTGTGCCATTTAAAGTTAATCTTTTTGGCTTCCACCGTTAAAATTGAAGTAATTTTCCCTTGGGTTAGCCTTGGGCTGGAATCAGATTCCTACCGTAAACTCCCTGCTCGCTCCTTCTGAGTGCGATATTGGGCACTAAAGTAATCTGTACTGAGTAGTGTGGGACTCTTACGGCACCAAAACCACCGGTGAATCAGGACCAATCAATGGAAGATCGGCACATGATTTTTTTTTTTAATTCAAAAACCACATTGTGGGAAGTTTAAAGATATAACACTTTCCCATAGCTTTCAGACCATCAGATCATGAGGCTTGGTTCTTCTTAATCTCTGAACATTGTCTCGTACATTTAAGAGTTTTGGAGTTGGTATGACTTTGCAGTCACTGATTGTGTGATACAGCGTAATTTTTAACTACTTCTGTAACCATTTCATTTTTAAGGTCAAGATGTAGATCGTGATTTCTTATATACCAAGGGGCATTTATTATTCCTCGAAGGACCTTGCTTGGGAATTTTTGGATGGGGTCAGCATTTTTTTTCTTTGTACAGCTCTATAGTTTGTAGCCATACGTCTAACCGGGTTTCAATACTTGCTTATATAACACTAGTTTGTTCTGAATAGATAGGTCAAAGTTCTTTCCTAGTAACCAGTACATTTTTCTGTACTTCAAGTTTAATTCTTCTCTTTTCTTTTCGATGTGCTCTTTCCATTTCAGCTTTGCATCCAAAGTCATTCCAAGGTATTTGGCAGTATATTGTTGTACTGTTTATAAGAATTGGAACATTTTTTTTTTTTATTTTTTTGTATAGTTTATATGCGTCGATTTTGTTTTATTTAGTTTGATTTGCCATTTTTGCACCCAATCACTAACTTTATTGACTGTATTTTGCAGTTTTTGTGTAGCCTTCGTCACGGATTTAGCTGACACCAATATTGCAGTATCATCAGCAAAGGTGGCCATGATAGTGTTGATGTCCCTTGTATATAACAGATACAAGGTTGGTCCAAGGACCTTTCCTTGTGGTACACCGGCTTCATTTGTCTCTAGTTCCGAGTAATTTTGGTCGTACCGTACTCTAAAGAGTCGGTTCGTAACGCAGGATTTCAGTATTTCGTAGTACTGCATGGGAAGATCCCCATGCAGTTTGTACTCAAGCCCCAAGTGCCAAACCTTGTCAAAGGCTTGAGAAGCATCTAAGAATATAGCCGAGCATACTTGTTTTTCTTCAAGTTCCTTTTCCAAAACATCCGTAATCTAATGCATTTGGTCTATCGTGGGATGTTTATTTCTAAATCCAAACTGATGGCTTGGAATTAGTCTTTTTTCTTTTATTATTTTGCTAAGTCTTTTCAGGAGCAGTTTTTCGAAAACTTTTGCCATGATTGGTATACGCTTTAAAAAGGCCTGTAAGATGTTACTTCTGTTAATGGCTTACCTTGTCTAGGTATTACAATGACTTCTGCTATTTTCCAATTATGTGGCACCTGGCACATATCTTAGTTTAAGGCATTCATATAGGCATATCTTTCAACACCTGAGCAGTTAGTAATATTTTTATTTTATTTTATTTATTTTTATTGTTATTATTTTTTGTTAGATAATTTATGATGATACATGCTTCTTACTTCCTTGAGCGTGACAAAAGGAATTTCAAATTCATCGATTCTACCACTAAACTGTAAGCTACTGTGTTTTTGGGGAATGGGTTCAAAACATTCGCGAGATGTTCAGCGAAGAGATCAGCCTTTTGTTTCGGGTTTCCGATCCATTTACCATCTTGAGATTTTACTGGCGGGTTTTGTGCCTGTGGTCTTTTTAGGCGCTTAGCTGCTTTCCATAAGGAGTATTTCGTAGAAGCATCCGCCTTCAGGGTATTCAGGAATCTACTAAGTGAATCACTTTCAAACCCACAGATTCTATTCTTTAGTTCATTGTTAAGACTGTTTAAAACTTTAAAAACTGCCTTATCACCTGGAAATCTCGTAGCTAGCCATTTTCCTTAAGCTCTTCTTTTCTCCAATATCAGCTCCTCTATTTCGACAGAATTTCATTTCTTTTTCTCATGAGTACGACATAGTTGGAGTCAAAACTAACATTTCAGCTTTGTTTCGGCCTAACTGAATAGGCTTTCTTATTTCTGTAAAATTCCTGTAGAAAACATAAAAAGGAGAACATCTTTGAATTTCAAAAGTAAATTCTTGACGGTTTTAAAGAAGTTTAAATGAGTGCTATTCGAAACATTAATGAAGCTTAGGTTTTGATAGATAGCTTCAAAAAGGTTACTATAAAGAAAAGACCACAAGTTTAATAGAGCTATGAGTTTTTATGGATAGGTTGTATAATATCTACTAGAAATGGATAGTACAACTCTTGAAAAATAAAGGAAAGAAAAAAGTAAAACTTATTTTTAATTTTTTTGAAGTTGTTTTTACTATTTAAAACATTTTGTAACCTGATAATACTATTTTTTCAGATACGATTATTTGTTTGTTAATGTATTGGAAATAATTATAAAGCACAAATGTTTCTCTGAGGATTTTAAGGATCAAACCCAGAATTTCTGTGTGACAGTCCAGCACTCTTTTTTTTTAAATTCCTTTTAACTTTCCATTTTCTTAAAACTATCATAAGGCTAGACAAAAATTCATAAAAACTAGCCTACTTATTAATATCTTAAAACTAACATACTGGTCCCAGTTGGGCGCTCTAAGTTAATATATAATTACTTAATGCTAATCGGTTTCGGCCTAAGAACTATGTTAATACTAAATCCAGGTCGGTTTTATTTTTTACCGAGAAGAATTTAGAAAAAACTCCGTATCTATGTTTTTTTTGGCTTTACTATATAAAACTTACAAACTACATAATAGATAATTAAAACTAACTAAAACTAATTAAAACTACTAACAGCTACTTAAATTTACTGACAACTAAGTACAACCTACTTATAAGCTACTTACAGAATACTTACAAGCTAGAAGAACCACAGCAAGCATTTTCCGGTTTTATTATTTTTTTTGTATTTTTGTTGATTTTATAAATTTTTGTGTTCTTTTTTTCTTTTTTTTTTCTGTCCCACCCTGACTGCCCCTACTTAAAACTAACTACCTAAGCCTATGTAAGTCGGCCATACAAAAAGAAAATAGCAACTCAACTATTAAATGTCTGAAGGAACTTCATGTTCGTTTTTCAACCACAAGAACTGGTTCTCCTGCTTTACCCTATCTCTTCGGTCCCGTTCGGACACAGTTCTACTGAACCGAAGGTGCTCAGCTCCGTCTTGTGGAAGGATGTCTCCACTGTAAAGGAGCCGCCGATCTACAGTTACAGTCCAGCACTCTACCCACTCGGCCATCTCAGATATGATTCAGAAGCTGCAAAAACTTAATTAGCCTTTTTCTTTTTTAGAGTTTCAAAATATTTATTAAAATTAACCCTAGCTACGCGTTCTTTGAGGGAAGCAAACGGTAAATATGTTGATGACTTATAAAATTCAATGTTGGGCTCCTTTCATTTCGGGGATTATAATGTAAAATAATCTTTTAATTTCCTTTAAAAGTAGCTTCGTTGAACGCTCACACAAAAATACATACCAAACACAAGTTGAATTTGACCAAAGCAATTTAGTTCCAGTTTCTCAGAGCTAAAACATACTTTTCCCTAACATATTGTTCCCTATTTTTGTTTCTGACATTAACGCAACTAAACCATAACATACGCAATGTTTAATAATTGTTTTTAAAAAGCTTCTTTAAAATGACATTTACAAGTTTGAGCCTCTATAATTTAAATTGACATTTTCTTTTATAGTTCGTGTCTAAGACTTCACATGTCAAAGTGAAATATTCGATAAAACTTTTTGGAAATTGTAACAGAAACCTATTGAAGACAGGACCTGCAATTAAATAACTTTATAGAATCTTTATAGAGTCATAGCTTCATGTTTCTTCTTTAAAATAGTTTAAAGAGGTCTATCTGACAATAGATGCTAGCCTCGTTTAATTTTCTATATCTAGTTTTCAAACAATTTTAAAGAAGCAGTTATTGAAATCATGACTTCTATAAGAAATATATTTTTGATGAAAGCTGTATAGAAGCCTTATACATATCCAGACTTGCAGATTATCAATATTTCTATGCAATAGAAACTGAAATGTTAGTTGCGGTACTTTCTTCTGCAGCATGTTGCTCATCAACAATATATTGTTCTACCTCATGAAAAATGTATTCAATTGTTTACATAGGGGATCTTAGTGTTATAAAACTTTTAAGTGTATGTCTGAATTCGTTACAGTTGTTCTCTTATTCACGAGCTTAGGATTACTTTTTTTCTATTATTTTTGCTTCGCTCAGTGTGATAATATTACTGGAGTATGATCTGACGGCAAATCGCAATTACTTTCGACACTTATATGATTTCGTTTAATAAATTTTATTACGAAAAAGTCAATAAGGTCTGGTATTTTGTTAGTATCAGATGGCCAATATGTTGGTGAGCCAGAAGAATAAAATTCGCAGTTGTATTTGCAGCCTGCTTGATAAAGTCGTTAACCTTTCGTTGTTATGAGCCTAGTCCCCCAATGGATGTGCTTAGCATTGAAGTCGCCACCAACAAAGAAGTTAGGTCCTAAAAAATTGAAGAGTTCTGCATAGATTTCTTCAGTTGGAAAGTGCCCGCAGGGCCTTATATCTGCTATCCTTAACTTCTTTTTTTATACCAAATACTAATTGTTATGTTACTTGTATGTTTTCAATAAAAAACTAAGGTTCTTCAAAGTGGGCTTAGCACTTTTTCAAGAGTATAGCTGATCCTCCCCTGGCTTTTTCAGCTGGGTGTGGAGCGTGATTACAATATAGTTTGATAATTTTTTATCAAGACTTTGTTTTATATTGAGGAGTGTTTCGAACACCAAACAAATGGTCTTAATTTTCAAATTGATTCAAAACTGGTTTTCCTCAGCAAATTGTGCTATTCCTTAACATTGCATAATCTTCATTGAAATAAAAATAAAAACAATAATAACCGTCAAAAGTTTTGCATTTTTATGATCCTTTTTTTGACTCAAAATCAAGTAAAAAGTAATTTTTTTAAACAATTTTTTTGTTTGAAAAAACAACTTTTTGTCTGAAAAATAAAAAAAAAAAAATATTTTTTTATAAATCTTACTTTGCGTGCGTAGTAAAAAATGAATAGTAGTAAGAAAACTTCTTCTTTATGATTTTCAAATTTTAATAACTCTTATTTGTATTTCATTAATTAGAAATAATTAAACTTTATCATCAACAAATTTATAAGAATTAAGTTCAAACAAACTGAAACTGAAACAAGGTGTAAGTAACCAAAAAGGATTCAACATGCAGAAAAGATATTTAAAATGTCAGCTCTTAAATACGCATTTTTTTAAACCACAAAACAAAAATAAACAAATTTCTTTCAATTAGCTATGCGACAGCACATAAATGAAAACGATCCTAAGTTGTTTTTCGCTGTTGTTTTTTATTCTCAGTTTTTGGTTAGATACCGCTCATCAACATTTTTTAGGTGGAATTTAAAATGTCACTCGACGAATTAGATTAAATTGTTTTAGGTTGGTACTTTATCAAACACAACAACGCTTTAGACTTTAGAAGACCTTTAAAAACCCGTTTAATACTCGTAGTAGGTAAGGTATCAGATCTGATGTTAAACAAGTTGTTCGCATTTAAAAAAGTGATTTTCACGCAGTTGTACAGTTGCTGTTGTTGTTTTTTTTTTTGTAAAGAGGATTTAAGGATTCACTTCGCATGGTTGTTTTATCCCATCTATCTCTGTTTAATTGAGGGATAAAAGGTACCAAATCACTGTAATTAAAGTAGAACAGGTGAAATTTGTTGAAGTTGCCATCAAGTGCAGGACCTTTTTTTTTGAACGCAGTCTCTTCTTTGTATAAGTTGGTTCGAGTATTAGTCAAAGTCCTGTTTTGGTTGCGTGTGCTCATTTTTTCTGCTGCCATCCATTTCGACTTTTTTAGATTAAGGAGTCAATTAAAGAAGTAGGTATAAATGTTGAGTTGGAAGTCAAGGCAACTGGATTGCATGGCGGCGACAGTGAAGACTTCGAGTATCTATAGAACGAACGCTGCTGGTCTGCCTGTATATATAAAGGGATACGCACGCAATCGTATAATTTACGGTGTTAGCCATGAAATGTTTGTTAGGCTATGATGGATGTTATTGAAGGAGGTGTATTTATTTGCAGGTGTATTTCTTATTAAATAACAACTGATGTAAGGTAGCATGGCAAGAAACTGGTCCTTTTTTGATGAGAGCTGGGATAAAGTTACTACCTAGACATAAAAGTCTCTCATCGCATTGTAAATTGATAGGTTGAATGGTTTTATTGCAGCTGTAAATGTTGATTTAAGTGCTATTTTTGTTTATGCTTGTAAATAAAAAATAAGAAAATGGCAAATAAAGTGATGGCAAATGATGGTGAATAACTATAAGGATGATGAATAAAGTGATGGCGATTGCAGGAGCAGGAATAATTTTATGAAATTATTTAAATTTTAAAAAGGGAACAATTTAAAATCTACAAGAATGTTAGGGAACTCTGCATCATATTTCGTGAATTGCCTCATTAGACAAATGCTGAATAATTACCTACTGATTCAAAATGCAGAATTATTAATTCACCTGTGGGGCTCGTTTATATGGCCCTTGACCAGACGAAACGAATACACACGAGGTCCATCAAGTGACACGTGTTTCACTTAGGACAATATCATCCCCTCAGCTTCAAAATCTCAAGGTTGTTTTCTTTAGATTAGGCTGAATTCTTTGCTAACGCTACTTTTTATGAACGACGCTTGCATCAAAGAACCCAGTTTGACGAACGTTTCTTATTTAAGAGGCCTTTCTTAAGAGTTGGTGAAAGCACTTTTTGTTGCAATTCCCTTGGCAATTCCAACATTGGAAAGTAGCTGGTAACTCCACTAAATTTTTGCATTGCCAGAAATTAAGGTAGAAAATATTTCTGTGTCCCAAAGATAGGTATTCTCAGTACAAATCTTTGATCATGTGTAAGAGAAACATTAGAAATACCATCTTTGGTTTTAACATTCTTCTTCAATGAAACTTCCAATAGATTAAGTCAACTTGCTTGCAGGTTGAAGCATAGTTTGTTATTATTTCGACGCTGCCAGAGAGTGTCATGACTTCTCCTGTACCTATGAAAGAACTTTTGATTTTATGGCACGAATCTTCTTTCGATCTTGTGCAGTGAAAAAGGATCCTAACATACACAATTCAGCTGGCTCGGAGAATATCCAGCATTGTTCTGAAGAGATATTCTTCGATGCTGCCAGTGCCATTGCCTAAGATTTTCCATCTGTTCTGGGCGCTTTCCGAATGGAGGGAAGTATTTGAGCAGCCTGTCCCTAAAAAAAGGCGAAACGTCTATTCTTTCAAGGTGTAGTCTAATATTACTTAGGTCCCTTCCTTCTAAGTTCATAGAAACGCTGATTAATCCATCAGCTTAAAATAATCTTGAAGAACAGATAAGCTTCTGAATGACCGACAAAATGGCTTCCATAGTAATAGGTCCACACTGGTGATCTGATGGTATTTCTACCACGAGCAGTTGAACAATTTTTTGACTTAGTCAGGGACTATGTAAGGCTTATTAGACTTGATATTTCAAAAGCGCTTGATAAAGTTCGGCACCAAGCTCTCTTAGCAAAAATTCATGCATTTGATATCGATGTTTCTATCCGTTGTTGGATTACAAATAAACTTTAAGGTCACTCAATACAAATCGGATTAGTAGATTTTAGGTCAAAAATTCATTAAATTAATGCTGGCGTGCTCCAGGGCTTCGTTTAATCTCCGATGCTCTTCTACATTTCGGTAAATGATCTTTTGTTTGAAACTTCTAATCCATTTTATTTTGTTGTGGTTCGGAAAATGATAAAATATGATTCGTTCTCTCGTGAAAAATTCAAAATAAATAAATAAACAGCTCATGAAGAACCAGGGCCTAGTGACTTACAACTCTCAACAATTCCTGTGTGCTTGTTATTGGCAGGAATGGAGGGGATCTACAATTTTTTCCTGTTCCTCGCAAGGGGCAGTACCTCGGGAAAAAACATTTATGTTTTAAGGTGGCAGCGGCTGGGAATCGAACCCAGACCTTCGGCATTACAATCCAACGCACTTACAATCTACAACGAGGTACTATGAAAAATTCAAAAGGAAATCTTATTTATGATCCGATCGCGAATCTTATTTTTCAGATTTTGTAAAGTAAAATTTGCTATCCCGATCGAATCAAATTTTCTGTGATCGGTTAAATATGGTTCTATTCCAACAGGTTGTATCAAACAAAAATCTCAACATATTAAAATTCGTTGTTCCTAGATCGATAAAATTGACACTGGTGATAGCGAAGACAGACTTTAAAATTAAACAAAAATGAAAACAGGGTGTTTCAAAAATGTGCTGATATTTAATATTTTCGTTGTTCCTTAAGTGATTTCAATAAAATTAACAAAGCTCGGAGTTGTCATAAAATCAAGGGGGAGGGTTTGAAAAATTGTCAACACTTTCTTACTTCGTTGCTTCTTGCCCGAAAATATGTTATCCCTTTTTAATTCTACATATTTTAGCCCTGACCTGTGTCAAAGTTTTCGAAACCGCTGAAGGAAAGTTGAAAAATGTTGGCATTTTTTTCAAACACAGTTTTTTTAAAATTAATTTGTTCTTTTTAATTCTGTCTTAATTATCGCTTATGTCAGTATAATTGAAATAGCTAAAAAGAACAACGAAGTTGCAAAATGCTGACATTTTTGTTCTTGTCTCTGTTGTCACTTGTGTCAATTTCATTCAAATCACTCAAGGAGCAACGAAATTGGAAAATTTTAAATTTATTTGAAACACCCTGTTTTGAAATTATCTAAATGACAACAAATCGCCCCTAAAAGCACTCTTTTCTGGAGCAATAAGAAACCTGTGAAAATTTCTGATTTTTCACAAAGTGATGATGAATTATTTTTTTTATAAGGATATTTTCAGATCTTTATCGTGAGAAAAATATATTCTACCTGAATTTTATTTTTTCGATCTCTCACGAACGAGAGATACCCACAGACAAAAAAGTTTAAAGTTTTTTCATGAGAGAACTATAAATTTTTATAAATCGAAAATTTATCGTTCGCGAGTTAAAATTTGTGTGGTTCGTGAGAAGATCAATAAAGAATGATAAAGATTCGTATTTTATGATTCGCGAGCGGTATTTAACGAGCCCTGAATTGCTTAGCAAACGAGAGTACCCTCAGCTTTTTATACTCGATCCAAGATCTATTTCCTTCTTCTTTGGGTCTCGAACTTGATCGGCAGCGTATGATAGGCTTTGATCTCGGCAGCATTATCCATAATTCTTCTATCTCAAAAACACACCTTAGATATTTTTATAAATCATCGTCAAAATCATTCAAAGAATTGAAGATAAGATTGCTTTTGCCCACTCTAGTTCCTTGGTGTTAATATAAGAACTGTTTGGATTAAAGAGAATCATAGCCATTCGAGCGAGTAAATTAATATAAAAATGAAAATTTATGTTTGAAAAGGCTTAATGAGTACATATTTCTTTCAAAGCTCTTGGATGAAGTAAAGGTAAAAGACATACATATGTATACCCTTATCGTTTATATGATTACATTTCTACTTAAGAACATTTAAAAAATCCATCTTTATCAACGAAACAAAAAAAATATAATCTTTGATTTTCTTCTTAATCCAGCAACAAACAGTACATATATATCGTATATTTACTGAAAATATGTAAATTCCCCATAGACTTAATTTGAACTCTGAACTCGACCTCTCCCCAAATCTGACTATCGTCAACATTTATCCAAAATTCCGTCATCCCTTCGGAATTCAATCCCAGAGAATGCATCATTAATTTCGGATTTATTTGCTTCGCATTGAGCCTTCGCTTCATCTTGTCTAATAATAATACTTCGGCGGGCGTCTGTTAGTGGAGTAAAAAATCGTCTTTTAAATTCAATTTTCCCTATCGACCCTTAAAAAATTCATTAATATCCCTTCAATTCTCAGAAGATCAGCGAGCTCTCTTTCTAAGCTTCCATCAAAATATACCAAAAAAAAAAAAAAAAAAAACACCAGCCTAACAAGGCCAAGTTAAATTTATCATCATGAAACCTAAATTTACCAAGAAGGCCAAAAAAACACGACAGAAAGCGTATGAATCGAGGGGTGGTTGATGGTTGAGGAAGGATTAGAAAAACTCCTTGATGGTTGAATGGCTGGTGGTAGGGTAGTTAGCGTCTGCGGAATGATGGGATTTTTCTGGTATCATATGGCGATAAGAGTTACTCTTAAGCATGCATCGTTGGACTTAGCTTTAGGAGGGGTTATTTACGTTTAGTTCTGTATACGAGTTTCCTGTCTAAAGCGCCTGCCGTACGTCGTTGTCGACATACTTAGTCGTTCTTCCAAAAACAGCCTTATAATCGAATTAGAAATCCTTTAGAAATCAGTGTTGTGAAATGTAATTCCAGCCCAGAAAAAAAAATAACCCACCCCATGATCAGAGGTATACGCGTACTAGTACAGCGGGCACAAATACCGGTCTAATCTCTTGCCACTATTAAGAGTACTTTCACTTTTTCCCTATAGAGCTATATCCTGATGTGTGGATATTTCGTCATTCTAGATTTCTTTTTTAGCAGTTAAGGACTTCAAGCTATATATTTGGCTTTTTTTTTGTTATCCTTTGTCCTGATGGTTGCCAAAATTACGTCGGTTTGGTTGGATTGGTGGAATCCCCTTGAGAATTACCGTGCATGGATAGTTTCCTTTTTTATCGGATGCATTGTTCTTTAAATAGGATTTTAGTTTTACACTAATTTTATTCCTTCTTCCCATTCCTTCGTCCTTATCAGATATTGTTCCCTTTTTTGTGTGCTATTCTTTGCCGATGTTGTTGTGGCTCAAATTTAAGGGAATGACTGGTAGATGGAGATAAGGATATCCCAACAAAGCCAAGGGAAACATAGAAAAAGATAGAATACTTTCATTCTCTGGAAATTTAATTGGATGAATTGTATAAACGCTTTCGGGAGCAACAGAATGACATTTTTATTGATTGATTGCAATTTGAGATAAGCATGGAAGAATAGAAAGAGAAAACAAAAAATGTCAAATAATCCCCAAAGATGGAATCTAATTGAAAGAAGTTTTATTGAAAATCAAAGGAAAGAAAGAAGTCCGGAAATATACTATTCGAATGCTGTATTCTTCGACTTAAACCAAAAGATGATTCATTTTTTCATTAACAATATCGTATAGAGACTCCATGTCCACATATTGTTGGTACAGTGACTCAGATGTTATGTATGGGAGAGACCACACGCTTCTGCTCAAACATAACCTGGTAAGTTTGTATCTTTTTTTGTTGATGATAATTGATTTTATTAATATGTTGAAGTATTTACGGCACGATTCACAATATTGAGTGGCAATCAAGAGCCAATTAAGAGGAATGTCGGTGTGGATTGATGCGATGAAGAAGATTCAGATTGTTGGTATTTTGATTAAGGGTTTTTGTTTTAATTTCATGTGAATTTTGCTCTGGATTTTGGTCTGTTGTGCAGCATAATTGTTTATATTAGGTTAATGAGGTAAAAGCGAATATGGTTTGCTTTTAAAAATTCTTGAATTAAGAAACTGGAGTTTTTGCACATGCATGGTATATGCCTATGACGAACAGGAAATTCCTTAACTTAATACAATGACAAACTATGAAAATTCTCAACAAAGAAAAAGTCTGCTTAAAAACTATAAAAAAAAAAATGTTTTCAGTGACATCAGTCTTCTACCAGGCCAGCTTTTATTATTTACTGGTAGTTAGTTTTGATATTCAAAATGGGTCGAGGAAGTTGTTTTTCAATATTTTATAATTCGTGATTTTCTTCATCTCATGGAGGACCAGAGCCTAGTGACTTACAACTCTCAACCATTCATGTGTGTGTTTTGTTGGCAGAAATGGAAGGAACCTAAACTTTTTTTGGCCAGTCCGAACGGCTAGATGAGAAGCACTTATTCATGACAAACTTACTCTTGGAGGATTTGTCAGTTCCTCGCAAGAGGCAGTACGTCGGGAAAAACTTTTTTTTTTTAGGTGGCAGCGGCTGGGAATCGAACCCAGACCTTTGGCATGACAGTTCAACGCATTTACCATTACGCAAAGTACTACACATTTCACACACCACACAATACATAAAGGCCTTGTTGAACAAATGAAAATCAACAAGTTTTAAAAATT
Organism: Dasysyrphus albostriatus; assembly: GCA_946251815.1. Lineage (NCBI taxonomy): Eukaryota > Metazoa > Arthropoda > Insecta > Diptera > Syrphidae > Dasysyrphus > Dasysyrphus albostriatus. The sequence continues at coordinate 17,889,102 of OX276338.1, forward strand.
TGTGTAACACAAAACAACAAGTCTAGGAGACCTCAAACAATTGTTTTGGGCTCTTTCAACAAGTGGGATATTTCATAAATCTACCGTTTCTGTAACTGGAAACAACAAGAGTTCAAAGAATAGAGAATAAATTTGTAGAACAGTTGATAAATTTCTACTGACTATTGCGGACCTGTTCGAAGTAAAAAAGTTAGAAATAAACGCTTGCAGTAGTACGAGTATTTATCAAGTGATGGAATCGGGAAGATAGTTTAGAATTTATTAAGGGTTATTGAATTTGGTTTACAAAATGTTTTAATTTTTATTCTGAATCGAACAGTGATAATGAGAATCAAAAATAGACAAATATATTTTAAGAGAAAATTGGCTTTGAAATAGAGCCACATCTGAATGTTGATTATCTTATTAAAAATCCTTCCTACAAATAACATTCGTCCACTAATAAAACAAAAGAGCAGATTGAGGATAAAATGCTTTTTTTTGAAACCTTACGACTCATGATAGAAATACTTGTTGAACTGAATTTTTTTCAGTGATTATTGTTACGATTTTTATTGAGTTACAGAAATGATGAATTCAATATTTATTAATCATAAACTGGTACTTGTCAATCGTTGTAGGGGTCTGTGGCCTATTTCACAGAACTACAAGTCAAGTAGTCAACAATTACTTGTTCAACTATGTTTGTTTAACAAGTGAAAATCATTTCTGTAACTCAATAAAAAGCGTAACAATTGTCAACTGAAAAAATTCCCACGACTTGTTGAACCATTTCAACAAGTTTTTACAAGTTTTTCTTACACGATGAGTTGTAAAGTCTTCGAAAAAAAATATTTGATCAAAAATCAGCGCTGTTCTTTTAATAGTGGACGAACGTAATATGTCGGAAGGACTTTCAGTAAGATTATGAACATTTTGTACACCGCACACAGACAAGACTGTGGCTCTTTTTCAAAACAATTTTTTTTCTTAAAATAGATTTGTTTATTTTTGATTCTTACAATCACTGCTCGATTCGGCATAAAAACTTAAACATTTTATAAACCAAATTCCTTACCAATAAATAAATTCTAAACATTCTTCTTGATTCCATCACTTGATAAACACTACTGTAAGCGTTTATTTCATACTTGTTGACTTTGAACAAGTCCGCAACCGTCAGTTGAAATTTATCAACTATTTAACAAGTTTATTCTCTAGTTTTTGAACTGTTGTTTTTACAGGTAAATAAAAGATGGATATATAAAATTTCCCACTTTTCGGAAGAAGCCAGAACAATTGTTTAAAGTATCCTAGACGTGTTGTTCCGTGTTACACAAATTTTAAAAAGTTGTTGAATTTCACTTGTTCAACAAGCACTTTATGTATTGTGTTTGGCCCCAGGAGTCAAATGCCGTACAAAACAGTTTGATTTTTTTGAAATTTCTTCAAGAGTAGGTACTTAAAAAAGTATTGAAATTCGGCATTAAATTGCGTGTGTTTTCGGGATTTTTTAATTCGGAATTTTGACTTTCGGGATTTTGTCAATTTTCATTTTTTTCCTTTTCTTGATTTTGGCATTCGGAATTTTGTACTGGTTTCTTAGAAATGGCTCTAATGGTTAGACTGACAAAAAAAAATATTTTTGTAAAAAAACGATTCCAGCCACACCTAATTTTTTATTTCATTGTTTTCTAATAATCGATTCTATGAATTCCTGTATAGAAGATATTTTCAGAGTTCGTTATGAGAAAAAAAAAAATGTATTATTTTTAGGTTACAAAAAAAAAACGGCTGAAACAATTAAATTGAAATTTTGCTCTATTTCTCGGCAACGAGCCAATTGATCTGAATAATGTTTTGAAAGTTTATTCTCATTAAAAAGACAAAAAATAAAAATTAGTTTTAGTAAAATACGCCCTCAAGGTATCACACCCAATTTTATTATTTATTGTTTTTGTGGAAACGACTCTAAAGATGTGAACAACATATCCAGAGTTTGTTCTTATAAGAGAGCAAATATGTTAAAAACTTTCTTTTTTTTTTAATTGGTAATGGGCCCATTAAATAATAAAACAGGGTTGCAGAGTAGAATACGCCCACCACTAAGCATGATTTTACTATTTTTGATTTGCATGGGGTTTTAGTAAAAATCACCCACTGCCACGCCCTCTTTACTAAGTCTTAATTATTCGAATAAGATAATAACAATTTTAGCTAAAATTTCAGTTTGTTTGTATGAGCAACACAAATTGAAAAAGTGATGGCTTAAGTAAAATCCTCCTACAAACTGACAAAATTTCTAAAATGTTCGATCTTGCCTCCAAAGAGGTGTATGAAATTAATGAGATCATATTTTTTATTTATTGGGTCATCAGAGTGTTATCCAAGTCCATAAATAGTTTGGACAGGAGCTTGACAAAAGTTTTGGGGTCTAAAAAATTAAAAAAAAAAACATGCGGGCAATGTCCAAATTTTGTTATATAATATCATGCCTTAAACTCTTATTTAATTTAGGCCTCATAGGGGTCTAACTATTTGGACGAAATTTCAGATTAAGATAACAGTTAGCCACTATTTGTTTTTTTAGTATTTGGTAGAAGACCATACTAATTTTAGCTTAAGAAAAAAAATACTTAACTTGATCAAAATCTTAGGAGCTGTTTTTGTGAAAAAGAAAGATTTTGCTTATACGAGTATATTCATAAAAGTAAATTACGAATTTTTTAAAAATTCAAAATGAGATTGAACATAATTTATGTACTTATCTGTGGTTTGATAGAAACATGATAGCTCGCCATTCCTACCAACAACACGCACACAGAAATAGTTGAGATTTGTAAGTCACTAGGACCTGGTTCTCCATGAGCTGCTGCGCCACCAAACTTATTTTTATTTTAAAAATTGCGAATTTACATCCACTTTACATCGAGTTATAGAGACTAAACGAGTGAACCGATTTTCAAAACATTTTAAACAAAATTTGGATCTTTTGCTAGCTTGATATTAAGAAAGCAAAGCATAGCCTAAAAAAAGGTACAAACTGCTTATTCCGAATGGTTTAGGGGTTAATAATTTTTTGTTTACTAGTCTGTAAATATGTAGTTGTGATACTTTCGAATTTGTCCTGCAATATTTTCTATGTTTTTTGCATTCTTTGATAGCTTGACCTTAAGTTCGCATAAAACCGCCTCAAAAAGTGGTAAGAACTGTTAAAATGAATGAATGAATGGTTTGTGGCTAAATAATTCATGGTTAACTTGCTGTTGTTTGTTAAGTTTTGATAGTTTCGAATTTGTCGTTCTATGTTTTTTTCGAAAAGTGGTGACAACTTATAAAATATAAGATTTTATTATTTAGTAATTTGTTTTTAATTAGTCTGTAATAAGTTGTGATAAACACAATTTATTGTGCGATGTTTTCTATGTTTTTTTCTTTTATTTTCCTAAATTTATATGAAATCAGCAAAAATTTATTGTGTCACAACTAATCAATGATTAATTAAATCATAAGGTATTTAAATGCTATGTTTTAGAAGTTTTTTTTTAAATTTTTCGAAAAAAATCATAAAATGACAAATTATAAATTGTCAAAACTTATCAATGACTAGTTAACCATGAACTATTTTACCATAAACCAATCGGTTTTCAGTTTTTGAGGTGGTTCTGTGCTTACTTGAGGTTAAATTAGCAAGAAATTCAAAAAAAGTAGAAAACATCGCAAATAAAATTGGAAACTGTAACAACTATTTAAAGACTTGTTAACAAATAATTATTGAGCCATAAACCATTCGGTATTAGCAGTTCTTAACCCTTTTTTAGGTGATGCTATGCAAGCTTAATATGAAAACATTGAATAAAAAATAGAAAACATTGAACAATTAAATTTAATTTTTCACAACTGATGACAGACTAACAACGACAATAATTTAGCCATAAAACACCAGGTTTAAGAAGTTTGTACCCCTTTTCGAGATTAAACAAGAAAGCAAAGCTTCAAAAAAAAAAAAAAAAAAAAAAAAATAAAAAACATCGATTGACAAATTCGAAACTGTCACAACTATAACTAACGACTTATTAACGGCAAATTATCCATTTGCCCATTTTTCATTTCGTCAAAGTGTCTTTACTAATTACGTGAAATTATCAAGCACAAAAAAATAAGTTTTACAAGTTTTTATTACTTTTCAAAAGACATAGGAAAACATAGAACGACAAATTCAGAATTGTCACAACTAATTATTAATGAAAAATTAATGGCAAACTATCCACCTATTAATTTTTCGATTGCTATCTTGACACCCATGTTTTTTTCTTTTCAAAAGGCCAGTCCTTTTTACGATTTCATATTATTGAAAATATGTATGTATAATAAGGAAAATGATGTTCTTTTTTGTGTAAAAAAAGCACTCCTTGCTGCCATTTTTAAGCATCATTCTCTTGACAGCTCACTCCTGTCACTTTTTATTTAGATATACATTAGTCTGATTTGTGTAACAAGAACTTTAACTTGATGGGGTAAAAATTATTCAACTTACTTCCTGGGGGTGTCCTTCCTGACACCGACAGCAAAAAAAAAAAATGCACATATGGGCAATTATTCTGCACCCATCGCACCACAATCGTCTTCATTAACGGTTTCATTGATTATAATGTTCACCAATAACCTGTCTGTCTGTATACCATTTTATACACGCCATTATGCATTGTTATAAATTTACGAGGGATAAATTCGTCCTTAATCAAAATTTACATCCCTGTGTGTATGGTGTGGTGTGAGTGGTGTGTGTGCTGTAGAAAAAAAAAAGCGACAGGAAATTTCAACGTCATCACAAGACAGTTCCTCGTTTTTTTCTCCCAAGTCCTAATACAAAAAAAAAAAACTACTTGCACGCAAATGTGAGAAATAAATATGAAATACAAAAAATGTCTGAAGGATCACGAAGGAAAAACTATGATTATATTTGTTTCTTTTTGAAAGGAAACCCCTTCCCCTATGATGGTATATCCTTTGAAACATGGTGCACGATGATTGCTTCAATCGCGTGTTGTCAATTTGTCGGTCATTCAATGATTTGAGATGGGACTTATGGGAGTGGTGCTTGCTCTGGTGCTTCCAACCGCTAGCTGGGTGAACTGTCACTGTATTGTATTAGTTTCAACAAAATTGCATTTGAATGACAAAAAAATTGCTCTTTCCCTCTTGGGAGTGAAATAAGACTTTCCATTCAGCTTTTGTTCGCAAATTAATTGAATTACATTAAACTGCGACCGCAGAGACAGACTTAGGCCACCCACCCTGTGAAATGTACATAAATTGTACATTCGTCGTCAAGGAGACATTTTGGAAAAATAATAAATGTCATAAAAATGAAAGGAACGTCAAATTGAGTTTTTCGTGTGCATACGAAACACCTTTTGGTAGCACACGGGGTTCATTTTTTGTTTTGTGAATAGGAGATAATTGCGGACATACCCACGGTTGGGGTGCCGGGCCGGTGCCCTATCCTACGATAGGAATCTTAAAGGGTGGTTGGTAAATGAAGCCCAAAAAAAAAACCAAAATTTTGATTGTTGGCTTTTTTGACAGCTTGTCAAAGGTGGTTTCCACAAGGAGAAGGAAAAATAAAGGAAAAAATGAAAACAACCTGGAATAATTTAATTTTTTCGTGTGATTTATGCGGTCACGAAGTAGACATGGAATAATAACTGTATCTGTATGAAAACTTAACCAACCTTCAATTAACAAACTAAACGAAAAGCGTTACGTATGTAGGGGTTAGGGCATAATCTGCATTGAAAGGTTGTTGATTCGACAGGCTTTTGTTGGTTGGTAATTGCATTAATTTTCTTTTAATTGCGGTGTCTATTGCAGATGTTGAATATTTTTGGAATACAATTTCGGTCAGATGTAAGATTCAAACAAAATGTCTAGAGTAAACACATATAGATCCTTATTTTTATTGCAATTAGGAACAACACGTAAGAGTAACATTCGTACAAAATAATTGCAGAATTGCATGTGGAAGTTAATTTGGATAGAAAGTTTTTTTAATTGCATTTAGCTTAAACAGAATTATGGGTGGTTGTGTGCCTTAGACAAATTTATACCAATGGTAGGTAAGACAAGTTGGTATATCTAAAACTGTTCCATTTCATAACACTACGAATTATATTTGCAAATAATCAAATCATTCGTGTAAAAAGTATTTATTTTCTTGGCCACATTTCTGAGATATCAGTTACTTAAGGCTGACTGGTATAAATAAAAATCACAACTACATTTGCTTTCCTTTTTGCATATATAAATCAAATATTTCGTCACTTCTAATACCGTAGCACACAAATTGAACTATCTTATGATTGGTATAAACTGGTCTAAATGAATTCAGTTTCAAAATTTTAATATTTTTTGAGATAGGTTTAAAAAAATATACATATCCTTGAAAATTCCTTTAAATAAAACATGTTTGACGATAACAAACTGTTTTTGTTTTTACAGTTTGACCAATTAAATCTTCTTAGATTCAGTCATGATTCATTTGTCTTCGACAAAGTTTACAAAATTCCAGGCCATATTTTTTTATTACTGAATGGTATAAGGAAATTGGAAGCGTCTAATAATCTTTTTTTTAAATTTGTATTTTATTTGCTCACACTTAAAATAGTACACTAATCTAAAAATCTTGAAAATAAGATTATTTGTTTTATACTGATTGGTATAAACTGATGGTCTTATACTACAAACATAAAAATTTTCATTTCATAACACCATAACACTGTGTTCTGTTTCTAACTCATAACACTTATCAAATCATTCATGTAATAGGTTCTCATTTGCCTTACCAAATTTCTGAGATATCAGTTATTTAAGGCTGACTGGTATAATGAATCAAATAAAATAATTGTTGCACGTATAAATCGAATATTTCATCACTTTAAATACCGAAGCACACAAATTGAATTATATTCTGATTGGTATAAACTCGTCTAAAAGTATTGCTAAATCAAAATTTTGTTGAGATATAAATTAAAAATTGTTATTTCAAAAAATATTCATATATATGAAAATCCATTTAAATAAAACATGTTTGAAACATCTTGAGATTAACAAACTATTTTGGTTTTTACAATTCGACCAATTAGATTTAGTCATGACTCTTGGATATTCATGCAAATCTTATATTTTTTGAATTGCATTCATCAAAGATTAAAAAATTCTATGTTTTATTTGTTTATACCATATAACTAAATGGTATAAAGAAAATGGAAGAGTCTAATAAACTTAGTTTTCAATTTTTATTTGATTTGCTCTTATTTAAAATTTTACACTGGTCTAAAAATCTTACAAATAAGTTTATATGTTTTATATTGATTGGTATAAACTAATGGTCTAATATAATATTAAATATAAAATTTTTGTTAATTTAATTCGTGCAAGAAATGTTTTTGTTTGTCCCAATTACGTAATTTAAAGGCCATTTTTATTTGACCTTATTTTCAAATAAAGTCAAACAAAAACTTCATCCGGAAAACGAAACTCCTTTACCATTACCATGTCGCGTCGTCGTCGGGGTCTCATCATCAATTTAACATTTACGATTAAAGTAATTCGAAGAGACAATCTTCTTCAAACCCATAAAAGGTCTTAAAATCATGGTTATCCTTAAAATTTTCCAAATGGCTATGATTTTTTTATAAGAATTTTGCAGTCATCTCGATTAACAGTCAAGAGAGTGGAATAAAAACGAGAGAAAAGAACGATAAAGACTTAAAAAGAAAGAAGTGTTTGAAATCTCTTTCTGTACATTCTAGTTTTTTTTTTTTTTTTCATTTTTATTACAATTTTCAAAACTCAACATCCTTCGAAATGAAAGTGGAATTGAATTGCGCTTGATGCATCTTTAATGAGGACAATTGCGGATGGCGGCATGGTACCTCTTCTATAATAATACTATAGAGAGCAAAAGGTGGACGTTTATTAGGGTTGTTTCATGCAGACAGACTTCTCTCTCTCTCTCTCTCTCTCTCTCTGTGGGGAAGCACTTAAATCGTTAAATACTCAATCATTTGGAAGACGATTTCTTCCTTTTGGGTGAACAAAGTCTGTGTTAAAAATTTTTCGTTTAAATTTTTGTTTTCTTTTCCAAAAACTTTTGCAATCTCAAATTACCACCCCTTCTGCTTCTTACCAATAACAAAAAAAAAAAACAGGAATTAGGTGAAAAAAAGAAAGCAAAGAAATCGAAAGAATGACATTTTTAATATTTAATAAGCGATTTTCGGTTTTCTTTCTCAAAGAAAATGATGGAAAAAAGGTGGGTGGGCGTATGGTTTTTTTTTTCTCAGAGCTTTTTCATCTCCTCGTCAGTGTAATCCTTGTGGTTTTAAAAATGTTCTTGTTAAGTAATTCATGAGGAATGAATTTAATTTCAGGAAGGGTCTCTTTGAAGGTTTTAATTTATCATATTTGTACCACGCCTATGATAGCTTCTTAACTAATAACCCTACTAAGAATAAAAAGAAGGAATCCTGAGGATCTCGTTTAGCTATGTAGCTGTTTGTTTGATTTTGCATCTTTAATTTTGTTTTCAGAGAATTCTGATGCTGGGACTATGAGTGTTTGAGTTTTTATTTGAACATAAAAGTTAGAATAAGCTCTGCAATGATACAAGTTTTTTATTTGAGTTTTATTAATATGAAGTTTTTCAATCCAAGCTAAGTGCTTTTAAAGCACCATTAGTTGGTTGTATGAACAAGAAATATATTTGACATTTGTTTGATGTACTTTTTGAAAATGTTTTTTTTATTCCTACGAGTTTTATTGATATTTGTGATAATTTTTATGAGTGCAAATGTAAAAAGGTTTTATTTTGTGAACATTTTGTTAAATTAGGTAATTACCAAATTTATCTATGAAATGGATAAGTACTTCTCTATGTAGGTTAAGGTTCTCACAGCGAAAGCTTCAAAATGAATCACATCAATACAAAAGTACCAAAAATATTAAAGTTGGTAGCAGTTTTTGTACTATATTGATACTGTTTTAGAGTCAATTGATTATATGTCCTAAAAAACAGGGCAATAAGGAACTTAGACGTTAATGGACTTCTAAAAAATTGTAAAAATCAATAAATGGGTCATTGAAACAGCGGAGTGCTGTTAAATTAAAGGGTTAATTTAGGAGGGTGTTGGGAAGCACCATTTTCGATATTTTGCATATAACTCAAAAAGGAAAGAAAATTTCGAGAAAATGTTAAATAACCTTTTTTTGTAAACAAAAAATTCCAATTTTTTTTTTCTAATTTTTAGTTACCTTTATTAAAAAAAATCATTGCAACAAAAGTGAAAAGTAAATTTTTTTTTTTTAACTTATTTGCCTATTATTTTTTACCTGTAAAGACAAGTATAGGCATTGCTTACAGGATGAAAGTAAGATGATTCAATTTAATTTGAAATGATATATTCAAACAAAAAAAAATCGAGAAACGGTCCATCAAACTAAAATAGTAAAATATATGGCATTTATGGCTATTTTGGGAAACTTTTTTAAGGTTTATGGGTTGCCATCCAATTTTTTTTCAAAATTAAAAATAATTGTCCAAAACCATGTTATAAAATACATAAGATGTAAGCTAAAGAATAACGGAAATTGGAATTTATCTGCTTGCGGCCAAACCCATGAAATTCATTAAAATTTGCTTTAACAACAATTTTTAATAGTTTAAGCTTGAAAAAAAATGAATGCCAATTGGAATAATGATCAAATTTCGAAGCCTGAAAAGTTATAAAACTTTGAAAATCTTTGCAAATAAAAATTCTTAAAAATGTTGGCGCGCAAATCTTAAGCTTTTATTTACGGGTTAGGTACAAAATCTCACAAAATTAAAGTCTCGCATTTGAAAATTCGCTTAGCGAAATCTTGCAATTACAAAATCCCACTTTTCATACAAATGCGAAAAAGTTTTTTTTTAAACAAAGATGTTTATTTTTAGCTAAATTTTTAATTGCTAAAAATAATCATAGCAAAGAAGTAAAAAATAGTCAATTCAGCTGGACCCGTTGATTTCTTCTGGTGGAAGATAGCTAGATCCATTTAATTTTGAAGCAATACGAAGTGTTTAGGTTGTCGAAAAATGTGAAAAACGATACTGCTTTTCTTCTCATTTAATTGCAATTTTTTATTGGGTGAAAATATGAAGACACAAAATTGTTAAAAATTTTGCAGAATGTACAGAATGTTCCCCCTACAACCATTCAGTAAAATAAAAAGTATCCTATACTGGTTCATTACTTCTTATACCAAACCATTCCTGACTTTAAAATCTCGTTTTATTTGAGTGTCGGAGAAAGGAGATTTGACTGTATTATTATTTTATTTATTTATTTTTTTTCCAAAAAGGAGTTTAAAATTGATTTGCTTTAAAACCCAATAAATTTTTTTTTATATAAAACAGGTACTGGTTGGGCGTTGTTACATATGTCTGTTAAACCGTAGACGAATTTTGACTACACTTCACAGAAACTCCCATTGATTTGTACTTATAAGAAAAGATTCACACAGATAATTTTAGACCCATACCTAAGGGCTGGCCACGATAACAAACCGAACGATACTTTGGCAAGTATCGTCTCGGTATCATCAAAATCAAAAAATTTCAGTATCGTCTTAAAATCGGTCACGGTCTCGTATAACTCAGTCTTGTTTGGTCAAGCATAACAAAGTCTCGGTATGGGTATCGGTCTCGTCTGGTTTCAGTCTAGTCTGAGTCTACAACCAGAATAAAATGCAGTTGGTTGCATGTTCCTGATCTAGTAGTTGAACTCGCTTGGTACTCGTATTTCTAAGATTTAAGACAAAAATCATTATTATAAAAGACAATTTTTTTTACTGAAGTTTATTATGTTGACTTAATAAATTTGTAAACGCTTGTTTCACACCTAAGTAAATTTGCGATTAGGAACTCTACACAAAAATTTTGACGCGGGGTCATAGCTAAAGCGAACCAAGTCTGAAAATTTCATCCAGTAGGCTTCAGCATAACTTAGATGGACATGGCAGTGAGCACTTTTTATTAAAATTATTGCCTAATTCTTCTCCCTGCTAAAGAAAAAAGCTCTGAAAATATCATCTAAATCCAAAGAGCCCTTTTCAAGAAACCAATAACAAAAATTGATTGTTTGCAATTAATTAATAATAATATTCAAATTTTCTGCCGATACCAAGTGATACCGATACTACCGAGAGTATCGGTAAATTTCGTTCCGAAAACTGCGCTATCGTTTCGGTTTCTGATACCGATACCAAACGATACCGAGACTTTTCTGGTATCGTAGCCAGCCCTACATACATAATATTGACAGAAACTAATTTTTTTCTATAGAAAATAAGTATATAGGTAGATGATCAAAAGTAAATTGTTGATATGGTCAAAAACTTTTTTTTTTGAAATTTCGCAATACAGTTGTTGCCCCCATCAAAACCATCTTGGATTCTGAAAAATATCTTGCTTCAATTATTGATTCTTACTTACTTATGGTGGCGCTACAGTCCTGGGTGGACGAGGGCCTCAACCAACAAGCTTCTTCCAGCAGCCGGCTCGGTTTCTAGCAAGCTGTCCTACAGTTTCACATGTCAAGTTGGTTGAGGTCCTCTTCCACTTGCGTGCCACGGCCGTCCCACGGGGTTGGATTCAAAGATAAACGCCAAAGCATTGTTGTCCATTCGCTCTAGGTGACCCACCGATCTCAGTCGTTAGCCTTTCACTTTACTGGCTAGGTCGGTGTCGCTGTACAGACCGATCCGTCCGTACCCGAGGCTTGTTGTTGCTTCGCAACTAAATAGCTTTACGTGGCCGGGAAGTTACCCTGACGACACGACCCCCAAACCTGGAGGACCAGACCCTTAGTATGACTCCAAAGGCGGGGAGCCGGTTTAACTGCTCTTAATAGGCCTGAGCTCCGAATATATCGTAGAAGCCCGTATAAGGTGTTCTCTAAGTTAATTTTTGATTCACATTATTCTTAACTGATCCTAAGGAATTGTCGTTCAAATATTTAGTCAGCGGTTCAGCAATTTTCTATAATTTTGGGCTATTAACTGTGGTTAACTCTTGTTCAAATATTTAATTGGCTTCTATAGCATATTTGAACCGCCGTTGATTATTAGAAAGAACTACCAAATCAGCTATTTAAAATTGCTGCACCACGGAACAAAATCTGAACTGGTTTTGTACAACTGGCATAAGAAGTCATAAGAAAGACCGCACTTTAAAATCACGTATTTAAAATTGGGTCCTTCAAAAAAATGTTTGTAAATATTTCTAATACCTTAATGGGGTTTTGCGGAAACAGCAAACAAAAACCAATATTCAAATAACAATTGAGCCCCAATGGGCATTTTTTTTAATTTTTTAAATTTTTTTTCTTGTTGCGTCACAAAATATAAATATGTATATGGAAAAATATTTGCAACTAGAAGTCGAAACATCAACATCAGTCTACCGTCTCGTCAGTAAACATTACTAACAGTATAAAGTTCAATAAATAATGGCATTACAATACTGAAAGACGCAAACTTATGCATCTCACATGCTGGGGAGAAAACAGTGGTCTCAACAAGAAGAGACAAGACTTTCATATAAACAAAAGGTTAATAAGCTATCACAGAGATCTCACCAAAACAAAAGGAGCGGTATAACTAAAGAGGGTCCCATATGAAACGCCATCTGTTGGAAAAATCTCCATTGACCAGAAAAAATGTTGAGGTTAACTATCAGCAGAATACTGAAGAATCTAGAAGCTCATGAAAATTTTGGGGTATGTAGGTAAAGGTACAGCAACTACTCAAGGTGGAAGCTCTACTCAGTCAGGGTAAACTGCAGAACTGGACTGTTTCGTTTAAAAATTGCTACCTAATGAAGCTGTTAACCCCCTGGCGCAAATGGAATTATGATTTTACTTTTACATATTAATATTTGCCCATCAGTCATTTCCTCATTTCTGATGATATTTAATTTATTTGTTCTAAAACAATGAAATTTGTTTCAGGCCAACATAATTTTTTCTCCTTTCAGTGGTTAAATAATGATGGGATTAATATTATTATTTATCGATGTAGAAACAATTATTACTAAAACAGAATATCCAAATATTTTTGTAATCCTTTTTCAACTCGAAATCCTGAAATTTCATTCACAACAATATTCTATAGAATTCATAATTTATTCGTTTAGTTTAAATAAAGTTTTTTTTTTTAAATATCATAATAAATATCCTAATCCTGTGGTATTGTTTCCCACAGTACACAACATAATATCATTATCATTATTCAAATAACACTAAGTACCAAACAGAAATCCATTCTGGGAATTAGTTAAATTTAATTGAAGTTGTTTTTATTTTAATTTTCAAATAAAATCATGTGACACCAAACTAATAACCATATTTCTATAAAATATACATTTGAGCAGCAACAAAAAAAAATATAATCCAAAAAATCGATTCTCAGAAATGCAAACTATACGCACGTTCAATCTAAATCCCATCATCGAGGAATGTCATCGCTGGCGATGTTGATGGTGCTGCTGGGGTTATCATCATCAACAAACAATACATTCCGCCCCCTTAAACAAATTAGCATCATAAAGTTTTGACGGGAATCAATGAATGTTCGAATGGTTATGGGCAACAAAATAAATTCTTCTGTTGGGAATGACGCGAGGACAGAGGAAAATGGTACGAATTCTTAGTCATCCCCAAAGAAGCTAAAAAGTATTATGAAGGTATATTCAATAAAACAATATGAGTACCAAGGTTTCAGATTGAATTCCAGGAATTGATGTGTAAAGATGACGAGCCAAGACCATGATTATAGGATGACTGTGACACCAAAGGTGATGGCATGCCACAAGGTTGTCAAGATTGTCTGTCTGCAGATCGACGACGATACGTCGAAGGAGGTAATTGCGCTAATTTAGCCATAACCGTCAAATACGATCAATAAATTCGACTTGAATTGGTAGTCGGCCGGCGTGGAGTTGATATAAGCACTCTCAATATTGTCCGGGGTGAACTGCTGTTATATTATCCTCCATTAGTTGTTTGCGACTTGTACGTCGTAAAGTTTTATTACTTCTCGGCATCACACTGTCGGTCGATGAGGTGGTTTTGCATCGGTATAGAAGATTTCTTAGTATAAAAATACAATTATTGTCGTCATCATTGTGTTAAGCTCAACTTAAATTAAAGAGTTTATATGTGATTCTGGTGGCTGGACAGTGGACAAATGGGTCTTCAAGCTTCCCATAGTTATATCAGATTTTATGATTTCATTGGAGGGTGTAGGCAAATACACTGAGAAAAAAACTACATATCACGTAAGTCATTAGGTTAACTCGTAATGCAATGTATCAAATGCAATAACAATATTTTCATGGAGATGAAGAGGAGGTTATGATAAAAAAAATCTGAAATATTCTTCATTTAATTTTTTGTTAAAAAAAAAACAAATATTGGTTGAATATGTTTGCCTATCAAACCCATTTCATTGCTTAGTTTAAAAAACAACGGTAAATGCTTATTTATTTGTTTGCAAAACGACTCTTTCGATCTTGATCTGACATTTTTATGTGTCAGTGATGTTGGATGATTATAAACCAGCTCCTTTAGTAGGTACGAAAAATGTTCATACTTTTTTTTTTTAAACAAAATCACTGCTAAAAATACAATTTTTAAATTTTTAATGACAGTTTCATTCGTATTCATATTTATATTTATATTTATATTTATATTTATATTTATATTTATATTTATATTTATATTTATATTTATATTTATATTTATATTTATATTTATATTTATATTTATATTTATATTTATATTTATATTTATATTTATATTTATATTTATATTTATATTTATATTTATATTTATATTTATATTTATATTTATATTTATATTTATATTTATATTTATATTTATATTTATATTTATATTTATATTTATATTTATATTTATATTTATATTTATATTTATATTTATATTTATATTTATATTTATATTTATATTTATATTTATATTTATATTTATATTTATATTTATATTTATATTTATATTTATATTTATATTTATATTTATATTTATATTTATATTTATATTTATATTTATATTTATATTTATATTTATATTTATATTTATATTTATATTTATATTTATATTTATATTTATATTTATATTTATATTTATATTTATATTTATATTTATATTTATATTTATATTTATATTTATATTTATACTTACTACATATAGAGTACATATTTAAAAAGTTTATGTGGACTGCTCTTCTTTTTTTTTGTATTCAATTCATTTCCGACGGTGTATTGAATGACAGTTAAAAAATAATGTCCCTAGCCATCATTTCCATACCTAAATAACTGATGGTCTGAGCAAAATTATGATGGACCATCACATGCATAAGTTTGTTTTTATTTCAAGAGAATTTTTCCTTAACGACGATACTTCTTTAAGCATCAGTCTTGAAGCCGGTACCTACTACTCGAATTGATACAAAGTACTCCTAAGTGAACGCACACGGGAAACCTTTAAATTTTATTGATTGAATAGTTTTCTTGATGTTGCTCTTAATGCGTTGTTGAAGATGATGCTTCCGACGCCATGGAGTTCGGTTGTGGTGGTAGTGCGATGATGATAATAGCCGAAGAATTGTTCAATCCCGCAATGATGGTGTCTTCGTCGCCACTTAAAAGGACAACACAACACTTAACAAAAATAAAGACATTTTAAGGTACCATCAACACTATAAGATGTGGACAAAAACACGCCATGCATGAGCGTATATTTTTAACTGTCAAATTGGAAATATTGAAATGTGACAATAAAAAACAAAAACACTAAATGACGTTTTGAAAGATGTTCCTTGTAAGGCTAATGCCGTCATAAATAAATCAAATGGTTGACAGTTGTGTTTTTGTAAATTATGATGCTGTATAGCGGCTAGTTGTTAAATGGCATGTTGTCTGAGTCTTAGTCTGAGTGCTGTGGATCATAAAAAGGAGTGACAGCTAAAAGAAAGAGACAATTTCAAAAACGTTTTTCGATAAAAGATATTTTTTTATCGAATTTTTATCGGTCGGTGTTTTGTTAGAAGTATTTTCCTTAAGCTTTTATAGTACCTAATGGCATATTTGGTAGTTAATTTAAAATGACTTCTAAAAAAAATGTATAAAAATGGATACAATTAAATTTCTAGGTTTTTTGAATGTTTTTTGGAAATTTTTTTAATTTTTCAAGATATTGATATTATATAGTTTGAAATTGGTCTGTTTGAATTATTGCTTTTATTTAAAGAGTATTTTGGACAGGAATTGAGAAAAATACAATCACATGCTCAGGTTTTAATGATCTATTCATCCCAGGGCTCAAAACATAGTTTATGGATATTCCTCAGACAAATATTATGTAGACGAGGTTTGAAGCAATTATTTTGTGAAACATTAGCTGTTGTTGAATATTTTGAAAGACTTTTGATAGCTCTCAGTAATTTTTTGTACTTAAATGTACTTAGATGTAGTTAGACGTGATCTATATTCGTTTCATATTCACACATGCATACAGTGAGAAGCAAGTGAACAACAACAAACTGTGTGCATTTACACCAAGTATATAGACTGGAGTTATAGCTATTTCACGAGTGCCATCTCGATCATCAGACTCCTTTAGTGGTTGGTGCTTAGTCTGGTTATGCTCGTATTAATCGAAAACCACTTTTGCCATCATCGGGGAGCGAACCATGAACCTTTCATTTCAGAAGTCGATGCACTACACACCGTTTCACTGAACTACCTTACCAGAATAG
This sequence comes from Dasysyrphus albostriatus, assembly GCA_946251815.1. Taxonomy (NCBI): domain Eukaryota; kingdom Metazoa; phylum Arthropoda; class Insecta; order Diptera; family Syrphidae; genus Dasysyrphus; species Dasysyrphus albostriatus. The sequence goes on from OX276338.1 coordinate 17,905,956, forward strand.
AGTGCTTTAACTGG